>JARLTB010000076.1:4015000-4502500 GCA_030141615.1 Unio pictorum
CCAAGAGATCCCTTTACATCTGAGATTCCTTTTGTATTGTTATTTAATTTATTCATGTATTGTGAATGGTTGTGAGTGTAATTGTGGGTTGAGTGCATGAATTATTGTGTTGTTACATCTGTATTTTTTTCATTTATAATTTATTACATAAATTTATATTTTCTTTCACAAATTGTGTTTGTATTGTTCATTTAATCCACCCTCCTCTCGGTAACAATTCTGTTACAATGGTGTCAGAAGTGGGATCGTTGGATTAAGTGAACTGTCAATCATTTTTGTGAAGGTATACATTTAATGTTTATATTTGAGCGTGACCTTCTGTTAAGATAATACTCTAGTTGGAGTTTATTTTTGTTTAGTTTACCTAGGTCCGTGTGTCCAGTATAAACGTGTTTAAAACATTGGTTTGGTTACCTATCTATATTCGTATTACATTTGTCATGTCATCCCTTAAGGACTTGGTTGCCTTAGGCAAAGAATTCGGTTATGAAGGTGAAAGTTTGAGGAAATTTATTCAGGAAGAACAAGCCCGGGAAAGGGAAGAAAGGGCAAGGTCAAGGGAATTAGAAAGGGAATCCGAAGAGAGGAAACGGGCATTAGAAAGGGAATCTGATGATAGGAAATGGGCCTTTGAGAGGGAAAAGATAGAATTTGAGAAGGATAAGATAGAATTAGAGAAGCAGGCCCAAAGGGAAAAGATAGAATTCGAAAGGGAAAAGATAGAATTAGAGAAGCAGGCCGAAAGGGAAAAGATAGAATTAGAGAAGCAGGCCGAAAAGGATAGGATAGGATGGGAAATGGAAGCGGAGCAAAAGCGAATAGAGTTAGATGAAAAAGCAAAGCAACGGGATCATGAGCGTAAGGTAGAATTAGCGACATCTGGAAGAGAACACGATTCTGCCACTAACAAATTAAGGGGCCCCAAATTACCTCCCTTTGACGATGAAAAAGATAACATAGATAGTTATCTTCATCGGTTTGAGCGGTATGCCGAAAACCAGAAGTGGAGTCAAAATGACTGGGCGCTGCATCTGAGTGCTTTATTAAACGGTAAGGCACTGGATGTATACTCGCGACTTCCTAGGGACGATGTGTTTAAGTACGACGTCCTAAAGGAAGCACTTCTCAAAAGGTACGAGCTCACTGAACAAGGTTTTCGTAAAAAGTTCAGGTATAGCAAGCCCGATAAGGGAGAAACCTTTGGTCAGTTCACCGTCAGAATTGCGAACTATTTTGAGCGGTGGATTGAATGCGGCAAAGCGGTGAAGACGTTTGAAGGGTTGACTGATTTCTTGCTCAGAGATCAATTATTTAATACAGTTGGGCGAGAATTAGATCAATTTCTGAAGGAGAAAGTCTTCACAAACGTAAAAGATATGGCTAAGCAAGCCGATTTATTTGCCGAAGCTCATGGGGGAACCCAGAACGTGGTTTTAAAAGATTTTAAGTCTGGAAACCAGTCTGTAAGACCTATGCCTAGGGAGCCTGTAAAATCAGCTGAGGTAAAAAGGTCAGTTGGGAATCCAGTTTTTCAGCGTGTGCGGTGTTTCTTGTGTAATGCATTGCGTCATGTTCAAAAAGACTGTCCTAAAAGGAAGGCACTTATACATAAGGTAGCAGTGGCTATACAAAGTAAAGGTATAACTGATAACATCGTACAGGTAGAACCTTGTATTCATTCGCTTGGCACGTGTTTATTTCCTGAAGCGCGTGTACCAACCGCGAGAGGGTTTGTCAACGGTCGAGAAGTCGTGGTATTGCGTGACACTGGTTGTACGGGCGTAGTGATCAAACGTAGTCTCGTGCAGGATAACCAAATGCTCGGGTGGGAATCCCCATGTATGTTACTTGATCAGACGATGGGTCGCATTCCCGTAGCAAGGATCACAGTAAAAACACCTTTCTTAACGGGAACTGTTGATGCCCTTTGTATGGACAATCCTATTTACGATCTGACGATCGGTAATGTTGAAGGTTCCCGTCTTCCAACCATGGCCGATTTTAAAATACCTTTGGCCCAGGCAGTCGAAACGCGAGCGCAAACACGGCGAGAGAAAACCGCGTTTCATAAATTAATAGTCCCTGAATCGATCTCAGGAATTTCCCGCGATGATTTCAAACAAGAGCAAGAACGTGATGAATCCATCAGAACAATTGTTGAGAAAATCACGTCCGGCGCGATTAAACATTGCAAGCGTGGGGGTAGCTCGAGATTCGTACGCAAGAACGGATTAATTCATAGGGAGTTTAGCGCTCGGGAGGGTAAGAAGTATTGGCAAGTGGTCGTACCCCAGAGATATAGATCTCAAGTACTTAGGGTGGCGCATGAGTCAAGCATGGCAGGACACCTAGGTAAGGCTAAGACCACTAGCAGGGTAGTCGCTGAATTCTACTGGCCAGGTGTTAATGGCGATGTCACACGGTTCTGTAGGTCGTGCGACGTATGTCAGAAAACCGTCTGTAAGGGAAGGGTCACAAGGGTGCCCTTGGGACAGATGCCATTAATAGATACACCGTTTAAAAGAGTGGCAGTAGATATTGTAGGACCAATACACCCAGTTACCGAAAGAAAGAATCGGTATATACTTACTCTGGTTGACTACGCAACCAGATACCCCGAAGCCGTAGCGTTACCAACTATTGAAACGGAAAGGGTAGCTGAAGCATTAGTTGATATCTTCAGTAGGGTAGGGGTGCCAGAGGAAATCCTCACTGATTGTGGTGCCCAATTCACCTCTGACCTCATGGGTGAAATAAGTAGACTGTTATCCATCAAACAGCTAAACACTACCCCATACCATCCGATGTGCAATGGACTGGTAGAGAAGTTTAATGGTACCCTGAAAAGCATGCTGCGAAAGATGTGCGCGGAACGTCCGCAAGACTGGGACCGTTATTTAAACGCTGTTCTGTTCGCGTACCGTGAAGTACCGCAGGAAAGTTTAGGGTTCTCGCCCTTTGAACTGTTGTATGGCAGAACGGTTCGAGGCCCGATGCGGATACTACGCGAACTATGGACTGGTGATGTCTCGAACGAGGAAATAAAAACGACTTACCAGTACGTGTTAGATCTAAGAAATAAACTTGAGAGTACATGCCAGATGGCACGTGACGAATTGATTAAATCGGGGCGCAGATATGCCAAGTATTACAACCGCAGAGCGCGTAATAGGAAATTTCTTGTGGGAGATCAGGTTCTATTGCTTCTTCCAACGAGTTCGAATAAGTTATTAGTCCAGTGGAAAGGTCCATATGAAGTTAAAGAAGTAAAAGGTGACATGGACTATAAAATTGACATGGACGGTAATGTAAAGACATTCCATGCAAACATGCTCAAATTGTATATCAAGAGACAGAGCGACAATGTTGAAAAGGGGGTCTTAAATGTCGTTTGTACGGCAGTCGTAGACGATGATGAAGCTGATTCGAATATCGAGAGTGCCCTTGAATGTCCCTTGGGAGTTGCGGGGGAGGGGATAGATAAAGTCGATGTGAGTGCGGAGTTGACGAAAGACCAGCGTCAACAGATTAATGCGCTCTTGGCTAAACACTCGTATGTATTCACAGATAGACCAGGTTGTACAACTTTGTTGGACCTCAAAATTAAACTGAATACGTCTGACCCTATTCGAATCAAGGGATATCCGGTGCCATACAACGCACGTGAAGCTGTGGACGAAGAGGTGAGTAAAATGTTGGATCTGGGGGTGATTGAACCCTCCAACTCACCATATTCGTCACCAGTAGTGTTAGTAAGGAAAAAGGACGGGACGAACCGATTCTGTATCGATTTTCGGCAGTTGAATAAAATCACTGTGTTCGATGCAGAACCAATGCCAGATATGGAGGGTCTATTTGCAAAGTTGTCGGGAAACCGATGGATTTCCAAATTGGATCTGTCCAAGGGATATTGGCAGGTTCCCATTGTCCCAGAGTCCCGAACTTTGACGGCATTTGCGACCCAGAAAGGGTTGTATCAATTCAAAGTGATGCCTTTCGGGTTAGTTGGAGCCAGCGCCACTTGTTGTCGTTTGATGCGAAAGTTGCTGAAAGGTTTAACAAACGTTGATAGCTTTGTAGACGACATATTCGTGTACACGAATACTTGGAGTGAGCACGTGTCCGTCCTGAGCGAGCTCTTCAATAGACTCCGCAAAGCGAACCTCACAGTGAGACCCACTAAATGCAGTATTGGGTATACAGATTTAGATTGTTTGGGTCATAGGGTCAGCGGTATGGGTCAGTTAAAACCTCATCCCAAGCAAATTGAAGCAATTAGAGACGCACCAAAGCCAACCAATAAAACGCAGGTAAGATCATTTCTAGGTCTAGTAGGTTTTTACAGAAAGTTTATACCGAACTTTGCAGCCATTGCTAGCCCGCTGTCTGATTTGACCAAGAAGGGGCAACCAAACAAAGTTGAATGGGGACCGCCGCAAGATAAAGCATTTTGTACTCTGAAAGAGAAACTGGTTAGTGCACCTATATTGAAATTGCCAGATGTCAGCAAACCTTTTATTCTAAGAACAGACGCTTCTGAAACTGGGTTGGGGGCAGTTTTACTGCAAGAGCAGGACGACAGTAAGTTACCCGTAGCTTACTCGAGTAGAAAATTGCTACCCAGGGAGAAAAATTATTCCGTTATAGAAAAGGAATGTTTGGCCGTAGTATGGGGAATTGGGAAGTATCACGCATATCTATTTGGGAGAGATTTCGTTCTTGAGACTGATCACCAACCCCTACTGTATTTGAACAAGGCCAAGGTCGCTAACGCTCGGTTGATGCGTTGGGCGCTAACACTACAACCTTATCGTTTCCGTGTAGAAGCAATAAGGGGAGTTGAAAATATAGGCGCAGACTACTTGAGTAGGGTATGATGGGAAATTTGTATGAATTTGCCCAGTAATAAAATGCAGTTTGTAGTATAACCAGTGTAAATGTTGTAAGATATCATCAGTAGTTATTTTTCTTCTATTCTGTGTTAGTTTTAAAAATGTGTACATTTTTATTCTTAGGGGGGAGGTATTGTCACAGAATTAGGCGAAAATTGAACTGATTTTTGTTGTTCTTGAATTGTAAACGAAACTCACCATTTTCTTGATTTCGTCGTACACGCATTACCTGGGGTGATTAAGTGCTTTTCTCCAGGGTAAGCGGCGTGTAGCGATTTGCATGGGCTTGATGTTAATTTACATGGAATCCGGAACTTTAGTTTCACGTGGTGCACAATAAGCTCGATGTGATTTATGTTCACCTATAGAGAGTATATAAGGCTAAGGATTTCTCATTATTATTGACGGGAACCCAAATATCTAATCGAAGGATAGATTACCTCGTCTTGCAAATCTCCAGCCAAAGGGGTGAGTGTTAAAATTACATTTCGTTTTATTGTGAATTTTATTCAGATTATCATTTCGTATAATGATGCCTTTATTGCAATGATCGTGGAATATTTGGAATTACTAGTCACTTTTAGACTTTAAATGAAATATCGTAATCTACAGCTTAGATTATTTTTGAGACAACTATTATTAGTCTGGTTTTGTTTATTATAGCTGATTCAGTCTGATTCCAGCTGATTCCGTCGTTGATACCGTAGAAGTTCATCACTGATAGCGCATCTAATAACATCGTTGATACCGTCTCTGATACCGTAGCTGCTAACATAGTTGTTACATTGTTTCTGGTACCGTAGCTGCTAATAACATCGTTGATACCGTAGCTGCTAATAACATCGTTGATACCGTAGCTGCTAATAACATCGTTGATACCGTAGCTGTTAACACATCTGATACCATCTTTTGATAAACGTCTTTGATATCGTTTGATTTGTTGTGGGACATCTATTGTTTGTTCTGGAACATCTCTGTATAAATATCTGAATGTGCTTGTGCCGTTAATTTGTGCAAACGGAATTGAAGTATCTGTCTGTGTGTCGAACTGTCTGTTCGTCAATATCTGTGTAACGTGTAAATATCCGGAAAGCTAGAAGTCCGAGTGTCGGAGCTGTCTTAGAGTTGTAAAACGTCCGGGTAGACATCTAGGGGAGTGAGGAACCGTTGGTTCGGGTAGATGTTGTATGCTGTCTGAACGTATAACTGTGGTGGATCCGTGTAGGGAAACGTCCGATAATAGTATTGGTCAACCCTCGGTTCTCGGGGAAACTGGGAGACGATTCAACTGTTGCTGAATCGTGCGGTTATACAGGGGAGACACATAGGTGTATTGAAATTGTAATATAATTTAATACATTGTTGTATTTGCATGCTTATGTCAGATCGCAATAATATTTCAAGTGATCACATAGATATCAATAAAAGCTAGCAACTTGATTCAATACAAGTATATGATCGTGCTAGTTATCGCAATCCATCGTGCGATAGATAGTTTGTCGTTTGTGTTTATTTTTTTTCGTAAATCATTCTTGCATTTATTTAACTTTCGTAAAGGATTCTTGGATCTGTGTATAATCCAAGAGATCCCTTTACATCTGAGATTCCTTTTGTATTGTTATTTAATTTATTCATGTATTGTGAATGGTTGTGAGTGTAATTGTGGGTTGAGTGCATGAATTATTGTGTTGTTACATCTGTATTTTTTTCATTTATAATTTATTACATAAATTTATATTTTCTTTCACAAATTGTGTTTGTATTGTTCATTTAATCCACCCTCCTCTCGGTAACAATTCTGTTACACTGCTGAATGTCCGGAGATGTTATTTAGTAATTAGCTTCTATCCCAAAACACAATCCAGAGGTTAGTTCTTGCCTCTCAACTGCCAAACGTCACCAAAAGTCCGTGACCTCCTGTCTCAAAACTGGCAATAAGGTAGGAATATTAGCTGTAGGAACAATACAACTATGTAATGGAACCATTAGGACTTCATGTAATTGAAAAGAGATATTTATGTTTTAATGTTTTTTAGAAAACGGTCTGGAGAGTTTTAGTTCAAAAGTGGAGATTGTTTTCTAACATTTGCATAAAGTTTATTTATGCTGTCTCAGAGACGCAGCACAGATAAAATGTTCTTTATTGCTGTTTATTTTTAGTATTTGTTGCTGCTATTTGGTGGAGGACTATTTTCTGTCATACAGGTTGATAACGTCTTTGATCCGAACTCATTTATGACACGAGCAATTATAGAAGTCACTCAGTAGGTTGAATGCGATTAAAAAAACTGATAAAGGAAACGTTTAATATGATAGCTAAGTGTACACAAAGAAACCGAGATAGATAAAGATACTATTAGTTATATCTTGTTTAAGCATATCAAATTTATTCAGCTGGAAAAAGTTTCCAAAGTTTTAAAGGTGTCGCTTAAAATAAAAACAATCCAATTAAAAACAAAACATTGGTTTGGGAGACAGTGTCATAGTGTGTAAAAAAAAATAGGACTCGGAAGAAATATTTATAATAATTATCAAGAAACGTAATGCAAGTTAATATTGTAAGCGGTGCAAAAAAGTATATTTAAATTATACACGCAAGTAAAATAAAAAGTATAATGTACTATATGTACACTGTATGATTGTTCAAGATTACTATGAGGAAATTGATGAAAACATGTTTTGTAATCTCAATAATCAGGACATGGACAATAATGATTAAATATTGAATTCAGACGTGAAAATCATTACATGTATCAAAGGTCTAAAAAAAGAATAACAAAACCCCTTCGAATGACAGTATACTTAACGAATATTTTATTTAAAATAACACATCAAATATACTAATGACTGTCTACATATCCTTCCTCAGTTTAAAGCTTCATAGAGGGTGTTTTCCCAGAATAATGGTTATCATAAAACCAATTAATAAGAACGCCGGTCATCCGGCAAACCCGAAATTATCGTCCGATTACTTCCAAGTTTAATTGTTTTAGTACGTTGGTTGTTAGCCCCGGACTGAACTCATAGAGCAAACATTTTTCTCCACCGCCTAAACATATTTGCAAAACGTCAAGCAAAGGAGTTAGAATATCTCTTTAGGAAAACTTTAATTTACTTGCAAAATAATAAATGAAAGCGGACAAGATCTTGAATATAAAACTGAAGAACATTTATAGGATACTAAATCATTAGCGACTGTAATTTCACAATATAGATTTAGCCCGTAAAATTGAACTTGGTAAAAACAACTTTGAAAATGTTCGCAAGCATTTTAAAAACCAAAGCAGCAGAAAAATGAAGTAATGTCTGCTAAGAGCATAGATGATTCTCTTGACTTAAATATAGACTACAAAACACCTAAATAAGGACTTAAATATAGAATACAAAACAACACCTAAATGAGGACTTAAATATAGACTACAAAACAACACCTAAATAAGGACTTAAATATAGACTACAAAACAACACCTAAATAAGGATCAGTGGCAGAGACTACTAATAAATCAATCCAAGAATTAAAAAAGTCAATATATATCCAGAAATGTTGAGAGTAATTGATTTGTTAAAGTAATTCGTTACATCTACTAATAATACAAAAACTTACATTAATGTCATAGTTCCAAAGAGATTTCAATATACACTTGTTACTATTACATGTTCTTGTTATCATTGAGAATACATACTTTCTCATTATTTCATCAAAACTGAATACGTTATAATTTACAACCATGTTGGAGGCACTCTTCCCTCTTGGACGGTCTAATAGAAACGAAGAATACTATTATAAGCAATAACTGGTTTTATTTTCATACTTTCACTAAAGTGTGTCCACAGAAGAGCACAATGCAGTGTGCCGCAATAAGATTTGTATAATCTAACTTTGATATTCAATGAACAATTCCTAAATTTATGTAGAAACGTGTTGGTTCGAGTAGGCAAAAATATGTAACGTCTCATAATATCTTCATCATCTGACCGAATGGAATTTTGAAAGTTTGACCAAAATATACGTCTAACTGCTGACATACGTAAGAACATTGACGTTATTTTAAAAAAGAAGTTTACTGAATAACTGAAAGACTATGCATACCGATTTTTTTGCATTATTGATATCATTCTTTAACGAATATTGTTCACACATAATTAATAATTTCCTTAAATCTGCATTGGCATATGGTCAGCAAAGCAACAATTGTTAAGACATTACACATTTGGTCGCAGACGTAACCCCATGAGCAGCAGAAAATGTGAACATACCATTTAAAATTAAAACAAATATAAGGTCAATAACGCCAAACCGAAGCTCTGACCGAGAGTTTGTATGATTGGGTTAGTTCCTTTTTGTCACTTGATCTTTTGTCGTAGTGGTTTTTAAAATTTAGGTATATGTTTGTCTACCCACCCAGACGTTTTAGAGGTCACCCTTTTTATTCTGTTTAGGTTTGAGTAATTAAATCATTATCATATCATTAATATGACGCCAACTATGGAATCTTGTACAGTTTGTGTTACGTACTTAGGCTCGAATAAGCAGCAACACAGAAAGAGTGAAAACTAACAAGCTTGTACAACTTTAACAATGATTTTTATTAAGTACAATTATTTTCATAAAATAAATAAACTTACGGTTTTAGAGAATCAAATCCAACAAATATAGAATTCACAAAATAATCCACTAATAGAATTGCAAGTCCTGATAAATAAATGTTCTGATAGTTCCAGGTTCGAATCATGACGATGTAATCCAAAATGGCTGACAATGTCACGTGATGCAGTTCTTGTTTTAATATCATCCAGATGAAATTATGAAACATATGTCCTTTTCCAGATAATTCTTCTTTCTTCAATGAATTGACACAAAGTCCAGAACAAAATAACACTCAAACATGAAATACACAACTTAATAATAATAAAGCCCAACCATCTACTGATTTGTTCTATCCCAAACAACAGTTCTTATACTTGTTTTCTAAATAAACAAGTGATCACGTGATTTTCTAGAAATTGATAGAAATTCATGGAAGGCCACAGATAGAGACTGCCTTCACTAAAAATCACATACTCTAGATATTTCCTACCCCTAAGAACTAAAAATAAAATGTTGTCCTTGAAATTAACCAATAGTGTTAGAGACTTGTTGACAATGTCCAAAGCAAGGTCAGGAATTAGATCCACCAGCCAAGGTCAAAACTTGTTTACAATTAGAGTGTAGGTCAGCCTAAACTTTCCAGAATAATTTCCCAATTTATGAATATTAAACCCTAAATAACAAATTTGGATTTAACAATTAAAAAATAAATAAATTTAAATCCAAAAGCCGTAACACTTGATTACCGTAACTCGACAGTGACCAAAAGTAATCAAAATATGTCTTCATTCTGCGATTCTGTCAGAAAATAATTATAAAAACAAGTATGTAAACCAGCGATAAATAATACTGAAAAAGTTGCAAAAGTAGCTGAAAGTCTTCAGCCTACTTTCGAACATCCTGCCATAGCGACTGGTAAAATAGTAGAAAGAGTTAAAAAAAACGAAAAGACCTTCACTAGATCTTCCAGTTGAAATAAATGCTGCTCGACCTCATGGTAGAGAAGGAAGAAATACTTGAATGACTTGACCAAGCTCATGCTGAAATCGGTGAAATAGGGAAAAAGAAAGAAGAAGAAATGAAGAAAAAAGGTTTGAATTGATTAATAAATTTAATGAAGGAAGAGGTCTTATTACTTGTGCTAACAACGTCTTTTCTGATGTTGAACGATGAGAAATTCTGATTGGTGAAAAATGAGCCGTTAATAATTCCCCAGCAATTATTAATAAGATCATTTACAGGAGGTATCGTGGATATTAATATCTATCGGTGACGCAAGAACAATTAAATGAAATGCAGCGAGAACATATGATTATGTGTGATGGAGACCAGACGTGGTGAGGAGGCATACATGAAATACCTTGGTCTGCCATGAGCCCCCACAGTATGTCAGTTATCGGATACGAATGCCAAACGTCGAATAAAAGAGTTTTGTGCTGTAGCAATCTGCCATGGACACTTCGTTACTGATATACGTGTTAGAAATTATTATAACGTTGCCTATGCTGTCAATGTTCAAATATATATGTATTTATAAATAAGCTAACAGAGAGATCTAAAAATAACCTAGCTCTATTGAATGCATACACGATGCGTGTGAACGCAATTTTCTGTCTTTATTTTGTGGATAAAGTCATAAGTTGTATAAATATCCTTTTTCCAATCTGAATTATTACCAAATTATGGCACTCCACAAACAACATTAACGTACTGACAGATGAATTTTCTGAATAATATTTACAATTCAAAAGAAATTACGTATTAACAAGCGAGGTAACACTTTAATATTTCTCTACTATATAAAGATTTGCCTGACAAAGTTATCCCCCTTAACAATAATGGAAAATTGTTTCTTGCTTATACTTCTTCAAACATGCCAATCTGGTTACATTTTCAGCAACAAATTGTTCAGAAAGGATCGAAGTATTTACCAGCTGCATTAATCAGTGGAAATACAACTTCTGTGTTTACAGACTTTAAAGCCATAGGAAATTTACGGTGCTTACCAATACAACCACGTGCAGAATTTTAATTCTGGGTAATAGCTTGTAAATTAATCTAAGAGTTATTGAGTTTTATACCGTTGTTATGATCGATCGCAATGCGTTTCTCGATTAATCCATGGAAACACTCATATACGAATTTACGGGGAAAATAAAGATTATTCCCAGTAGTATTAATTCGGAGAAAAACAGTATTAGTGACAGTTCCTACTGTATTTTGTATATCGGCAGTGCTTGATGTTACCATCACGAGATAACTCATAATCCTTAATGATGGGATGTCTTACAATTTCATTTTCCATTTTATATAATAATATTATTTGTCCAAATGATTATTTATCTAAGAGAAAATGTTAACATTTAGCATGATAGCCGTTAACTCTTTATATGACATTGTAACTGTCGTTGCTATTTTTGTTATCATAATATCTTTTTAGTTCTCTGAATTTTTACTACCACTTAGTACACACACCTGTGTTTCGCCTCTAACTCGAACACCACATTTCATCCAAGGTTTTCGTCCTGGACTTCCATGACGCACGCTTTGTAAATGATTCCCGCAGAAATTCATTTACACAGATTTTGCTACACGGCGTTGAAGAGCCTATTATTACCCATTTACACTTATTATTTGTTTGAATCATTATATATATATATATATATATATATATATATATATATATATATATATATATATATATATATATAAACCTTCTAAATCTTGACAGCAAAAAATACCTTTGGAGGCGAGCATTGGTTGATCAGAAGAATAATTTGATGGAAAGTATTCGTAGCCCCAAGAAAGTAATTTGCACCGATGATGCATCTCATGTTGATCAACATTCAAAATCATACGCAACAATGATGATTTCGACGACCAAAGATAGTTTTCAAGACAAATATTGAATGTATTAGTAGAAACAAACAATGATACTTGGATCATCCATGACAAACATGACCAGGTCCTTCATAATCTCAATTTTATACAAGCACTGCTACAGCAGCAGGTTGGGGGGGGGGGGGGGGGCGAATCGGACATTTGCTCCAGACATCATTTGCTCTAAATCTAACAAACATCTCGAGAGAATTAATTAGAATCCTTCTTTTTCAACCAAAAAAAAAAGATTACTTGCTCGAAACATAAGTTTTTCGCAAAATCATACTCCAAGACCGTTTTCATCGTTTAGTCAAAATACGGTCTCGTCGTGATGTCATCGCCCCCCACCCCCCACCCTGCTGCTATGGGTTAATAATTTATTTCAACCAAATATTTGATCAAGTCCGATACGATATCGTGTCCGAGGATCATGTAAATTTATTGTTATAAATCCATGCGGGGTTGACTGAGCTTTACTAAAGAAATTTTTAAATTGATTGAAGTCCATATCGGACCACAATGTCTGCCAAATATTTCGTAGCGTATGTGTATCAACGCCGTTAAACACAGGAGGAACATTACAGTTATCTCTGATCACGTTTGGAATCTGAGTGTATCGTTGAGTGACATATATCACGTCATTGTTTTTGTGCCTGCCTCGGGAAAATATTCTTGCTGGGTTTTTTTGATTGTCTAACATCACATCGTCGTATACGACTAAATTGTTAATGCTCCCATCAAGGTCATCCACGGATGGTGCCTCGTCAATATCGGTTATAAATTCAATAATGCCCTTGCCGGCAATCTCTGAAGCGTTTTCATTAAAATCTTTTAGCACTTCATAGCATCGTTGATCATCTACGCTAGGAGCAACTAAATATAACTTATTTCACTTCATCCATCTCACTATTAAATTGAGCAACAATTGCGTCTTGCCGGATCCAGATGGCCCGATTATAATTGCGCGGATAGAGTTTGGTAGCGCTGCATGATGCTTAACTGGTTCTCTTGTTTTAGTCGCTGAAAAATCAATTATATTCATATCTCTATACATAAATTATGGATCTATATTGTGTGAAGTGTAAAACGTGTACTAACACAAATGATGTGACGACGATTACAACTAAAAATAACAGATCAGCACTTAATGGTAGATGTGCAACATGTGGTATAAAAAAAAGTTCAGATTTGTTTCTATGAAATCCGGAGATGTTTTAAAAAAAACGAGGAGGTGATATCACAGCCAAATTGGCAAAGCTCCCTGGAACCCCATGGGCAAAGTACCCCAGAGAAAAGCATCTTCCAGGATATAGCTACTGTGGCCCCGGAACACGATTATATATCAGACTTTGTGATCAAAATCGGCCCCGACCCGGCGAGTATCCGATAGACGCTATTGATAATGCGTGTCATGCTCATGATGTTGCATATAAAAGCAGCAATCTGCAACACAGGCATCTCGCGGATGTGAAATTAATTCATGCGTTAAATGCTATTCCTGATAAATCTTTCAAAGAAAAATTGGCTTCGTGGTTGGTAAAATCAGCTATGAAAGGCAAATTGATGATGGGCGCTGGTAATTAATAATATGGAATCTGTTTATTATTCTCCAAAAGGATACTGGAGGGGTAACGCTGCAATCAATAAACTCGCTAACGCCGCAAAAGTGAAAAAGGCCACTGCGGCTAATTGGTTATCCAAACAGGCTATATGGCAAATTTATCTACCGCGTCCTAAACAAATCAATTTCTCGCATTTTGATGTTACCGGACCCAATGAAGTTCATCAAGCTGATTTATTGTTTTTACAACATGATAACGGTTACAAATACGAGCTAACCGTAGTTGACGTTGCGAGTCGATACAAACAAGCAGAACCGCTAAAAACAAAATCATCACCTGAAGTTGCTTCTGCATTTGAAAGGATTTATCGACGAAGCCCACTACGCTGGCCAAATCTGTTACAAGTTGATCCTGGCAAGGAATTTCAAGGCGCTGTTTTATCAGCGATGAAACATCACAATGTCACCATCAGACGAGGGCATACTGCGTTACATCGCGATCAGGCAATTGTAGAACGATTTAATCGGACTCTTGCTGAGCGGTTATTTGGATATCAATGCGCAAAAGAATTCATCCAAGAAAAGCGATCCCGTGAATGGGTCAAAAGGTTACCAGGGGTAGTTGCAGCGCTAAATAACGAGATTACCAGAGCAATCAATATGAAACCTAACAACGCAATAAAAAAAAGTATATACCACAACCACAGCGGGATAGCGTTTCTCAGCCAATTCTCAGCAATGTCACCGTGAGATATTTATATGAACCAGGAGAACTCGAAGGTGGTAAAAAAAGGGGCTACTGATCCTATTTGGAGTGTCACTACGCATAGCATATCTACTATAACACGATCAACTGGTAGACCTCCAATCTATAAATTGGATTCAACTGCCCCTCAGCGGGGTTTTACACGCGAACAATTACAAGTTATTCCTGACGATACTCAATTGCCACCGCATGGTCTTAACTAGCGCCGTTGCGTCTGTTGCGCTCAAGACAAGTTAACATCACATTGTTTCTGACATGACCGAGACTGTTATTTTTTCTGTCTACGGTAAATTGGCGAGGATCTTTATCCGAATACTGCCAACGCATTATACAATTGCAACTCGCGCAGTGATTATTCTGTTGTTGCTTCAACGTAATTATTAATTCAGCATCAATATCAAATTCTCGTTATTTCTTTTTTCTCTTGTTGTTTGTAGCCGGAGAGTTTTTTATTAATGATGCTAACATCAATATCATCCATTGTGGCGTCGTCATCAAATACAATTTTTCGAAGCTGATTTATTCGCCATAATCTAGACACTGCAAGATAGACTAAATTTGACCACTCAATGCGATTATCGACTATCCAAGCAATTGTATCCGCGATGGTTAATCCCTGCGAGGAATGTATTGTTGTTACATAACCCAGTATCCATGGCGATTTATTAGCACGCAATGCGTCTTCGACAACATTGATATCAACCAGCACAATATCATTTAACACTAGTGTTTGTTTTTCGTGCAGTCCTGGAATTTCAACTTCAATATTCTGTCGCCGTGTGTCAGCGGGTCTATAACACAATGGAACTTTTATCAGGGGATATTTTTCTTTGTGAAGCTCAAACAACTTTTTCTGAAGTGTGTCTCTGACTATTTTTCTGCTAGCAACTACAAAATTGTTTGGTCTCCGTGTGTTATAAAATTCCTCCATTGGAGTTTCAGAAATTATTTCCCTGATTATTTCACATTGGATTCTGTCGGGTTTCAGTCTAATTAATTTTTTAACCTCACTTAATGGTTCATCAAGTGCCCTATAATCGCTATTAATTTCTTCATAATAGTCCACGAATTCTTTCAGCCACTTATGTGGACCCGCGCCGACAAATGGTGGTGGCTGTCCATGATCTCCGCACATTATCACCGCTGTATTCTTTTGCAGCAGCCAATCCAAGAACATCTTTAATATTTCTGTTGATACTGTGCATACTTCATCCCAAATTATAACCTCGGGGATGAATTTATCTCCCATTCGTTCAGGTGTCCATTTTTCACCACTGTATCTGAAAAAACTATGATACGTACACGCGGAAACGCCTCGTTGTTTTATCTCTCTGGTTAATCTATGTGTTGTCGTCAGCACAATCATGTTTACGCGTCCTCGATATAACTTGATTGCACGCGTCGTTTTTCCTGACCCGCCACAGTCGTTTAAATAAACTGTTTTATATCCACAAATTGGATCTGATATCGGTGGTGCATTAGAACGTTCTGATAAATTATCACCGCGTAAGTAATTACTTTTAATTTCAACATCTGCTGATTCAGAATTATCACGCAGCATTTCTTTTTTGATTCTCCATGATCCCCAACTTTCATCCGAATTAGTGAATTCAGCAACTGCGCAACTGTACTTGCTGTTAATGTAAAATGAATCAATGGCAACTCTAACCGCAGTGTCAGGAAATCTATTTATCATTGAAAATAAATTAATACAAGCATAACCCAGCATCGACGACCTCAAATGTGTATACGGGGATCTGTAACCGTCGCTATAAGTAACAACCGTACCCAATTTTGTTCCATCGGACAAAAAAGCATCTTTACGATCCACATATATGTTTTTGGATACTGCATCCGCGATTACGAAGTCGTATTCGGTGTTATCCATAATCAGCCGTGAACAATATTGTTGATAGTCGCATTTTTGTCCTCCCTGAGTGAATTTTCCGATTATTCTTCTGCCGAGATCTTTTGCTTCGATGTTTTGTTGATTAAATATCCGTTTGGACCACTCAATGATATATTCTTCGTCGGCATCAATATGTTTTCTGAATTCGTCAATTATACTATCAAGACGTTCCGGTGTTGGTAACCAGACATTGGTTTGTTTCCGATATGATATAATTGCTTCACTGACTGTCAGCGAAATTAACATTTTTGTATCAATCATGAATCGTAATAGCGCTAGTGGCAGCCACTTCTTTTCAGACATGTGTCTACCAATCCAAATATAACAACAGCAATGAAGTCCTGCTGCGAACTCAAATGATACTACACGAGCGAATCCAGTTAAATCAAAATCAGGCAGCGGCCTATTAATTGCAACACGAGTCATTTCATGTACGGGGTGTCCAAATCGTTTAAAATACTCAGTACACTCTCCATAACCAAGAAAACTCGCTGGATAACAAGCAACCATATCAACTGAAATGATATTATCACTGTCGTATTTGTTATTCCATAAACCGCCATGATTAAATTCTAAACAACTAGCCTCAATGTCTGGCAAGAATTCTACGCGTGTTGGTTTCCATGCGTTTTTGATTCTCGCAAAATGAGCTGCAACCGACGGGATTGTAAAACAGTTTGTCAATAATTGTTCATCATCGTTGATGATTGCATCGGTGCTTTCGCCACACGCCGTTAAAAACCCACTAGCTGTTTTTTTTCTTCATTTTGTTGTGAAAAGCTTTAGTGCGGTATAATTCACCGTTTGGTCTTACAAACTGATCAAACGTATTAGGGTCGTTTTCAGTGCTGCGAAGTAACCACACCGACACGGGGTCGTTTTTACTCAAATGCGCAATAGCATCGAATAGTTTCTCTTCAACGAGAAAACCGTCCCTGGAAAATTCTTCTCGTAAGAATTCGTCGGGTATATACTTTATTGTTCTGTTTCGTGGAAATATCGTGACCGCGGGCGTCCACGCGTGTTCGTTATGATCAATAATTTTAGTTGGGGCTCCCATTGATTTATATTTTGATTCGTATAAAAACTTCTCCGGTTATCGTTGTAACAGTTATTGGAAATCTCAGCGACGTTTCTAATTTTGCTATATCGCTAATAGTCGCTCCGCGGTCCTTCACCGTTAACTCTCATTGAGCTATTTTGCTACGCCGTAGATCGGTAAGTTTGTTCCATCGGGGTGCATTTGTAAAATGTTCTGTTTTTCGTGCTGCTACACAATTGAATGGCAAAGCCACTGACGACGAAGTCGCCGGCGACGACTGTTTCATTGGTTTTAGTTTTCTTATATCGGGTTTTTCATTTAACGGATATATCCCATACACAACTGCTGTTTCAGGATATGCTCGTTCATAGTATGGTTTGTCAATTCCAGTTAACAGACCCGGCTTAGAATCACGGCTAACAACGACTGTTTTCTTGTCTTTGAGAATCGGTTCAAATTTGTCTCGTATAATCCCACCGCCTGATTCTACACAAATAATGAATTTCACTCTAAAAAAAAACTTTTTGTTGCCAAGTTGTGATAACATCATGGCTGCGTTGCTGTCGTTCATGGTGGCATCAACAACGCCATCAATTCGAAATGTTGAGCAGCTATGAGATGCGCCGTCGTGTTTGAATTCATTAATACAATCGCGTATTTTATTTATCAAGGCTCTATCCGTTATTGCCCGTTTTGGCACATCTTTGAGGGTTCTATCGAGATTGAATTTAACTTTTTTGAAAGGATTAATTGCTGATAATCTCTCGAACTCCTCCAAGTTATAATTAAAACAAGTATTTAAATAGAAAAATATAGTATAATGAATCACTGCAAGTGGCTAATGATTGGATCAACAACTCCATGTAACAAAACATGCAGAAGCGAATTCTGTGGGTATCATTTGCAAAGCGTTCGCAACGGTTCCCTTGGCCCCCTTCCGTGCCTCTGATGTGGGTGGGGGTAAGGGGAAAATGGCAGTTGTGTCTCAGTTGTGGCGGCAAACAATACAGAGAACTAAAACGCTACTATGACAAACGAATCAATGACCCATTCAATGACAAAGTCATCAAAACCCCTCAAGACTACATCGATAGACTTATAATTAAAGCAAATAGTAAATTAGACAAGTAGTATTATTATACAAATGAGCCAAGATTTCAGACCTCACCCATGAAGCATCCCGTGATGGTTTTGTTAGAAATTGCAGACTAAAGAGGCCGGTTGGATGGGTAAATAATATGGGATATTTGATGTTTACAGCCGCGGGGAAGAAATACCTCTGTCACAGAGCCATCTATGAAGCATTTTACGGGTTAATCGAAGACGGCCTTGTTATTGATCACATAAATGGCGTGAAGACTGATAATTGTCTTGAGAATCTTCAAGCCGTCTCACAAAGTCAGAATGCAAAAAGGGGCAGGACAGGGACCTGTAAGTCAGTTGGAAAGAGATCCGTCAAATCTTTTGATACATCAACTAACGAGGAGAAAATATTTCAGTCAATAAATGAAGCCAGTAGATATTTCGATATTTGTATGCCTTCAATACGATTTGTTGCAGAAAATATTGCTAGATCTGCCGTCTCAAAGAAAAATGGCCATAAAATAGAATTCGTATACATCTGAAACGATTCAAGGGAGATAACTCCTTTATGGATAAGTCCGCCGCCACTCATAACACTCTGCTCACTAAGTTCCCTTGTATTATGGCCGTCAAAGGTATTTTGTGTCGTCTGCTATACCTGTAGAGATAGAGTTATAATTGACATAGGCGTGAACACCTGACTGTAATGGAGTATAATACATGAGTTTCGGTAGAGTTGTATTTATCAACTTTTAACATTTCTAAAACTTTTTATTGTCGCTTGGCTAAAACTGCATCATTTAAATAGTTGTATTTATTTAAACCCTTATAGACCATCTACATTCAGCTATTATACACTTTTAGTACAGACGTTCTTTATAATCCAACGCGTTACCTATGTTCGCTCAGCCGGAACGAGAATAAAACACTAGTGTTTTCCATTCATTGAAGTAAAAAGTTAAAATTCCTCTGTATACAGCTCTTTGTGACCTAATCGGTAACGCATTTTGTCTAGAGGATTAGAACAGAGAAAATACACGCTGTTATCTAACAACTGTATTCTTTTGTTTAGTGTTTTATTTAAATATTTTGTCTCATTTAAATGTTGTTTCACAGCATGAATAAGTAATTCAAGGAAATAAAATAACACACCCGTGAATCAACGCTGCTGTATTAGTCACCTTATATATGTTATGACTCGTAATAAGCTTGGGGCTTTCGAAGGCCAAATCCGACCGATCAAAACTAACCAACGCCATTAACCCGGGCGTGTGGTTGTCTTTTGTCAATCATGCAACCGGGTTAATTTAATTGGGTTGCTTTTGATTGGCTGTAGAAAATCCGCCCCGTCGTTTCATGTTTGTGCTGTCTTATGCCGTCCCACATCATTACATCACAAATTCCATCATCGTTTCATTGAATATACCATCCTTAATTAAGTATATATGGAATTGTACCGTCCCACATCAATCGTTTCATTGAATAATACCATCCTTAATTAAGTATATGTTATGCCTAAAATCTGCCACAACACTCGAGTGGAGATATATATGGCATTGTGCCGTCTCACATCATCGTTTCATTGTAAATATCCATCCTTAATTAAGTACATGTTATGCCTAAAATCTGCCACAACACTCGAGTGGAGATATATAAGGCATTGTGCCGTCATACATCATCGTTTCATTGTAAATATCCATCCTTAATTAACTTAATTAAGTACATGTAGTGATGTCCCCCAAGCATATCTTCTGGGTGGTCTAAGATGACGTTTGTCACCTTAGGCCTCCCGCCGGAGATGTATGTTTCGGGTTCCTTTGGGCTTACTTGGATGTGAAAGCAACCAAGGAGTTCCAAAGATGTGTTGTCGTATATGTCCCCAAGCATATCTTCTGGGCGGTCTAAGATGACGTTTGTCACCTTAGACCTCCCGCCGGAGATGTATGTTTCGGGTCCCTTGGGCTTACTTGGATGCGAAGGCACCCAAGGAGTTCCAAGATGAGTGTTGTGCTGTCCTTAATTAAGTTAATAAAGTAACCTCTGGGTCTCTCTGACGTCATAGGGCGCCAGCGAGATTGCCAAATGAGTGAGGTTTTTTTAAATTAGAGATACAGTATACTATAAAAATATGGATATCAAAGATGTAAATTCTATAATTGTTGAAATTTCAAATTTGAAAAATCGAGGGATAGTATTATCTGAAGATCTCGACTGCGACAGGATTGCCTCGGAATATGAAGAAATTGAGTATCAGTCTAGTAAGGGTCGTTATGTTTTACCTAAGATGTACAGGCTCGTGAAATGAATTCAAAAGTCCATCAATGCTTGTTTGTACGGTAACGACATTAATGTATTTATAACGCTATTTAGCACCGTTGAAGCAATACGTCAAAAGCTCGGCCAAGAGTATCAAAAACGAGCTGAAATTAGTTCTAAGGTTCGTGATCTTAGAAAAATATTTAGCCAGGAAAAACCAGTATCCTAACCACGTGAGCGTTACTATAAAAAATAGACTTTCAGTAAATTTTCAGTAAAAAATTTATTTTTTTTTAGCGTTTTTTGTAACACTTGTTACACTTGTCACATAGGATTTTCTCCTGAAAGAATACTCAGCAGTTTGGGTCTGCTCATGCAGTTATGTGCGTACTGGATGATCTGGTTGTGGTAGCAAGTAATCACCGCGACGCCTCCATTTTCATGTAGTTGTTGTTGTTGCCGCGTCGTTAACAAAAATCGTTCATCGCCGTTCTCAGATATTACAATTCTGAAATCCCCAGCGATGTTATTTCTGAAACATTCGCGGATAGCGTCGTACAGTTTAACCCTGTCAGAGATGGATACGTTAGCTTGATGGTACATTATTTAATAACTCAGCTTTTAATTGTGATAGTTCACATTTGAAAACTCAGTTCGCAAACAATATATGGTAGGTGAATCGCTTACAACTAAATTAGCCCGAGAGCGGCTAGCAGCATATAAAAAGTTTATACCGGGTCGAGACAGACTTCGCGAGAAACTTCAACAACGACAACAAATGCAAACTGACTTTTCTGTGTCAAGTGAACAACTGTTTACTCCGATAACAAGTGCGACCAAAGATGTGAAAAAGTTAAATGAAGCAGCGATATACGGCGATATTCCTGAAAAAGAACGAGCAAAGAAGGCGCCGCTGCTTGATACGCTTGAAAAGATAGCAGCAGAGACCGAACAAACACGCGCAGGAATACAACAGCTATCCAGTGATATAAAAACCCAACGCAGCTGGAGGAAAAGACTATTCACCTGAGAATTTATTTACAGTCGCAGCATTAAATGAAATTAAAGGAAACCATACGGATTCCGAATTAGCTGGTTTTGCTAGAGACAATTTTCCAAAGGGTAAAAGAGAGAATTTATTAAAAGACGAGTTTAAAAGTATTATTAAAAAAACAAAGACACTTGGGCATCAAAAATATATTTAGTGAAACGCGGCGGGAATAAAATCTCGGCGTTGCAGCACCCTGGTTATGATGACTTTCTAGCTGCGGTTAAAGGCGGTCCACAACCACCACGTTATACGGAGGATCCAATCCCGGAAGAAATAGACATAAAAGCAGAAGCCGGTTCTAAGAAAACAAAAGGAAAAGGATATTCAATTAAAAATCCTTTGGATTTCAACGCAACCGTGACATGTCCTGGTAACATCCTCAGTGATATATCAAGGTTGGAAGTACTTATCGGGGGAAACGAGCCGGAAACAACTCCGTCGAGATAATTAATGAAGCAGCTGATATCTGTAGACGATTATTTGCCGGCGGTATCATGGAGATTGATGTATATCGAGAACTCATTGCTGAATTAGTTGAAAATCACAGAGACGCCTTTGGTTATGATGAAAATACTATGGATCTTAGCGATTGATCACTAATTGAAAAACTACTAGTTTTATAACAAGATGATCATACACTACAACCATGATAAACCCGTAAGCGTCTACGTGGTGAACTCACGATTGTCTGTTTATAGAGCATATTACGGAGATGGTTTCGGCAATACCATTGCGGGGTTATTTACAAGAATGGCTCCCAAGGTGGCGCCGTTAGCTAAACAATTATCAATGAAGGCCATTGATATTATTCGTGATAAGGGAATCAGCGCTGTTGGAAATCTTGCCGGAAAGGCATTTTCTGCCGTGAAAGATAAAATAACATCATTGGTGCGACGACGAAAAAAGCAACCAATTGTACTGCCATCTACAACAGTGATGCCTGCAAGTGTCAGCAAAGCAATAAATAGCGCAGTGGAAGAAAAATTAGCGTCGTTGGCTGCTTCGGTGACTCCGTCATCCGTGGCTGCGCCGCTGGCGAACAGTAACCAAGATGATATCGTAAACATGATAGCAGGAAGTGGTTTGAAACGAAAACAAAAACGACGATGATTACAAAGAATTTCACAATTGAAAATACTAGTATGTTAATATAATGTTTAAACGAACTGCTGATCCAGCGTTAGATATGGAAGCCCCAGTACCCAAGGACAATTCCGTCCGCGATTATCAATTTTATTCCTATCATGCAATACAAACAGATATTCGATCGCGAATTGAACTTCAAGTCCATGATACCAGCAAATACTTTCTACCCGCTGAAGCGTTTATCGAAGTAGAAGGAGAACTTGTACGACTTACTGATACTCCTGCTGTATCCGCACCGTATCCAGATGGTACCAAAGTCGGCTTAGTCAATAATGGTATCATGGTGATATTTGAATCCGCGAGATATCTCATTGACGGAAAAGAGATTGAGTCTATAGAACGTGATGTTGATGTGGCTACAACAATAATTGGGTTAGCAAGATATTCTGACGATTATACAAGATCAACAGGTCCGTCTATGATGTTTGCAAAAGATAATAAAAACACTGCTGGGCACACTCAATTTATTGTACGACGACCAAATGATCGTGCTGGTCCTCCCGCCTCTGCTGCTATCGAGGATATGATTATAAATACTGATCCCCAGTACAATCTAGGAGCTGCAACACGAATGGCAATGTTGGCAGGACAGCGTAGATCGTTTTCATGTGCGATTCCGTTGCATCATATATTTGGATTCTGCAGAAATGTACGAAAAATTATTTATGGAGCGAAGCATACAGTAGTACTCGTGCGAAAGGGTAGTGACAATGATGCAATCTGGAGAATTCCAGCGGATCCTGCAAATCCAGATGCTGACGCTGGTAAAGTCATTTTAACTAAATTGGTCTTGTGGATGCCAGTAATGACCCCATCAATTACCACAGAACAGCGACTACTATCATTTATGGATGTGGGTGTCAAATCATTGCTAAGTTGGCTAACAACAACAACAGATGTTAAGCAATCAAATATCAATGGTACATTTACATGGAACTTGGCATCACAACAAGGCGTTTCAGCTCCACGTCATATATTTATCACGTTACAGGATATGACAAGAGTGGAATCACAATTGCACAGTCATATGATAGTTGATCAATTAGGAGTTACTGAGGTCTCGTTGAGAATAAATGGCCAGCAGGAACCATTCGAAGACATACAACTTAATTTCGGTCAACACCATATTGCGCGCGTGTACCATCGTATGCTGTCATATATGGGCCGTGATCAAAATGTTGATACTGGTTTGCAAATATCGCAATATGATTTTAAGAACTTTTATCCGATCTACTACTTTTCGCTGGAACATCTTGATTTAACAAGGCAATCCGTTGTTGATATACACTTCAGAGCCAATGTCATTCGTGGCACTATTGATAATTATAGAGTGGTTGCTGTCATTCTCAGCGACAAATCAATGCTACTTGAAGGTGTTGGTGGACGAATGAGAATTGTTGATGCACCAGTGGAAAATATGTAAACGATTCACAATTAGATCAATTGAAAGTATAAATGTGTTTTACAATAAAATGACATACAGTGTTGTTAGTGTCAAGCTGACTGATGGTCAGGTCAAGAAATTGCGATCAAAATCCGCTAAAGAATGTGGAACCACAATAACGTTGAAACCAGTGCAGATGTCCGGCGGTACACATAAAATATCACTGACGGATCGTCAAATAAAACATTTCAATGATGCGCTGAAGAATAAGCGAGGGGTTCAAATTGTATTTTCAAAGGCTGCAGTCGCCAACATGATAAAATCAGGTGGTATATTTCCATTGTTAGCTGCAATACCAGCATTGATTGCAGCGGCTGCCCCAGCGGTGGCGAAAGCGGCTGCGTTGGGAGCCGTTGGGACCGCGGCAGGGATGGCGTTAAAAAAGGCAACTGGGAAAGGATATAAAAGAAGGGAAAGGGTTTAAGACTACCAGGGACTCCATATTCATGGTACAGCGGAAAGGGTCTAAGAATACCAGGAACGGTTTATTAGTTGAAAGCCCAATTCTCACTATGTCCAATTTTGATTTAATTGATGCTGCTAAAAAACTAGCGATAAAAAACTTCAGAGAGGGTTTTTATGAAAGATCAATTACCGAAACAACCTAAACGCGTTGAAACCGGTATCATCAATCTTGATAACAGCAGCGGATCGGGAACTCACTGGGTTGCATACGCGATTGATCCACGTGGGATTGTCTATTTTGATTCATATCGGTTAGCTCCGCCAAGCGAGTTTATGCGGTATATAAATTCTTCGATGAAACTCAAAGAGTTTCCGATTTTTATTCCACGCTGCCAACAAAACAATTAAATGATCATCCGATATGCGACCGTGAAGTAATAAATGTCCTCGCGGAGATTTCATCGTCACAGAAACCACCTCATCTGGTTGTAAATAAATACACGAGTGGGAAATTACAAGGCAATTTTAGAGAATCAATAAATTAAAAATACTAGAGTTTTTATAATAATGATTGATATTTGGGGACGATCTCTGTCAATGTCGAAACCCACCGAGGAAACATCTGCGGGTTCTATCGAGGATGTAAAAAAAATAATTGAAGATGAAATCGCTGAGACGTTAAATTTAGCAAGTGTTGACCCGAACGAAATAGTTGTATTTCAAGATCGCCAGGGTAAATTGAAAAGCAGTAATATATCCGCGGATGACATTTTGATACGGCAGAGCGATGCCGCTGAAAACTCTATTGCGCTGTATTCCAGCGGTGGACGACTTAAATCAGGCGCACTTGTGTCTACGATCACCGACGCGATTGCCGCCCACGGCCGTGAGCTGGATGATTATATACGAGGTGATAATAGTTTTCGCAAAAATGTCGTACATAAATTCTGTGGAACCCCGCTTGTGGTTGGCATGACTCTCGCTGAAATTAAAAACTTTCTATCTTTATTCTTTTTTAACAAGGAGGCGGGGAGGATGATGAATGAAAATGAAATCAAGGCAAATTATCTCGATATTTACACGGATATTTCTAAAATAATAGAAAATCTTGAAAAGGTACAAAAACCCACTAACGACGTCGTTGTTAAGTTTTTTGGAACCCCGCTTGTGGCAGGCATGACTCTCGCTGAAATTAGCGAGTTTATTGGCAAGCATACTCACAATGCCTACGTCGCTAATAGTTTCTTTGGTGTCCCGGCTACATCTACGATGACTCTCAAAGATATTAATATGTTTATGGTGAGACAAACAACACTTAATACCATCGTGGATAAATTTTTAGGGAGAACACCTGTGTCTCAAACCACATCTCTGACAGGCCCGACCCTCGCTGAAGTTAAAAAAGCTATTGATGAACAAAAGCTCACCAGCGAAATTGTTAATAAGTTCTTTGAGGGCAGTAGCCTCCAAGATATCACGACGAAATTTTTTAACATCGACCAGCATATTAAAACCCAGGCACAGCTTGGAATCAACGACCTTCTGATTTCATTCTTTTTTAGCAAGAGGGATGGGAGGGTGATGGTTTCTAACGAAGTCAAGGTAAATTATCTCGATATTTACGATGATATTCGTAAACAAAAGGTCTCGATGAATTTAAATACCTTCTGATTTTGTTCTATTCTAACAAGGAGGCGGTGAGGACGATAAATACTAACGAAATCAAGGCAAATTATCTCGATATTTACAATGATATTCTTAAACTAAAAGAAAATTTTGCAAAGGTACAAAAACCCGCCAGCGACGTCGTCGATAAGTTTTTTGGTGTCCCGGCTACATCTACGATGATTCTCAAAGATATTTACAATGATATTCTTAAACTAAAAGAAAATTTTGAAAAGATAAAGATTCCGCATCCACGCATAAGCATTAAAAATGTCGTGTATACGGTCGATCATGGAACCATGGATTGGATAAGAGACGTTTATACTACATTGTCCGCCGGTCTCTGGAAGAAGGTCGAGGCGGGGGGCGATGATATCTACAGTCCAACGGGGATCGAAGGTATCTACAGGCTAACGTGGATCTCTATCAATCAATTTAATATGATCGCGGGCGGTAAAACCTACTCTGGTGGCACCGCGATGTTAATTATCAGGAGTAACGGTCAACACTTTAATGTCGTCGCGGTTGATAGCTCCACCGTTAGGTCAAAAATAACTTGGTGTTTAGAACTTGTAGATGATTTTTCAGGCTGAAGCTACCATACCTACGACATCCCAACCCATTTACCCACCTGGCCTGCCCTGGACCCCTTAACGATGGCGAATAATTGAAAAGACTAGCGGGTTTAAAATAGTAATGACATCGATGAAATCAATTGAACCGATAATAGTCCCAGAGGTATCACAATCGCATCGATATCGATATGATACCGTCAAATATTTTCCGCGAATTTGAAATCACTTTCTGAGCGCTATCGTGAAAAAATGAAAAAATACCGACGCAGCGTAGCAATCATCGACATCACCGTGTACTCGGTGTCCGGTGTGATGGCCAGCGCCGGGTTTATTTTGTCGACGGTGACCATGATGGCTCCGATTGCAGTTCCAATTGCTATCTCCGCGGCAACAACAATCGCGGCAGTCGCCACAGCGATAACTAAAAAGTTATCATCGTGTTCTCAGAAAAAACTCAGCGATTATACAGCTCGGTACCGGGTGGTATTTGACGCATACTCGAAATTATCCGAGTTGATCTCGCTGTCAATAGATAATTCGTTCATATCCGATGTTGAATTTTCCACGATGACCCAGTTGTATAACTTCGCGATGTTGAAATTGGAAATTGAAGACAGCGTTAACAATAATGTCACTCGAACTGCTTCAACGAATCACGGAGAATACCACTCCGATACGAACAAGCATGATATCAATAGCATCAACAAACCAACAATTTAGTGTGAACTTCCCTTCTCCGATTCCAGTGCGCGAGATCGCGCTGGCAAAATTACGAGTATATCATAGCTGGCCTAATATCAGATCGGTTGCATTTGGCGGTCAGCAACCTAATAACTCGTTAAGGTTTTTGTGGAATAAACCCGATGGTATCCAGCGTGGGAAACTGTTTCGTTACCAACCGGATCGTACCAAATTGAGCAAATCGATGCTGAAATTCAGCGTAGAATAAAATCAATCACTGGAAAAGAATCAAAAATAGCTATTAAACTTCATGAACCGACGCTCTCGTCGTCGATCGAAATAAGCACAGAGGGATACGTTGTAGATATCTATAACAGCTCGTTAAGAACAGTGTTAGGATGGCCTGAAAAACCACCGGAAAAATCCACCACCGACTTAACCACAGACGTACAATCATATCATGAAATCAATCCCATATATCGAGATAATTTATCTGATATAAAAAAAGGAAAAATCGCCGATAGATTTATATTTACCAACAAAAACACATTGCAATGGGATTTTATTATTAAAAGAACAGCGGATTCATCTGTTACTATTTCATTTACGCTAACTGACATCACTGGTTATTTTAATGAAATTAATCAATTACATAAAACACAGCTAGAACAACTACGGCAAACAAACTGACAAAAACACGTTGAAATACTAAATCAGCTTGTATCTGACATGGAATATATCAATGAACTAATTATTCAAACAATAACCAATGACAACAGCGACAATAAACAACGATTCCTAACCAGTTACAATATCACAGAAGCCGATCTGCTTAATTTCAAGTTTCCAGGATACAACGCTGAGGAACTAAAAAAAATTGTTAGAAACAATATCAAGGTATTAAAAACACTAGATTCAACTGTCCTCCTCAAATATAATAATGATCCAGATGGTGGCGGTAGGCATATTTCCCCGCACAATGTGAATATTTCAACGGTGATTGCGCTCAATTTAACATGTGATGCAATTGAAGGAAGCTATCAAATTAATCTAGAGCAATCAAATCAAGCTCAGCGGGAATATATTCTTTATTCGTTTGCACCAACAGCTCCTCCAGGATTCCTAATTATTGAAAACCCAATTAATCCTGTCTACATGCGATGCCATAATAATTCGTTAACGAGAATTAATTTCCGACTCACCGACCAGTCAAATAATTTAATTCATCTACAAGATGAGGTGTTAGCGATTAGTTTGTTTGTAAAGTCCTAAAGACTTGATCAAATATTTGGTTGAAATAAATTATTAACCCATAGCAGCAGGGGGGGGGGGGGGGCGATGACATCACGACGAGACCGTATTTTGACTAAACGATGAAAACGGTCTTGGAGTATGATTTTGCGAAAAACTTATGTTTCGAGCAAGTAATCTTTTTTTTGGTTGAAAAAGAAGGATTCGAATTAATTCTCTCGAGATGTTTGTTAGATTTAGAGCAAATGATGTCTGAAGCAAATGTCCGATTCGCCCCCCCCCCCCTGCTGCTGCTACTGTAGTATCATACAGCGAAATGAGAATAAAGCAAGAAAAGTTACATACTTATATTGAATCTACCAAACTTGAAATAATAATAATAACAATAATAATAATAATAATAATAATAATAATAATAATAATAATAATAATAATAATAATAATAATAATAATGAGGAGGAGGAGGAGGACTTTGTATAGCGCCTAATATTTAGACGCTCTAAGCGCTATACAGAATCTATAGTGATACGACTACACAAAAAAAACAAACACCATGACATTAGTGAATTTAATGTTGGTGTTGCTGATATTTAATGTTTGAGGTAAAGGATGTGAATGAGAAAGTTGTTGTGTTATCATCAGAATGGCCTCAGTTTTATCATCATTCGTCTGCATCGTGTTACATGTCATCCATGATTTCACATCAGAAATGCACATCTCTTCTCTTTGCATGGTGGCATCAACTTCAGTTTGGTGGCTAGATTTGTATATTTGGGTGTCGTCAGCATACAATTGCTGAGACACTGGATGATTATCATCTATGACCCTTGAGACTGGCTGAGTGAATACAATGAAAAGAACAAGTGCAAGAACAGACCCCTGTGGAACACCAAAACATAAATCAACTGTGCTGGAGTGTATTCCATTTGCAGATACAAATTGTGTCCTGTTGACTAAGTAGGACTTGAACCACTGTAAGGCTGAATATTATGAATGCCAAATACATGCTGGAGACGGTGTAGTAATATATTATGGTATAGTGTGTCAAATGCTGCAGACTAATTAATGAGGGTGAGGACTGTAATCTTTCAGCTATCCAAAGCAAGAGAATGTCATTAACTAATTTCAGAAGAGTATGTTTAAGTACTGTGGCAAGGGCAATATGCAGACTGTACATTGCTAAAAAGACTGTTTGTATTCAGATAAGATACAAGTTGGGTTAGAACAACTTTTCCAAGATTTTAAGGCATATTGGATCTAAGCACTCAATCAACAGTGATGTTGGAATTGGATCAAGTTCACTTGACTTTGATGCACTCTTCATCAATATTTTCCGTACTAAATCCATATAGACAGGTTCAAATATGATCCTAATGGTCGTAGCTGAAAATCTGTATCGTAACTGCATGGTGACAACGAGCCAGTTGAAATTATGTTGTCAAGATTATCTCTAATGGTTTGTACTTTGTCACGAAAGAAATATGCAAAAATAGGTCCGGAATATCTACTGGAGAGAAGGTAGCTGGAAGTGGTGTACATTTGTTCCTTGACATTAGCTTGTTAGTGATCTCGAAAAGCTCTTTGCAGCTGAAACTATCCGTGATCTTAGTACTGTAGTGGGATGATTTGGCTAAATGGGCTTTGTTTATTACGTTCTTCTTCGCGGCTTCATAGATTTGTTTAATGAATATTGAGTATGGTGGAAGCCAAAGCCTCTCCGCTTTACGGCGGTCTTCGTTAGCAATGCGAAGCTGGTCCATAACACTGCCATACCACGGAGAACACTTTTGAGTTGATAATCTGCACTTGGTGGCTGGTTCATGTTTTTCAAGCAATGATTTGTTGTGGGTTTCTTTGTTTGTTTGATTACGATTTATAACGTAGCTTTAACAAAAAATGTTCAGTCATATCGCTACGATGTCTGCATTGAGGCAGTTTATAGTGAGTCTAGCACTGGGGCATCATACCGCAGACATGTAGCATGATGTCCCACCCAGTCACATTATCCTGACACCAGGCCGACCAGTCCTAACAATAACCTCTTAATGCTGAGCACCAAGCGAGGCAGCTGTTAGTACCATTTTTGTAAGTTTTGGTATGACTCGGCCGGGGATCTAACCACTAGGCCACAGGAGCGGTTTTCAAGCAAAGAACGCAGGCAGTTATCGAGTTGTTATGCTGTAGGAGGTATGCAAGTTGTTAGGTTTACTTGAATGTCATGTATTAGTTTGATTTTATTTATCATACCGCGGTTTCTCTTAGTAGCAAATAAAGGTGGAGGGTTTGGAACTAATACGTTCAGATGGCATGTAATGCAGAGGTGATCTAATGATATTAATGTTGTACATGTGAAAGATTCTTGAACATTGCCAGACATTGGTATATAAAAACGCCGGTCATCATTTGCCAGTATTATTATTACGTACCACTCACCTTTATATCCACATAAAATGAACAATATAATCCCGACACGCGTACCTTTAAGATGTGATATTCAGGTATATCAAAGTTATCTCCGTCCATTACACTGAAAGTAAGTTGGCCATATGTTAGGATGGCCCATGAGTGGTGTTGAGGGCACCTCGTCAGTCATTTGATCCATATATTGTTTCATTGCAGTCCCAAAAACATCATTTCAGTTATTGGTAAATTCCACGTAAACGCAAGTGTATCTGATTTCCTAGTTATCAGTAATTTCAGCCAGGTTTTTGCAAATGGTGCCTCACGGCTTCCAGACCATATCTTAAATATCAACGTCGAACGACTGCGCTGGTTAAATTCTCAACAACACAACAGGCATTTCGTATACTATCAAGCATAGTTTCTAAGTGACAATACAAAAACATTCAATAAGTGTGGGATTGGGTTTTCCGCGCGTGCATGAAGTGGTTTAACGAAATGGATTTCACATGTTGAATTGTCAATGTCAAATTGCTCCAAACAGGCTTCGAGTTTCTTTAGTCGATGGAATAACGTGCGCTATTGAATAACGCCATCATGCCGTTGCTAGATTCATCGTTATCGATTTAACGTTATAGATTTATCGTTATCGATTTATCGTTATAGATTTATCGTTATCGCCGCATTGCAACATTATTATCAGCGCTTGCAAGTTTTCCTTAGACTTCCAAGAATGCTTTGCACGGATAAAAATATCAGGATGTACCTGAACCTCATCAAACGCAAAATGCTATTGGCCCTTGCACGTTTGGCCCCCTAGCATCTGCCACGTAATATTGGTATTCAAGAATGCTTCTATCTCGCAATACCCATCCATGTCCCAGGCGGGATGAGATATATATTTGAACTGAACCATCAGTTAGATTGTAATGTTTTCCTCTTTCCGAATCCACTCCCATTTATCGATGTGCAGTCGTCTAAACTGTATTGGCTTGAACCAGACGTTGTTAGAAGTTTCGTTGATAATTGTTGTAACTGCAGCTGACCGTGTTTCCGCCGTTAATAGTGTAATCATCGTAGGTTATCTGACATAGATCATCATGAATTTGCATAGGTATCAGGCGATCCGCGGCTTCTGCACAGTACTGCATATCAATAATAACAGTGATAAGGTGTCACTGGACAGTTTCGCATTTTGCCACCTCCCTAATATTTAAGGTAGAAGGCATGAGCCTAATTATCACCATCCTAGCATTTTCCAGTTCACACATAAGCTAACTCTGTAATGTGGTTTAAATTTACTTTGAGTTAGGCTTGAAAACAGGTTGACTTGTTGGTGACTGCATTTCACAGTTAGACTAGCACAGGAGATCAAATGCGTAACTTGGGCTTCAAATGAGCCGTGGACTTTCGTATTTACATGTGTCTGCTACAGAGGTAAATATCTAAGAATCTAGATTGTACAGGGGTGATGAAATGTATGTTGATTCTTACAGTACTAATGAATTTTATTCATGTATAAGGCACATACTGATTCTTTTAACTCTCTTGTCACAGGAAAATATTCAAAATACCCCTTTTCTGTAAAAAAAAATGAATGTAAAAAAGAGGGGTTGGGAGCAGTGTTGATTCAGTATAAAAGCCACTAGTTACATGAGGAATTAACTTTAATTCCTCAGTCAGAATCTTGCAAGCATCATTTCAACAAAAATCATTAGTTAATTTTTATTTGTGTCTTAAATGTAATAGTATTATCATTTTTCTGCTATAGATCATTGTCGGACAAAAATTTACACAAAAAAAAACTGTCAAGTGAAACCTAAAACAAGCTCACGACGCTTGCCTAGGGCACACCCGTACAAATTTAGCATAAGAGCTCACGCGGGCTAAAATCGCCGAGATACGTCTGTGTAAAAATCGTTAAAGTCATGCGGCTTTAGGGATTGGGATTCGGAGATGGGCAGCCAGCCGGTCAAATACCACTTTAATAATAGACACGCTAAAACAAAGATATTTAATTTCAGGATCCAGTCATTTGCTTTAATTCTGTTTTTGATTAACTCATTTTCTCAGATAATTTTAACAACTAGGCAATGTAACTTCATATGTAAATGAACTACGATCTTGCAGTTTACTTTCAATATTTGCCTTTGGTTCTGTTCTTTCATACCATAATTGATTGTTTTCTTATTACCTTGTATATTCAATGCAACCAATACAAAAGTATATAATGAGAGAGAGAGAGAGAGAGAGAGAGAGAGAGAGAGAGAGAGAGAGAGAGAGAGAGAGAGAGAGAGAGGGAGGGAGGGAGGGGCGGTCAAATCACTGATGCAAATATACTTTAAATCAATGGACGTGATATTATACATATGAATAGTTTTATTTAAAAAATCACTATTCAAAAATCTTGGGATCGGAACTCAATTGTCACTCCTCTACAGTCATCTTCGTACTCAATCTGGATTCACGGTACTGCTGCGTCCGCATTCTGAAACAATAACAGTCATAGTTAACAATATTCAACAGTCATCTATACCAGAAGTAAGAACTATAGTAATCCCTGTAGACCATCAAAAAATATTACCTCGTGCTGTTGTTTCTTTCATACTTTGTCCTGATTTGCAACTATCATTGTCGACCCGGTACATACAAATTGACCCAGGGGCGGTAACTCTGCGACCGTTCCGTTGTCGGGATAAAGAAATGCCATTTTAATAAAATATTTATAGAATCTAACAGAATTTGTTCCTGTCAGTATAATCCCGGCAAATTAACTGATATGTAGGACTATAACAATTAAAGGCCTTTAAAGCCATGTCGGCATTACATACATACATACATACATACATACATACATACATACATACATACATACATACATACATACATACATACATACATACCAACCTACCTACTTACATACATACGACATACTGACATATTAGTTGTTTAATAGCACAATATTATCACATAATCTGTACATTTTTACTACAATGATTGCAGTTTCATATTTTTTATATTATAACGATATTACAACGTAAGCATTATCACTTTATGTGATTCTGATTGGTTCAGATAAGCCCATGAAATTAGTGTGCATTAATCTCTTAAATGATTGGCTGCCACCATGTGAATTATCTTAGTCACCGCCCACTGGAACTACTTTATATTTTGTTTGTTTCATTAGGATTTTTAACGTAGCTTTAACAATGTTTCAGTCATATCGCTACGATGTCTGCTGTGAGGCAGTTTATAGTGATGTCTAACACTGAGGCATCATGCCGCAGACATGTAGCATGATGTCCCACCCAGTCACATTATCCTGACACCAGGCCGACCAGTCCTAACACTAACCTCTTAATGCTGAGCGTCAAGCGAGGCAGCTGTTAGTACCATTTTTGTAAGTCTTTAGTATGACTCGGCCGGGGATCGAACCCACGACTTCCCGCTTCTGCGGCGAACGCTCTAACCACTAGGCCACCGGAGCGGTAGGAACTACTTTATCTTTCAACTGTTTACTATCTTTTTGTTTTAATGGATGCTGTATACCCAACAGGTACCAGATTAAACATAGGCAATTCAAATGCTATGGTGATAGAAACAGATGTGTGTGATGTGATTTTCTCCGATAGAGTGACGTTTAATAACAACAAAGAATTCATGATTCCAGCAGATCTGACTCACATAATGCTACATGTAACAAAACCTGAGACAGAGACACAACATCAATCGATGACGATACAACCGCTACTGTCCAGAAAGCAAACAAAGAATATGCAGGCAAGAGTAGATGAAGATTTACTAAAGTGGGTGATTCAGACATAGATGACATTATCCAAAAGCAGTATAACAAGAATACTTTAAGCAAAACTTTAAATGATCTAAAGCTGCTATACACCTTCTTTAAAGAACCCAATATAAACGAAAAAAGGGAGTCATCAGATCCTCCCAAGCGAACTTTGTAATGTTCTGTGCAAATTCTTAATCAGGGTAAAAAAGAGCGATGGGTCAAACTATGAGCCAAATACATTCATGGATTTTTAATAGCTTTGAAAGGCAACTTCACAAATACGATTATCCCACCAGTTTGCAGCCTGGCCTTGACTTTGCTAAATTGCGGTACGTTGTCAAAAGTAAATAAATGCAAGAGAAGCGTAAAGGCAATTTGCCTAAAAGGCGGATCCAATTTCTGATGATGAAATTGAAACTTCATTGGCATCTGACCAGCTAAGTAATGCAACACCTGAAAGCCTCATCAAGACAATATGGTGTCTTAATACAATACTCTTCGGTCTGAGATGGTCAGCATAACAAAAAGATGTGTGTTGGGGGAGGGTTACAGGAAAAAAAACAAGACTCAAATAGTCAAAGATACCTGGAATATTCAGAATGACAAACTAAAACAAGAACTGGTTTAAACCCTCGAGATGCAAGAGTGATTAACCCAAAATGTGGCAAAACCCGGAAAGTCCAGCACGTTGCCGTGTAAAAATATATGGTTTATATGCGGAGAAACGACCTACGTCCTAGAATCAACCTATGGCCTACCGCGATGCAGACTCGACTTCTAGATCGCATGTAACACAAGATATGGATCTTGCAACCCACCTCCAGGACAAAACATGGTTTAAATGTCAACCAATAGATAAATAAACTAGCATATATCATGAAGAAATTGTCAGCAAATGCTGATCTCCCTGCTGACAAGAAATTATCCCACCACCGTGCCTGAAAACGTTTAATCCAAAAACTGAATGACCACTGCAATCCTCCAAATCAAATCGTGCAAATATATGGTAACAAAAACATCCAATCAGTGAATAACTATCGCCAAATGAACTAAGATCAGCAACGGCAAATCTTCTCAATTCTTGGCAATAATAATAATAATAATAATAATAATAATAATAATAAGGACTTAGTATAGCGCCTAATCTTTCGAAGCTCTAAGCGCTTTACACCATCAATAATGATATGACTACACTACAGAACAACAACTGACAAAAACAATGAAATTGGAAAACATAAAAACATGCTGAAAACATATAAGATACAAAACATGATTAGGTCCCTAAGTTTGTCCCTGCAGTCGAAACAGGTGAGTTTTAAGAGCACTCTTAAAAGGGACCACTGTGTCTTTGTGTCTAATTTCAATGGCCAATTCGTTCCACGTCGCCGGGCCCTGATGTGCAAACGAACGTTATCCATATGATTTTGTTTTCACCTTGGGAACAATGAGTATACGATTATCAGAAGAAGAGCGTAAGGATCTAGCTGGTGTATACATATGGGTGAGGCTGGATAGGTATGTTGGACTGGAGTCTGTCATTGAAACATAACACAGAGAACAAATTTTGTGTTTGATTCTATATCGAATCGATAGCCAGTGTAGGGTACAGAGCAGTTGTGAGGTGTGCTCTGATCGAGGTACTCTAAAGATGATCCGTGCAGCTGTGTTTTGAACTTTTTGAAGTTTATGGAGTAAATATTGTGACGAACCAGACAGAATTGAGTTACAAAAGTCCAGTCTTGAAAGTACTAATGAACACACAAGTGTTTTAGTGGCATCAACTGAAAGATATTACGAATGGAACTGATGCGTCTCAATTCTTGATATGCAGCCTTGCATATGTTCATGACATGTTGGTGCAGTGTGAGAGTACTGTCTAGAGTCACGCCTAGGTTCCGTACTGACTGTGAGAATTTAATGTTGGTGTTGCTGATATTTATTGACTGAGGTAAAGGATATGAATGAGAAAGTCTTTGTGTTGTGATCAGAATAGCCTCAGTTTTATCATCATTCATCTGCAGCTTGTTACATGTCATCCATGATTTCACATCAGAAATGCACTTCTCTACTCCATGGATGGTAGCATCAACTTCAGTTGGGTGGCTAGACTTGTATATTTGGGTGTCATCAGCATACAATTGGTGCGACACTGGGTGATGATCTATGACACTTGAGAGCGGCTGAGTGTACAGAAGGAAGAGAACAGGTCCAAAAACAGATCCCAGTGGAACACCACAACATACGTCAACTGGGCTGGAATGTATTCCGTTTGCAGATATAATTTGTGTCCTGTTCACTAAGTAGGATTTTAGGATTTGAACCACTGTAAGGCTATATTCTTAATGCCAAATACATGCTGGAGACGGTGAAGTAATATATCATGGTCTATTGTGTCAAATGCAGATAAATCCAGGAGAGTGAGGACTGTAATCTTTCCACTATCCAAAGCAGAGAGAATGTCACTAAATACTTTCAGAAGAGTAGTTTCCGTACTGTGGCAAGGGCGATATGCAGACTGTACATTGCTAAAAAAGAATGTTTGAATTCAAATGAGATACAAGTTGAGTTAGAACAACCTTTTCTAAGATTTTTTTTATATGAATGGGAGATTAGAAACTGAGCGGTAGTTCTTTAAATCGTTATGGTCCAGTGTTGGTTTCTTCAGCAGTGGCTTTACGATGGTAGTTTGGAAAAAATGATGGGAATTCCCCTGATGAGAGAGAGAGAGATATTAATAACATCAGTTAGTGAAGGCAATATTGGGTCTAATCACTCAAGCAGCAGTGATGTCGGAATTGGATCAAGTTCACAACACTTTGGTGCACTTTTCATCACGATTGTCCGTACTAAATCAATAGAAACAGGTTCAAATGTTCCTAACGGTTGTCGATGAAATTCTGCATCATAACTGTATGGTGAAGAATCCGTTGAAATTGTGCTGTCAAGCGAATCTCTAATGGTTTGTGCTTTGTCATCGAAGAAATTTGCAAATTGGTCTGGTAGGTCTAGTGGAGAGAAGGTTGTTGGAAGTGGTGTACATTTGTTCCTTGACATTAGTTTGTTAGTTATCTCGAAGAGCTCTTTGCAGCTGGAACTCTCCGTGATCTTAGTACTGTAGTGGGATGATTTGGCTAAATGGACTATGTTTGTGACGTTCTTCTTAGCGGCTTCGTAGATTTGTTTATGAATAGTGAGTCTGGTGGAAAGCCAAAGCCTCTCTGTTTTTCGGCGATGTCTTTTAGCAGTGCGAAGCTGGTCCCTAACACTGCTATACCATGGATAACACTTTTTTTATTGATACTCTGCATTTGGTGGCTGGGGCATGTTTTTCAAGCAATGAACGCAGGCTGTTATCAAGTTGTTCCGCTGTTGGATGTAAGAAAGTTGTTAGGTTTCCTTGGATGTCATGCATGAATTTGGTTATATTTATCATACGGAGCTTTCTCTTAGTAGCAAATAGAGGTAGAGGGTTAGGGACTGATACGTCGAGATGGCATACAATGCAGAGGTCATCCTATGCAAGTTCATGTGATACAAGGGTGGATTGCAGAATATTATCATAAGCTCTATAAAGAAACCAGTCTAAAATGTGACCAAGTTTATGGATAGGTTGGTTAACTGACTGGTTAAGATTGAAAACATGAATGGAATCTAGGAGTTTTGACATGTATGGTTTACCAGGACAGTCAAAATGAAAGTTGAAATCTCCAAGAATAGTTAGGTTGCAACCTATCGAATATCCATACTCTAGAAGATTTGGAAACTGCTCCAAAAAGAGAGATTCAGTCAGCCTGTTTTTTTTCTACTAGGAGGAGGACGGTAGAGACAGAAAAAATGGACTGAACAATACGTCTACGTCTAATACTCCCTACAGAGAAATATCTTTTTTCTTTTCTTCTGTCAGATCCAATACAGCATCTGTGATGAATGCTTGTGGTGGAATAAACACACTTTTCGAAGGAAACATATGATATATGGCGCTTCAACAAACCCAGCAGACGTAACCAAGTGAACTATGAAACAACACTTTGGAATTTCTAGCGGTGGTCCAGTTTTGAAAAACTATCCTTCCATGACAAATAGACCATTGATTACAAGGACAGTTGCTCTTTCAGTTGTTATTTGTTCTTTGTTTTTTTTAAATACACTTTACAATGTTATTTATTTAATAAAATTGTTCAACACAGCTACAAAAATTCTTGTCAGGACTATTTTTCACGCGCACTAATTCAAAAGGTGATTCGACTGAGCCAGAATGAAATACATAAAATTATTCCCCCCCCCCATCTAAATGAAAACTATGTGATAAAAAGAATCTCAAATGAGTAAAGATTTAAAATTGAATATATGAAACTCGTTGAATAATGTTTAGCTCGTTTTATATATTCAATAATAAGTCGTTATGCATTTGATATCCTCTATGTATATTCTTTACCTATTACAAATTTTTCTTGAGGATCTGGTGCCGCACCACTATGAATGGGAGAGAAAACCCGGAACAGAAGAAAATTGTAAAAATAGCGGTGAGCTTGTAGCGGTTACTGATGTCTATCGGTAGGTTCTGAAATAATAATAATAATAATAATAATAATAATAATAATAATAATAATAAGAAGAAGAAGAAGAAGAAGAAGAAGAAGAAGAAGAAGAAAATTAAGTACATGAAAGAAGAAAAAGAAGAAGAAATTAATAAGCAAAGAACGTAAATATTATAATTAATCTCGCCAGAACATATTGGCAAACTAAACAAAAATGAAATGAAGCTCATGGCGAAACAGTTTTCTTTCCTCGGCCACACGTTCGATGACGTAGCCCTTGACTGAATTGCCTATAAATCGACATGACGCGCAGAAAACAGAAAATTTAAAAGAAGAAGTATGTTAGATTCACTCACCGGCTTCGAACATTCAAACTCAAAGGACTAATGCAAGAAGAGTCCGACCCCGTTAATATACTGTGCATAGAAAACAAAAACTTTCCAAGTTACAAAAGTCGTATTTTTCTACCATTATGTCGCTTTTTCTCAACCCCATGATCTCACCCCCCATTCTTCCGTAAAAGAAAAAAAAACGTATATGCACACAACTTTGCAATACAACGTTTACTAGTCTTAGCAATAGCTAGTTCAACAAAACAAATATATCCAGGATAAACATTTTAACTGGACAGTTGACGTCAACCCGATCGATGGTGTAAATATTATATTGTGTCCAATTGTTTCAGTTCAAGTTAAATACCATTACCATTTTCTAACTTAAAGCTCTAAAACAAAACCTTAATGTAGCTTGATTCATGTACAGATTGATTTCTTTTAATTATCATTTTGACCAGTATATTAAATATCTTTCGCACTGACAACATATTCTTCTCGAAATTTTTTAAAGGTTTAAACTTAACAACTACAGAAATCATTTAAAGAAACTTGTTCTAAGTAAAATTAACTGATAAGTCCATAATTCTAACCTTATCTTTAAAATCACTCCTTCTTGCAAAGTTATAAATTTTTAACCATATATGACATGAGGGTTAAACTACTGTTTAATTTAAGTGTTCTGTTATAAACTTATAAAGTAACCCACCCTACAATTATATTAAAAAAGAACACCACTGCAAGCTTTCATATGACCTCGTAAATGGTAATGCAGATAATGGACACTTATGTCTGAATTTCAGCTGGAGATAAAACTGGGACACGCTTTAACTTTATAGGTCATGGCCAGTACACTTCTAATTTGATGTTATATGTTGCACTCAAAATTTATTTAAAAAGTAATGTATATAACGAAGGACATATTTTAACGGAAAAGACAAAAATATTACAAAATATAAGTACAATTTTTGCATAAGATGCATATGTTTTTGTGTGTGCAAAATAAAAAGGAGTGTAGTTTGTTCGTTGTTGTTTGGTTTGGTTGCCCAATCGCCCTTGAAAAGATTGGTCAAGAGCATGCGATTAGAATGCAATAAAAACCGTAATTGAAATGCAGAATTATTAATTAATAAAGGCTGATTTTATCTCAGATTGCATTTATGTACGTTGCAGAAATTAACACTCCAAAGTAATAAAGTGCCAGTTTTGTGCATGGAAGATCACCCGCTTACTCAAAATATGCAGATCTCGTCTTCAAGACAAAGCGAAAACTGTCAATTGCACGTTCTTACCGCTCCTGGAATTCCATGCTGATGAATTTCACTCCTTGTGACAGCTGATGTTGAGAAACGGCGGTACGCATTCCCCAAATTCAGGCGACTTAAAAGCAGCTTGCCTACAGACGCCATTATGGATTAGTGTTAATGCACATAACCCAGCTGAATTCTTCCTTGTTCTAATTTTGGCTGTTTTATGTTAAGTAAATACCATGTGACAGCAATGCAGTGTCGCTCACTGGATAAGTTACAACAATTTATTCTCTATTTCCTTCTTTTGAGATAATTTTAAAAGATTTGTCTAATGATGAGATATTATTTTTTTCCGATGCTTGCAAATTATTCGAATTAAATTCTCTCAAAGAATCTCGCTAAGCTCTCAAGGCCACAAGATAACAAAGTGACACAAAAATTCAAGCTACACCAGTTAATAAAAAGTGTCCAGTTTTATCAACTATGGACGTCATTGGGGAGGAGGGAGCTATAAAACTGCAATAGCCTATATACAAAAAGTAACAAGCCCGTCATGTTTTGCCATTATTTGCCACCCCACCCCTCTCAAAAATATTCCAATGACGACCCTGTTTTCAATATATAATTTTATTGTATTTATTTAAATTAAATATTCATACTTACTGATGATTAACATTGCAGGTTACGCAATCAACACTTTACTGCAAAACTAGTATAATCATATTATACTTAGCACCTACGAGTTTACTTTATCGATATATAACGACATCAAGTCAGAGGGTTGCATGAAATCATGTCATTTACATGTTACATCATAGCTATGTCATTTACATGTTATAGTAAAGCTATGCCATTTACATGTTATATCATAGCTATATCATTTACATGTTATATCATAACTATGTCATGTACATGTTATATCATAACTATGTCATTTACATGTTATATCGTAGCTATGTCATTTACATGTTATATCATAGCTATGTCATTTACATGTTATATCATAGCTATGTCATTCACATGTTATATCATAGCTATGCCATTTACATGTTATATCATAGCTATATCATTTACATGTTATATCATAACTATGTCATGTACATGTTATATCATAACTATGTCATTCACATGTTATATCGTAGCTATGTCATTTACATGTTATATCGTAGCTATGTCATTTACATGTTATATCGTAGCTATGTCATTTACATGTTATTTCGTAGCTATGCCATTTACATGTTATATCATAGCTATGTCATTCACATGTTATATCTTAACTATGTCATTTACATGTTATATCGTAGCTATGTCATTTACAAGTTATATCATAGCTATGTCATTCACATGTTATATCATAGCTATGTCATTGACATGTTATATTATAACTATGTCATTTACATGTTATATCGTAGCTATGTCATTCACATGTTATATCGTAGCTATGTCATTTACATGTTATATCGTAGCTATGTCATTGACATGTTATATCGTGGCTATGTCATTTACATGTTATATCGTAGCTATGTCATTGACATGTTATATCGTGGCTACGTCATTTACATGTTATATCGTAGCTATGTCATTCACATGTTATATCGAAGCTATGTCATTCACATCTTATATCATAGCTATGCAATTTACATGTTATATCATAGCTATGTCATTCACATCTTATATCATAGCTATGTAATTTACATGTTATATCGTAACTATGTCATTTACATGTTATATCATAGCTATGCCATTTACATGTTATATCATAGCTATGTCATTTACATGTTATATCATAACTATGTCATTTACATGTTATATCATAGCTATATCATTTACATGTTATATCATAGCTATGTCATTTACATGTTATATCATAACTATGTCATTTACATATTATATCATAACTATGTCATTTACATGTTATATCATAGCTATGTCATTTACATGTTATATCGTAGCTATGTCATTCACATCTTATATCGTAGCTATGCCATTTACATGTTATATCATAGCTATGTCATTCACATCTTATATCATAGCTATGTCATTTACATGTTATATCGTAACTATGTCATTTACATGTTATATCATAGCTATGCCATTTACATGTTATATCATAGCTATGTCATTTACATGTTATATCATAACTATGTCATTTACATATTATATCATAACTATGTCATTTACATGTTATATCGTAGCCATGTCATTCACATGTTATATCGTTGCTATGTCATTTACATGTTATATCGTAGCTATGTCATTCACATGTTATATCGTAGCTATGTCATTTACATGTTATATCATAGCTATGTCATTCACATGTTATATCGTAGCTATGTCATTTACATGTTATATCGTACCTATGTCATTTACATGTTCTATCGTAGCTATGTCATTTACATGTTATATCATAGCTATGTCATTCACATGTTATATCATAGCTATGTCATTGACATGTTATATCGTAGCTATGTCATTTACGTGTTATATCATAACTATGTCATTCACATGTTATATCATAACTATGTCATTCACATGTTATATCGTAGCTATGTCATTGACATGTTATATCGTAGCTATGTCATTTACATGTTATATCGTAGCTATGTCATTCACATGTTATATCGTAGCTATGTCATTTACATGTTATATCATAGCTATGTCATTTACATGTTATATCATAACTATGTCATTCACATCTTATATCATAGCTATGTCATTTACATGTTATATCATAGCTATGTCATTTACATGTTATATCATAGCTATGTCATTGACATGTTATATCGTAGCTATGCCATTTACATGTTATATCGTAGCTATGTCATTCACATCTTATATCGTAGCTATGCCATTTACATGTTATATCATAGCTATGTCATTCACATCTTATATCATAGCTATGTCATTTACATGTTATATCGTAACTATGTCATTTACATGTTATATCATAGCTATGCCATTTACATGTTATATCATAGCTATGTCATTTACATGTTATATCATAGCTATGTCATTTACATGTTATATTATAGCTATGTCATTTACATGTTATATCATAACTATGTCATTTACATATTATATCGTAGCTATGTCATTCACATGTTATATCGTAGCTATGTCATTCACATGTTATATCGTAGCTATGTCATTTACATATTATATCATAGCTATGTCATTGACATGTTATATCGTAGCTATGTCATTTACATGTTATATCGTACCTATCTCATTTACATGTCATATCGTAGCTATGTCATTTACATGTTATATCATAGCTATGTCATTTACATGTCATATCGTAGCTATGTCATTTACATGTTATTTCATAGCTATGTCATTGACATGTTATATCGAAGCTATGTCATTTACATGTTATATCATAACTATGTCATTCACATGTTATATCATAACTATGTCATTGACATGTTATATCGTAGCTATGTCATTGACATGTTATATCGTAGCTATGTCATTTACATGTTATATCGTAGCTATGTCATTCACATGTTATATCGTAGCTATGTCATTTACATGTTATATCATAGCTATGTCATTCACATGTTATATCATAACTATGTCATTCACATGTTATATCGTAGCTATGTCATTTACATGTTATATCATAGCTATGTCATTTACATGTTATATCATAGCTATGTCATTTACATGTTATATCATAGCTATGTGATTGACATGTTATATCGTAGCTATGCCATTTACATGTTATATCGTAGCTATGTCATTCACATCTTATATCGTAGCTATGCCATTTACATGTTATATCATAGCTATGTCATTCACATCTTATATCATAGCTATGTCATTTACATGTTATATCGTAACTATGTCATTTACATGTTATATCATAGCTATGCCATTTACATGTTATATCATAGCTATGTCATTTACATGTTATATCATAACTATGTCATTTACATGTTATATCATAGCTATGTCATTTACATGTTATATCATAACTATGTCATTTACATATTATATCATAACTATGTCATTTACATGTTATATCGTAGCTATGTCATTCACATGTTATATCGTTGCTATGTCATTTACATGTTATATCGTAGCTATGTCATTCACATGTTATATCGTAGCTATGTCATTTACATGTTATATCATAGCTATGTCATTCACATGTTATATCGTAGCTATGTCATTTACATGTCATATCGTACCTATGTCATTTACATGTCATATCGTAGCTATGTCATTTACATGTTATATCATAGCTATGTCATTTACATGTCATATCGTAGCTATGTCATTTACATATTATATCATAGCTATGTCATTGACATGTTATATCGAAGCTATGTCATTTACATGTTATATCATAACTATGTAATTCACATGTTATATCATAACTATGTCATTCACATGTTATATCGTAGCTATGTCATTGACATGTTATATCGTAGCTATGTCATGTACATGTTATATCGTAGCTATGTCATTCACATGTTATATCGTAGCTATGTCATTTACATGTTATATCATAGCTATGTCATTCACATGTTATATCATAACTATGTCATTCACATGTTATATCGTAGCTATGTCATTTACATGTTATATCGTAGCTATGTCATTTACATGTATATCGTAGCTATGTCATTTACATGTTATATCGTAGCTATGTCATTTACATGCATATCGTAGCTATGTCATTTACATGTCATATCGTAGCTATGTCATTCACATGTTATATCGTAGCTATGTCATTTACATGTTATATCATAGCTATGTCATTTACATGTATATCATAGCTATGCCATTTACATGTCATATCGTAGCTATGTCATTTACATGTTATACCGTAGCTATGCCATTCACATGTTATATCATAGCTATGTCATTCACATGTTATATCATAGCTATGTCATTTACATGTTATATCGTAGCTATGTCATTTACATGTTATATCATAACTATGCCAGTTACATGTTATATCATAGCTATGCCATTTACATGTTATATCATAACTATGCCATTTACATGTTATATCATAACTATGTCATATATATGTCAACTAGGTTGTGACAACAAAATTTCGTAAGCTTTCGAACTGACTTCAGGCTGGAACGTTACAGCCAAGAACAACGAGTGCGCATTGATTTAATATAAAATATGCACACTCAGCAAACAAATGTGCACCTTTGACCGCCGACTTCACTCCTAACGGATATAAATAAAAACAAGGGGTTATATTAGTCACAGAGATGCATAAACATTCTGTACTATATATTACCAGACAGCTACGATGTTATCCTTTCCGTCTAAAAGAGCAATACAAAATCAAAGAAAACCAACGTATTGCGCAAGATAACGAACAAATACCGACTTAACAATGATGACATGTAAAGTGTGTGTGTGTGACCGACTTAACAATGATGACATGTAAAGTGTGTGTGTGTGTGTGTGTGTGTGTGTGTGTGTGTGTGTGTGTGTGTGTGTAATATTTTATAGTTACGTGTAAGAAGTCATTGGTCTTGATTTTATATCATTAAATTTTTTTCGACGTTTGAAGTAGTTTCTTGGAACACTACAACTTTTTTTGATTTTAAGAACTGATATATCGTTGCTTGCCAAAACATATAGCCGGAAAATGTTAATTTATTTTAAAACCTAAAAACTTATCATAATTAAAACGTTCTCATTATTTATTCGTTTCTTGCTGCCCATATAAAAAGGTTTAATTAACAAGACATAATTAACATCCTTATTAAAAAACATGCCTAAGGCAATTTGACTGCAACAAAATTACTTTCACAGGACGGGTTATATGTAAAACTTCAGTGTCCATTGCTTGTACAAAAAACATATAAATAATTTCAATACATAAAAGAAACACATTATTTCTTTCTTTAAATAATACAGCAATGCAAGAAAGTATTGACAAGTTTATCTCACAATATAGAAGTCTAAGAAACGAAAGACAAAGAGTCTCAACAAAGCAAATGCTACAAGACATCTCATATTTCTGGATAATGGAATCGAGGGAGAAAAAAAAGCCTGGCAGTGTGAATATCGGTTGTAAAGTGGTCTAATAAGAAACCTTTAATATTAAACAAGATTAAGCGATATGATTAAAGGGCAAGCACCATGGACAAATTATCATCATCATCGTCGTCGTCGTCATTATTATTAGTAGTAGTAGTGTTATTATTATTGTCAGTAGTAGTAGTAGTAGTAGTAGTAGTAGTAGTAGTAGTAGTAGTAGTAGTAGTAGTAGTATTACAGCAGCAATAATAGTAATGAAAGGTTAATTTTATAACTGACATAACAGGAAATCTGTATCTCTAGAAAGTAAAGAACATCTCTGCTTAGTGACACATTCTTATCTCTAAAGTCTCGGGTTTAATCCTAGTTAGGGTCACATTTTTCTTAACCGTATATACCACCACATCGTTCAGAATGCGCCGGATGATAAGGGTCTTTACTGTTCGCATAAAACTGCAAGGAGAACAAACAACCTAGGCTCCAATATGCCAGAGCATTAAATAACGCTAGGTCATGGTCTAACGTGGATTGGGTATTTTATAAGAACACTAGATCAGGGTCTAACGTGGATTGGGTATTTTATAAGAACACTAGATCAGGGTCTAACGTGGATTGGGTATTTTATAAGAACACTAGGTCAGGGTCTAACGTGGATTGGGTATTTTATAAGAACACTAGATCAGGGTCTAACGTGGATTGGGTATTTTATAAGAACACTAGGTCAGGGTCTAACGTGGATTTGGTATTTTATAAGAACACTAGGTCAGGGTCTAACGTGGATTGGGTATTTTATAAGAACACTAGATCCGGGTCTAACGTGGATTTGGTATTTTATAAGAACACTATATCAGGGTCTAACGTTGACTTGGCATTATATATGTGTACTGAAGTCTTATCCGACTCCAAAGGACGTCATCCGCTTTAAAATGCACTCTTAATGAAATAATTGAAAACTGATGTTGCAGGTGAAGCTTCTTCGTGAACAATGAATCAAAGTTTTATTAATTCTCTATTTACAATAGGAATACTAGATACAACATCTAAACATTGGTTATATACTAAACTTAATTTTCATAAAAATTGTGCTGGGTGTAAAATATATAATTGCTTTAAAAGCAAACCAGCTAACTTAAAGAGAAAAAAAACTGAGGCAAATGTTCAGAAATTGGCAAAAATAAAATGTTAGGAAGCGACCATGTTTGAAGTTTGGGCTCAAATTCGAAAAAACTTATATTTAACAGTACGATAACTCCCTAATATTTATGAACAACCTTATTAGGTCCTAGTTCTATGGATATCCTTATTATGTCCTAGTATTTATAAATATCCTTATTAGGCCCTAGTATTTATGGATATCCTTATCAGGCCCTAGTATTTATGGATATCCTTATCAGACCCTAGTATTTATGGATATCCTTATCAGGCACTGGTATTTATGGATATCCTTATCAGGCCCTAGTATTTATGGATATCCTTATCAGACCCTAGTATTTATAGATATCCTTATCAAACCCTAGTATTTATGATATCCTTATCAGGCACTAGTATTTATGGATATCCTTATTATGCCCTATAATTCATGGATATCCTTATCATGCTCTAGTATTTATGGATATCCTTATCATACCCTAGTATTTGTGGATATCCTTATCATGCCCTAGAATTTATGGATATCCTTATCGTGCTCTAGTATTTATGGATATCCTTATCAGGCCCTAGAATGTTTGGACTGCACATCAGGCCCGATTAATTCAAATAGTTTTATCAGGCCCTAATACTTCTAAAAAAAATATTTTAAAAAAATCTTTGTCTTGCACGATGTTTGTCTTCAGTTTTATTAACAAGTGTTACTACTGTAATACTTTCACCATGCCTCGGATAACAATTCTTACAGCTGTAACTCTCGCTCTAATGCGAAAATACTAGCAAGGGGAAAATACTAGAAAGGCGAAAATATTTACTGGGTCAAGTATAAACTTCCACATAATTTATAAGTACTGCAGAGAATAGTTTTTTTTTCTTTCTTCTTTTTCTGATAATAACCTAGGGTATTGGAGATACACTTCTTCAAATACGAGCCATTAATTCATCATGCTTAATAATCAGTATATTTAAAAGCGAAACAGCGAACTATCAATAATGCTGAGATAAAGAAAATGTGTCTGGTAGGGTCAACATTTTATTTTTTTAAATGTCAGTGAAATATAACATTTAAAATGTGTATATGCATTTTATTTATTTATATTTATCTTCTCACCTTGTTCGTCCTAGTTTCCGTCTCTCATACATAGATCTTTACTAACACTAATGCACCCGAACGTACGCACACGCACATATTATCGAATTTTGAATAATCGTTGAACTTTAAAGTTGAATGCACTGAGCATTAAGAGTCGTTGTGAAGGGGCATTTCGACCTTTATTCTTAACTTCTTTTATATCAGTGTGAAAACGTCAAAGGAGCCAGTGTTCCGATTCAATGAAATTGTCCGGATATCTTAAGACGTTTTTGAGAAAGAGACAGCTGAACTTCAGATACGTCTCAAAGAGTCATTGTTGAATGGGAAAGGTTATATAACGTAGTTCAGAGATTCTGACTGACGAAACAAATGATTATCTTGGGAAATATTTTTAGAAACCACTGCTTATGACTGTCTGAGTGAAATTAAAGTGCACACTTTGCAAGTAATGTTAATTTAAAGTGACAACTTTCATCGAAATTCTTGAGTCTGAAAGGTTCTGAGAGAAAGAAGGTTGGTTCCGAGGAAGCCTATGAAAAGAATAGTGCTTTCCTCGTTAAACAAGAAAGGGACCATTTGTCTGTCTTGTGAGAAAGACTGGGTTTAGTGCTGGATGCACAGGTTCTAAAGTTAACAGCATTGATGTACGCAATTTTAAATTCACGTAATATTCTATTGTTTTTATTTTTGTATTGTTATATGAAAGTTGTTGATATGACTTGTTTCCATATTATGTATCTTTTATTCAATTTATCTTTTATTTGTAGTTATTAGTTCATGATCATGATTGATTGCATGCGATCCAAATGTTCATATGTGCAATACTTCATAGGATTACTATGCTAAGAGTGAGACGTTACAGATAGACCGACGTACAGACAGACGCTAAAGTTGTGTATCTTCACTGGCACAAGCATACAAGTGACATTTAATGATCATGATAGCTCTTTACATTTATCAAAAATGTAATCAAACACGAGCGTGTTAAACGGATTCAACCTGTTTATCGATATTTGAGACGTATATGGTTTTGGACTTTCAACCAATTTATATGTGGCAAATGTCTCATAATCAAAGGAAAAGTTAAGTATCACAAAACACAGCCCTATTATAATTTAATTTTTTTTCTTCAACTTATCCAACATGCCTATTGATCGTTACTGCGTGTGTACGCGTTGCTTGTAAATTATAAGATTACAATATTTTCGTACTTGTATGCATGGCTATGAAGGAAAAATATATGACCCAAATAACGGTGCGATTTTCATGGTGTTGCACATAGAGTAACTATAACATATTTTGAAAGCAAATATAACTTCAAACTAAGGAAGGAGGAATGAACGCTTTTCAAATTAAATAAATGCCAGCTTATACCCTAATTCTGTTTTCCAAAATTGCATAGCTAGTCGCCGTCTCCTTTTTATTTCTTCCTTCTTTAAAACAAATAAAGAATCAAAAAATGCTCGAATTTATAAATGAAAGTGATAACACTATAAGAAGGTGCCTTATTGTTCACCCTTAATTAATACAAAAGATACCAAAATCATCCAAAGTCTGTAATCAATAACCTGTACTAATTTTGCCTATCAAAGGTGTATTGTTTAATTCATCTGTATAATAAATATGTAATCTAATTTTAAAATAATAAGTTTGATTCCTCATATATATTTCTTAACTTAAATTTACGTTAGAGCTGTTCAGTATTCTTAAAAAAAAATATACCTGGATAATAATCATATATAGTTAATAAAAAGTGAACATCCTCAAGGTATCTCAAATGTTGACAGCCGCTAGGCAATTTAGAGTCTGTGCAGACAAATTACATGATTTTGTACTTACATAGTGAGCGTTTAAATTCAGAGCAAGTTTCAAAACGATTACGTTACAATGGTATTTGATAACAGTTGAGTGTCGTGGCAACTAAATAGCATTTGTAATTCTGATGTAGAATACACAAGAAAAACAACCCACAATAACCTGACAAGACGACAGACGTATTGGAATATTTGTTAATAAACCTTGCTTAAAACCGAGCAGTATACAAGAAAATGTCTCACATTCCAATGCCGCACAAAAGAAACAGCTTTCACTCCTCACAGCAGCGAGTGGGAGGAACATTTACGCAGCTTCTAGATAAGAAGTTGCCACCATTAAAAACTACCATGGCGGCGTTCTTTCGTGTAGCAGCAATTATGGCCATATACAGTAGGTATTGCTACGGAGACGCTACGGTGATGACATCGGCTTCGGACTCTTCGTCCACTGTAGGCGATGGACCACAGGACATAATAGTGCCCATGTGTCAAAACCTAATCACGTACAACGTGACTAAACTACCAAATAGTTTTGGCCACAATACTCAAGTTGAAGTTTACAGGTGACTCTCTCTCTCTCTCTCTCTCTCTCTCTCTCTCTCTCTCTCTCTCTCTCTCTCTCTCTCTCTGTACTACTAAGAATATATTCCTCTTGTGCCGGCTTAGATAAGGGAAAGTACTTATTTATTTTAAAAAGGTTTCAACACGATAGGGAAATTATTTAATCGTCGTTGTTGGTTTTTTTTTTTAAAGTTTCAAAACATGATTTCAGTTTCATTTTGTGTGTGTGTGCTTCAATTAACATGTAATTTAGTCAATATATTTTCAGGAAATGTAGGTTGCGTAGTAATTACGTTGTCGAGCATAAACTTAGTCCGTGTTTCTTCAGAAATTGAGAGTATAGCATTCTTTATAATCGTTAATTCGCTAACAGACTAGCTGAATATATAGCTTTGATGAAGTTTTTTTTGACCTGGAACAAGTCATTTGCATTCCAAGTCACGCGACTACACAAATCTCGCGACCTATATGTCAGTGACGACAGGGTTCAAATTGTCACGTGATATCAATCATGATCCATTTCTAATGATGCTGTAGGAAAACAAACTAGACATATAATTGAAAGTCAGGTAATATTTTTCGAAAAATAAATGAACACAACTAAAAAATATTTGTTCTGAAAACAACGACAAGAAATCTGCAAATGTTGGAGCCACTAAGAAACGAACAAATTCAACAAGGGGAAAGGATAGTGACTGGTCACGTGATACCAACACAAAACATCTCTAGCACGTGCTTAGTACTTGCTGAATCGGGATTTCTTAACTTTGCAGCGATATCGCGAGCCGTCTGGTCGTTGTTATCAGAATAAACATATTTATTTACAAACATTACGTGACTTTTAATTAATACTTTAGAGTTCTATGTACGACTTTTGAAATGGTATAGTGTTGATATCACGTGACTATTGGGCCACTGTTGTCATTGACTTGTAGGTTGCGAGATTTGTGTATAATGCATGTGGTTAGAATTGTAAAGAAAATTAATTTTCGCGGATGCCTTCACTGATTATACTGGTAATTTAAAAAGGACCTCTAATACCTTAGGTATAGTTCAAAGAACATTTAATTCTCTTTATTTTGGTGATTGACTGATGGATGTACTATGGGTTAAAGAGTACACTGCTTAGCCTTACTTCAAATGTGCACCTCTCACAAAACTGCGATATCCGCTTGATAATTTTCACTTCCTGGACTTAAGAGGTAAATTGTATTTTTAAAAAGAGCCGATAATCTTTTTCACATTTGATGTATTTGGCAATTCATTCATTGTACTTTTCTCAGAAGCTATTATTTTCTAGTCTGGCAAAAATTAATTTTCCTTATTTTCATAACTGCTAAAGATAATGTACTGTAGACTAATTCAGGATGATTTTTGTAGCACAAGGGAACAGTCATTTCAGTTAACGGTGTGCTTAGATCATGTACAATTTCCACAAGTACAATATCCAATGAAATTTCAGCCACAGTAATGAAAGTAACATGGAGGTATACATCTTCACCTTGCATCCACTACTTCTCAGAAGTTCATAATATCTGTAGAGCGCCCCCTAGGTCAAATTTCATCAACGCTGTAGTTTCAAATCGTCTGTCAGCAGGTAAAAGACATAAAGAATGCTATACTAGCAGTTTCTGAGAAATAAATCAATTCCTGTCGATTTCATGCAGGTTCATTCGATGACAGGTCGCTAAAGTTCGCCAGACCGGCCGGTAAGCGGCTACCATATTCCGCGACCAATTGGTGTGGCCGAATTCCAACGTTTCGATAGGCAGTGGTCTCTGATCCTACACCCCAACATAAATGTGTAAATATCAAAAATGGGGTGGCAAGAGTCAAAGGAAACTAGGACTAGTGTGAATGTTTTGCTTTTTTTTAAAAATCTACAAAAAAGGGTAATTATTTGGTTTTCATATCCAATCTTTATATTATTTTCCTGGCGACGGTTGCTATGATTGGCTTTAGTGTAGAAACCAACTTGTGATTTTTGTCGAAAGCATGAATGTGCGATTTTGACTCAGGTAAGCAGGTTAATTTCTTATAAAACAGGTGGTTTTTATACTGACCAACAATGCCACCAATCCCCCTTTGTTGCGATCAATTTTGATAGCAAAGAGCTATTTTGAATATTTTCCTGTGACATGGCGGCTAACAGAATCGGTACGTGCCTTATACATTAATAAAGTTCACTAGTACTGTAACAAATCAGCATACTTTTCATCATCCCTCAACTATCTTAATTTTTAGATATTTACCTCTGCGCCAGATATACATAAATACGTCAGCCAAATCGGCTGTTTATTTGCAGCCTGAGTTACTCATTTGATCCTTGACGCTAGTCTAATTGTGACAGGCAGTCACCAAACAAGCCAACCATTTTAAGCCTAACTCAAAGTAAATTTAAACCACATTACTGATTTAGCTTCTGTGTGAACTTATAAATGCAAGGCTTTTGATATTTAGGTTCAAAATACGAAACTATCCAATGATACTTAATGTCTTTTGAGCTATTGTAAAGGTTGGCCCTATTTAGGTTGGAGTGGGGTGCTCCCAATATTATTTGAATTATTACAGAAGACCCACCCTGGCTCATTTAAGTCAGAAATTAAAGTAGTGATAAAGAGATGCAAAGCTCTGATCCCCCAGTCAGCGGTGCCGACAGTTAAATTAATGAAATTGTGAAACTCAAATAACAACAATTTAATATAATTCAATAACATCTCTCAAATAAAATTCAAATTAAAAAATCCCAATCACTCGTCGTTCACTCGACCAAGTGACGGCCTATTTCATCGTCTGAATTAGTATGCTATAGAGTTTCCTCCTGTCCTTTGTTTCTACTCATCTGTACGACTCTTCCTTCTCTTTTCCTTTGTCTCCCAGAGACTCGGACTAACTGCACTGGGTTAATTCCCTCTGGTAAAACTTCCTTCTAACTTCTCCCTCCGTTCTTCCTTCTCTTTTGTCTCCCAGAGACTCTGACCATCTGCACTGGGGTAATTCCCTCTGGTCCCTAAAAGATTCCTGTATTAACACACAATGACATTAGCATGGCATATTGCCCTAGCTATGTAAACTCACACTAAACATTAATATCAGATAAGCCATTACGGTTTTTGGTCACGTGCCCATCGAAATACACATTTTCCCTAATAAGTGTACACAGTATTTATATCGCAGGAACCTTATGCAGTTATTAATTTGATATTATAAATTTGCAAATGTTGAATTGAGTTATAAACTTTGTATAATGGTTGCATTGTGCAACATTACTTACTTGGGATTTACTTATTTGTGAATAATTTGTAGGAATATCATGTATAAGGATATATCAGCGCATGTATATGTGCATATATGTGTACACTTTGTAGAGGTGCAATGTACAGAAATGCGTCTGATTATATGTTATTGATCTGTATATTAATATTTAGAATATGAATATATATATATATATTCTCAATTTACGTTATTTTATTATATATAACAACACCATGATCATGTATGCGTTCTCACGGGATTTTGTTACATATTTCAGCTGCTCGACGACATATTGAGAAAATCATCTTTAACAACACATTTAAATGTCACGTTTAAATCATATCAGCAGTTGGTACCGAATCAGCATGGTCTGAATTTGAGAGTAATTACCACATTAGTGAATAATGTTAGTATAATATATGTATCAATCAAGAAAGTTAACAGCAGCATTTGTTTAAATATTTTTTTATCGCGGTGTTCCGGGATGTGTTGTTGTAAGAAATGTAATGAGATTATATGAACACACAGACTTTCAATCATAAGTGAGTTATTTTTCTATTATCGACATTACACAACAAGATGAATGCAGCATATAGTCTAGAAAATCTTTTCAATAATGCACGGACACTTAGTTCTTCGTTTCTGAACAAATCTCACAAATGAATTATACTTCCTTGTTTTTCTTTTGTGTTTCCGATCTGACTTCGTTTCAGTTTCGCTCCCGAAACCTTTTGGAGTTGCATAGGTATGGAATTTTTTTTTCCTTGCACAGGAGAGCCAATACCTGAGAATAAGATACATCCTTCGTATATTCAAATAAAGCGGTAACCACCACGTGTCAACATCTTTGTTGCTAACAGTATAGTTCTAAGGTGCACATTTCTATCTTTTAAATAATTTATTTATTGCAAAGATAAATAGTAAATAGGTTTTCTGGATGTCACGTTTTGGGGTGACTTCTCCAACCAGTCGTGACGACTTTTCCAGAATCTTCTGTCCGAAACTTCTATTATTCGCACATCTTTGGAGGGGGGGGGGGGCACCAGACAGATGCCCCCACCCACCCCCGTCCGGAAGAAAAGTTTTCATGCGATGGTGTGTTCCTCTCGATATGTACTTTGGTGATGGGGTATTGTATCCTTCGTGTTTCTATAGGGTTAATCATCCGAGTAGGTTTTATACACCTAATGTCGAAATTCCTGCCCTAGATCATTGTGTCGACCTTGGCTAGAGGTCACCTGTATCCCATGTATCCTATTTATGTTGTGTGCTATAAATATATATTGTTTCTTTGTTGGGATAGCCTGCTGTCTTCCAATTTGCCCCAGTTGTTCTATATGGTGGTTTGATCCTTAAAATTGGATCATCGCCTAAGATATTTTCCCAGAAATTTTTATATTCATTTATATGATTGTTTTTATTATTTTGAACGAATTGCGGTATACTATCTTTGTTTAGGGGGAAAAAAGAAACTTATTGTTTGAATGCTTGTATTTTTTACGTGTCTATTTATTTCATATTGAATTCGGCTGTGCTCGAGTGAGGGTCGATACATTTTTTAATTTAAATTGTATTTCTCCATACTCGAGTTTTGTCGTCAATTATTTTATTATTATTTTTTTATTTTTTATTTTTTAGTTCTTTCAAAGATTTGCTTAAATTGTGTAAGCAGTGGCGTCACTAGGGTTGGTGTCACCCGGTGCGGTAACTCATGGTGTCACCACATGGACCTCCTTCTGTAACATACCATACAAAAACTTGATAGACAGTCATTTTGGTGTCACCCCCTCTGATGGTGTCACCCGGTGAGGTCCGCACCCCCCTAGCGACGCCACTGTGATCGTTTATCCGCTTATGTTATCCGCTTATGAAATCCGACTAGACCGAGCAGTGTGTGCTCTGTAAAATTTGCAATTTTTCATTTTGGTGTCACCCCTCTGAGATGGTGTTACCCGGTGCGGTCCGCACCCCCCGCACCCCCGTAGCGACGCCACTGTGTGTAAGGTCCCCTTTCAAATGGGTTCTCTGTGCAGTACAAGAGCTGTCTAGAGGTGGTATAGAAAAAGAATAAAGTATTCTAAACGTCCCTTATTTTTTTTCTTCCCTAAAATATTAATTGGCAAGGCTTATTGAGTGACACTTAACTTTTATATTTTATTCACACAATTTAGAGCTGCGTATTTAATCATCTTGTTTCTACCTGACACTTCGCTGCACAAACTGAACACGACTCGTATACGTTAATCATCTCAAATGACGTCGCATCCTGTTTGTATAGAAGGGAGCTAACAAATTCGCGGCAGGGTCTTTCCGCTTGATCTCGGAAAACAGGAGAGTATTTATTTTTATGAAATGTAAGTGCAAATACAATAGATGCAAATTAAAAAGTAGTCTAGATAGATTATATACACAAACTACTAAATGTTCTTCTATTTACAATAAAATTATGCAGGTCCGGGTTTTCGTCCCCTTTAATATACATCTCAAGCAGTGACGTCAACCTGATATTTCTCTCAAATATATACGTCAGCGTGATAAACTTCTCAAACATTGACGTTAGCTTAATATACCTATCAAGAATTGACGTTAGCTTAATATACCTCTCACGAATTGACGTTTTGCTTAAAATATCTAATAAGCATTGCCTTTAGCCTGATATATATCTCAAGCAGCGACGTTAGTCTAATATGCATCTCAATAACTGACGTAATAAATGATTTTCTAAAGAACGTTGGGACAAAATCGTCACATATAAAAATTTCTTTTAAATGAAAGTGATGGACTGGTCGAATCACGTATTTAATATTTTTCGAAACTGGACACATGTCAAGAGAGAAATTTGTTTCAGTTTGACAATTAAGTGCTTCGTCCTTTATCTCTATTCTGTATCCCACTCATAGTGTAATAAGTAAAGGTCCCACTTGGGTTTTCTTGTTTGAGACTGGTTGTCGGGTTGTAAGTGGCTCAAACGGCCGGAGTTTAACACGGAAAAGGCTGTACCTGAACACGGCCATTTATAGGCATAGCGAGCAAATAAAAGTGTTTGAACGAGTCTTTATCCCCTCCCTCTCTCCTCTTTCGTAAACAAGCAACTAACCAACTCAAGATGGAACGCAATTGCAGTATAGTCTAACATTTCCGCCATCGTGTTAAAGCCACACATCTTTACAACTAGTTTTCATGTTTTTTCCAGGGTATTAGAACCTCTTTGGACTTTCATTGACTTCGGTTGTTCCAATAACTTCAGACAACTTGTGTGCGGAACCTACCTCCCTGAGTATAGGCCTGACCCACCGAGAGTTCTGCCGCCATGCAAGAAAACGTGCGTGAAAGCCAAAAAGCTGTGTGGAAGGATTCTGAAACAATTCGCCACTAAGTGGCCGAAGCAGTTGAAATGTCGTGGTCTGCCAACACAGAGAGACACGTGCATTGATATAATACCAGAGCAGTCACCCAATCAGACAAAACACACTTATTGCGAGAAAAACCCTTTACCAATATGTCAGAATATTGCATTTCGAACCGGATCCCTCCCTAATATGTTCTTGCAGCGTTCACTGCAAGAAATCATGACAGAAATGCAGTTTTATGAGCATTTGGTCCAATCGGGCTGTTCTCCAAACTTAGTGTTCCTTCTTTGCGGTACATACATGCCATTCTGTATTAAAAACGAAAACCCGTTCATGTTGCCGTGTCAAGAACTATGCAAGTCAGTAAAAGCTGACTGTGAGCTTGACTTTCAGCTTCTGTATCGAGGACTTCCTTGGCCGAGCAAATTACAGTGTCACCGATATCCAACGAGAAAAAACGATACCGCGTTGAGTTGTGTCATGCCCAGTGACCTCATCTAGTGTTAGTTAAACAAAGTATTCGATTACAAACGATGTGTTATGATTTATGTCATTAGGAAGAGACAAATATATAGGTATGCATAAATCAAACGTTTTTGTTTGTGGAACCCCTGTGATGGACGCTCGACATAGCGATTTATTTGACGTCCGTGTCCATCCGTCCACATCCTAGATTAAGGTCAATATTGATGTTTTCAAAGCAATTCCACCATTAAAGTTTTCTTTACTTTCTATGTAAATAAAAATGCAGGCTCGACAAAAGGTGAGTCACATATGTGTTTCAGATCCCTGTATCATTTACTTGTTAACATACAAGTATCCTAGCCTCAATGTCAAGATGAACATTTCATGGATTTGTACACATAAGGCATTAATTTACCAGTTGTAATACAGGCTTAGTATTCAGCCATTCGGATCACTCTTGTGTGCACTTAAATCCAAATTCAGACTTCAGGGCAGACCGCATCTTATGGTCGAAAGTGCTTGAGGACAGAGGCGTAGCTAAGGGGGGTGGGGTGGCAGGGGGTACATATGTCCCCGGGCGCCATACTAGTGGGGGCGCCAAAATGGGCTTTGAAATTGGTTGTAACGGGTAATGGTGATTTTATTGATGAAAATAATGGGTTTCAGAGTTGAGGTGGGGGGGGGGGGGAATAATATTGTCCCCGGGCGCCAAACACTCTAGCTACGCCTCTGCTTGAGGAAGCTATTTTATTTATGTATAAGTTTATATATACTGCCCTTATGCAGATTTAAGTCTAGTCCGGGGGTTGTTCATTAATTTATAGTATATTATTATTTTGTTCTGAAAAGGGTTTCAGTTGCACCCTCAGAACAACCGTCCCCATATCATGACAATGTTTGTTAAATTTTTATACCTCCACTTCTTTTGTGGGGCAACTATGACTTCACAAGACTACAATATTTAATTTTCCACTTTTAACGTGGTTTCATGTTACAGGGCCTGAGACTGCTTGCTGCCAGCGTCAGTTGGAATTTAATTTGATCTTGTGGACTACATTTCTAATAAATGGATGTCATTTATATAAGTAATTAGATATTGTATCTCACAGGAGCAATTCTCACTCAGCGAAAAGACACTATATATTTATACGCACATATGTACTCCAGTTATTCAGATTCCACCTTTCATTCTTTCTAATGTTTATTTTTTATGAATATGCTGATACATTTTGTTGTTTTTTTTGAAATGTAAATAAAATATTAAATAACTACCGCATATCGTATTGTTTGCTATTTTTATTTGTAGTTCAGCTAGAAGCCTTGCATGTAATATATGTCGTATGTCTTTACATGTAATATATGTCGTATGTCTTTAGATGTAATATGTGTCGTATGTCTTTACATGTAATATATGTCGTATGTCTTTACATGTAATATGTGTTGTATGTCTTAACATGTAATATGTGTCGTTACATGTAATATATGTCGTATGTCTTTACATGTAATATGTGTCGTATGTCTTTACATGTAATATCTGTCGTATGTCTTTATATGACGCTGCTCATTCCAAACTTTACGTTTTATTGCACGTTGTTACGTGGCGTAATCGGAAATGTCATTATTCAAAATAAAATATTTAAGATTTCAGAAACTTTATTTAACGCTGGTAGTCTAGGTGACATATCCCTCGTTAGCTCTAGATAACTATTTCAGCGACTTGAGATTTCTTAACGCAAATGAATAATTAATGTTATGAAAATGAGAAAATATTTTATCAGTATTTTGGATGAGTGTATTTGACCACATCAATTAAACTTCCCTGGTAATGTTACGATATATCTTTTAACCTTTGAATGTTCAAACGATTGCCCTCCTGCACGTTGTTTATCCATAATTGTATGTTCTCAGATCATAAGAAACTGTCAAAACGTAACTACTTTTCATATAACAGCTGTCGCATCGACATGCAGTTTTCAACACAAAAAAATTTATCGCTGCTAAATTAATTAAGTCCATAAAAAAAATTGCACAAAAAAATTTCGGCTGCTTCAGTGTTCATGAATTTTGAAAGAAAATAATACAGTAATATATTGTAATTTTAATTGTTACATAGTATCAATAAACGTTCTAATTAATGGTTACTTGATGACACTAGATAAGGCATCGGAGTGTATGTATGTATGTATGTATGTATATGTATATATATATATATATATATATATATATATATATATATATATATATATATATATATATATATATATATATATATATATATATATATATATATATATATATATATATATATATGCTTGAAACTAACCTGAGGTCCATGTTCGCCCCTTTTTCCAAGAATCTTAAGACCACATTCGTTGTCAAGTTAAGTGTTCTTAACCGCGCACATACTACAAATAATGGCTCCATAAACAAAATTACCACACATCACGAAACTCGAACTTTATACTTGTATAGGTTTTCTTGCTTCACATTTGTATGACCCATCAATAAACTTTTCCAAGTCGAAGGTCGGTACTTCACGCCATGCATTACACAGCACGTCCCAAACACAAAATATAAAATAATTATTCATGTATGCAATGAACCTAACACCTCTACATTATAATATACTGAGAATTATTTATGTTATAAAGTTAAGGAGGGTCCATTTTACAATATTAATTAATGGTACAATAAAGTCTCATGAATACTGTTGAGTATGACGTTTGTTTCCTGAAATTGGTCAATTACTTTCTTTCGAAATACGCATGAGCTAAACATGTAAAATCTAACAACACACACACACACAAACACACACACACACACACACACATGCACACACACACACGGTGCTTTAAAAAAATATTAAAAAAAGAGCGAAAACATCAAAAGATACAGGCTGCTGAAGGAAGAGTTGTGCAACAAACAAGTATGGATTTTCCTGAAAGGGGAAAGACGGAATACTTTATTTAATCAGACGGAACAAATCCTAACTTGGAAGGTTTAAAAGAAGTATGAAGACTACATGTGGAAGGATTACACTCAAAAGCAAGCCCGAAAGGGGGTTGACGCTTTACGAGATTTAGCTCATGGTTGCAGTAACACTCATCACGTATATTTCGTCGAGAAAAGCAAAGAGGAAAGCAGACCAAAAGTCTGGATTAGTCTATTTTTTCGAATCAAGCCAAGAGTACAGCAGATAAAAACGTGAGGATTAGTCTATTTTTTTCGAATCTAGCCAAGAGTACAACAAATAAAAACGTGAGGATCAGTCTATTTTTTTTAATCAAGCCAAGAGTACAACAGATAAAACGTGAGGATCAGTCTATTTTTTGAATCAAGCCAAGAGTACAACAGATACAAACATGAGGATTAGTGTATGTGAATACTTATGAGCTTATCAAATGACTTGCATTACCAGACGGAAACATGCTTTTTTTTATAGAATCAACTAAATGAATTCTTAAAAAGTGAAAATATATTTTAAATCGTTCTTTTTATTGGAAAATATTTAAGAAATGTTATTAATAGTTGAAACTACTTAATAGTTGAAATTACTTATTTGAAATAGTTATATGAGACTACCGTTAAAGAGTTCAAATTTAAAACTACAAAACGAATTTTTAAAAAGGACATCGTCTTATCCTTACCTGTGAAATATATAAAACTAGTCAAGTACATTTAGGTGACCCAGTTGTTTAACGGCTGGAAGATAAGTAATGGTAAGATAAAGACGGCTAAACTCGACTATCTCAGGTAGCTGCCTGTGCATATTCCGTCACCCCTTTTCCTCTTGAAAATTTATCACTCAGATAAACAAATACATCAATAATAAGAAAATATCGCAATCTCAATAATAATTTAAAATATGCCCATTTTATTGATCAATAAGTGAGTGTGCATGATAAAGAAACTCATTGGCTCATTCAAACAGCGTAAAGGTCTGGTTGGTCACAATGGAGAGTACTCCTGTTCGCAATAATGTGTATGCATATACAGGTGCTCGACGCGAGCTTGATGTGAAGGGGAAGAAAAAAATCTAAAGGAAAACAATCATACGGAGTGACAAAAAAAAAACTTATGACCCATTCTGACATAGAACCCTCTCCATCATACTTTTTTTTATATAGTAATGATAGAGAGGGTCCTATGTCAGAATGGGTCATAGGGGTAATCTAAGGTATTGGTGATATTCTGTATGCTTTTTTTTTCCTTACATCAAGCTCACGTCGAACACCTGTGTATGCATATGCGTGGGAAATGAGCAGATCTGCACAGGCGGCCAAGGCAGATAAAAGTGCCAAATAGATTATTGCCTAAGACATGCGACGATGTGGATAGTATATGATAGTAAAATGTGACAAAATCTTTCAACATACGAGAACCAGCTCAAAACATGTAAGTCGTTGAAAAACTTGAAAGACGCACAGTACATAGATACAAGTCTTAAGGACCATAACTCTTTAGGTTTTCGAAGAGAGGTAACTTTTACAATGTGGCAAATGAAAAACGAATGCTACATTAAGACACGAAACAGAAAACGTGAATGGGCGACACCAGTCTACGCAATGTCCAAGAAGGATAATCAGTGATATTGCTGAAGAAATGAAATTTCAATAATCTGCACAAAAAAAGAGCTAATAAAGATAGAATGTAACACCACAAGCTGGTCACTGAGATATTTAATAAAATAAATTAACAATGACAAATACATAGATGTTGAGCAATTATGGAGACATTTAAATTTGCTCAAACATTGCATTAAAAAATGAATGCTATTGTGCTTGGAGCAATAACGGCATAAACCATTTCCATGTTACCATGTACAACATAAACGCCTCACTAAATGTTCTAGTCATAAAGATTATAACACAAATAAAATGGGTTCATATTGGGAACAATGAGTTGATATTAGGAACTTTGATTTGAGTTACGACATTGCGGTTATAAAAAAAAGCCTAAGTAATAGAAAGAAGCATAACCAGCAAGTTTTGTAAAGATTAACAAACAATTTAACTTTCAATATTGTAAATAAAAATGTGAGAGGAACGTACATTATTATGAAGTGAATTCCAACTAATCCTAAAGTTCTTTTAAAGTCAAAACAAATGTTTTTTTCCTCTCAAATTATACAACATAAAACACGTCCACAGACTTGATGCTACAACAGGAAGAAGAAAAAGAATGACTTCAAAACATTAATTAAATTTGATTGCTCCGTTCTCTCCTATATACACTTTCAAATGGTCTATTACGACAATATGTCGCAACACACCCCACGTGACAGATCGTTGTATTTACTTTAATATTTCAAAATACTTATTCATGTGACCTAACTCATCCAATGTTAATTAACTTAACGACCTGTCCAATGTGAAAAAGGCCGAATCTCGTAAACATATTTACATACACTAATAATTCTATTTTTGGTAACTGTCAACTGTGTTGATATTGGAAACAATGAGTTGATATTGGAAACAATGAGTTGATATTGGGAACAATGAGTTGATATTGGGAACAATGTATTTAATTATGTGGACATTGAGTTGATATTGGAAACTTTGTATTGATATTGAGAACAAAGTGTTGATACTGGGAACCAACTCTTGATATTGGGAACCAGGTTTGCACCATATGGCTAAAGTCTGGTAGCTATATTATTGGGTAACGATATACAGATTTTAAAGATACAAATGTTTCTGTGGAAGGGCGGAACTTGTACAACGCACCGCACACTGCATACGCGCGATTTTCGCAGAACTTTAATTGAACATTTAATAGCTAATTAATCGAACTTCAGAAAAATGATAAAGCATATGTAAATTGTTTCAGCCCAAGAGACAATCTGATTTATAAAAGGTAGAACAAACATGACATACAAAATGCCAACTGGGTAAAGAGTCTGCAAAATTAACGAAATAAGGCCAATATTACAGCGGAGGAAAGGAAATCGTGAGAGAGAGAGAGAGAGAGAGAGAGAGAGAGAGAGAGAGAGAGAGAGAGAGAGAGAGAGAGAGAGAGAGAGAGATGATGTGAGACTCTCTCTCTCACACACACACACACACACACCCACACCAATTTTTAGTCATATTGCTACGATGTCTATACCAATGTGGCAGTTTATTGTGATGTCTAGCAGTAATGCATCATGTCCCACCCAGTTACCTTATCCTGACACCACGCATACCAGTCTTAACACTAAGATTTTGATGCTGATCGCCAAGCCATGCAGCTGGTAGTACCATTTTCATAATTTTTTGGTATGACTCGGAAGAGGTTCAAACACCCCCGACCTCCCGCATCTGAGAGAGAGAGAGAGAGAGAGAGAGAGAGAGAGAGAGAGAGAGAGAGAGAGAGAGAGAGAGAGAGAGAGAGAGAGAATCTATATTCTACTGTAAAAGACTCGCTTACAAACTATCTTAAAAAGAACAAAGTTTAAATAATTAAATTGAAACACAGATAATTGTTTATTCAGGCTTATTATGCTTAAATGTAAAATACACTCTAGCAATGGTTGTAAGCTTTTCTGCTAGTATGGCATCAGCAGGAGGAAACGTTGGAGAAGCAACAGTGAATGGCATATCATTAGCAGGAAGCAGCTATGTGTTTAAATATTAATTGATCCCGGTGAATCTAAACGCGATTAACATTGGGCGACTTATAGAGCAAGTGCAGCTTAGACACTGAATTAGTTCAAGTGATATCGAGAGGACAGGGTTTTAATTAATACTAAGTACTTGAACAACCGGGATGATACTCTTCAATCATATGCATCTACTCATAATGCCACAAGTTTTGAATGTACTGATGTACGAATAGTCTTGATGCATCGCGATGATATAATACAGAATGTCTTCGAATGAGTACTCACTAATTCCAAAATATTGTCTTAGTCAAAACTTCAATGAACACGGTAGTTACACAAATATTGCATTTAAAATTAAAAAAGATTTTTTTATATATTGACAGGATATAAAAACATAAGACACAATAATATAACGAGGATATGTGTCACTTTCTTCATCATATTCGTAAACATGTTTGTTTATAGAACCTTCTAATGTTAAAAATAAAGGCTATATAGTGACCTAAAACCCAAGTACACGTCTATTTCTAACTTTCAAATGAGGTCATATCTTGTCCGAGTTGGCCTCGAGTCCGCGAACCTTGATTGCTTTTTGCTTGTCTACGTCGATAATATTCAACTTTGTGATAGCAAATGTGTATATTTCGTTGTATTTCACAACTTTGTTACACGTCAATTTTTCATACAAGAAATTTTAAAAGTTTCTGAACACAGCTGTGATAAATCTTGAGATTATGTACTTATTATTATTTAGTACATGTATGACCTGTCGATTGTAAGCAACGATACCAGCACCCATGGTCCAGATAAACGCGTTCCATCTATTGAAATATATACATATACATTTTATATACAAATCTGGGGGCATTGCTTATTTTGACTACCCACATAGGTGAGTAATTCAGGACTATATTTTTTCGATTGATATTCATATTTGTATTACAATATAATCAAACAAAGTCGATGGTGTATATGTACGTGGATGAACTGAATTCAATTATGAGTGAAAGTAATGTTTGTAGCTGCTTCGCTAAAGGAGCTTTCACGCAGATTTTTCAGACAACGCCAACAACAGTAACATATAATGCTTTTTCTTCTTCTCCAATTCTTGCCTGTGATTACCTAGAGTCGTTGCACAAATAAAAAGCGACGCCACCATTAATGCATTCGAATATATTTATTTTTTTTTTTTAAAAAAAAGGAGAAGAAAAAGAACAGGAGAGGGCGCAAAACAACCTCTTGGTCGAATTTTGCATATACGCGCATACTTGCTTTACTTGTAATGAATTGAGTATTGCTATCCTATGTCAAGAAAGATATGCGTGTTACTCTCAAGTAAGGTAAAAGGTTTAAAGATAAAAACAGTTACAATATAGGGCGCGCGCGCGCGCGTGTGTGTGTGTGTGTGTGCGAGAGAGAGAGAGAGAGAGAGAGAGAGAGAGAGAGAGAGAGAGAGAATATTAAATGGTTGGTCCCAAGACATGCGCAATAGCAGTGTGCTTTATTGGTGTTAGGTAGGCATAAGTGGCAGGAGGTAGGTACGTATCTCATTCACTTATTGGATATAGCCTTAAGATATTTTATTCATAATATGCAACATAATTTATATGAACTACTTTTCAGCTAATTTAAACGGAATATCCGGTGTCATGGTAGATTTTTGTATATTCTGTTGTCGGTAAAACACGTGTCTAATCATAACCTTTATTGAACAGGTCGCGAGTCCCGAAACCGTTAGCGTTTCCGGCATCGATGTGCATTGCTATGTAGACTGATATACATCACATGACACAGTGTCAAAGACATATGAGAATATACTTAGAAACTACTTTAGATATCGCCGTTTCCTGTGCACGAATGGTTTTGTTTAGAATGCAATGAACAAGTAGCCCTGTGTGGCAATTTTGTAATTACGACATTGTGACAATTATGCCAGCGATTGCTGAAGTGAGTGCATATAATTTAACCAGTTTTGCAAAAGATACAATATCAGCGAAAGTAGATTTGGATGCATTTTTGGCTTCAAGTGGATGTCTTTGTCTGGAATATTTGGCGGGAAAAATCGATAAGATAGCCATATTGTAGGGGATTCCCCCTGCTTGGGATGTTGTTTGACAACAAGGGGACCATTTACTTTAGTGTAATTCACTAACTGCTCTTGTAAAAAAAAACTTGTTTTTACAATTGTAAACTCTTGGTATCATTTTATGGCGTATCATTTTTTTATCACCTTCATAACAGAGTGAGATATAGTGAGATATTTTTGGTTGCCAGTATTAGCCAAATTATTAATTTGTCTACATGTCTGTTTAATAAGGGTTGTTACCTCCCTTGCGTGAGTTATCGTTATTTGTTCAATATACGGCCATACACCACAATTAATTTTACTATATGTTCTATACATATATTTCTCAACACTGACCTTTCCACAGTGTGACAATCAATACAAATCATATGAAAATCTAAAATACCCCCAAAGATGACTTCACAGTGAAATTCTTGTCAAGGGTTGACCGGCATTTTTTTGAGTGGCTGCACTGTAAACAGAGCAGCATGTACACAGAACACTGATTTCACTTCTGGATCATCACTAAGGCCTACTTACACAGTGTGCACTGTCGCCAAAATACATACAGACAGCCACTCTCAGAGCTCCTATTCTCAAGAATAAACAATTAACTTTAAATCCATACCAAAGATGCATCAATATAACTCTTCTATCACCACAAAAAGGAGAGAGGAAAAAATGTTCTAAAAATAGACTAGAACTACATTCGTGGGTACAAATCATATGAAAATCTAAAATACCCCCAAAGATGACTTCACAGTGAAATTCTTGTCAAGGGTTGACCGGCATTTTTTTGAGTGGCTGCACTGTAAACAGAGCAGCATGTACACAGAACACTGATTTCACTTCCGGATCATCACTAAGGCCTACTTACACAGTGTGCACTGTCGCCAAAATACATACAGACAGCCACTCTCAGAGCTCCTATTCTCAAGAATAAGCAATTAACTTTAAATTCATACCAAAGATGCATCAATATAACTCTTCTATCACCACAAAAAGGAGAGAGGAAAAAATGTTCTAAAAATAGACTAGAACTACATTCGTGGGTACTGAACTGGAAGTATTAATTGTGATATGATTCCATACGCAAAAAGTCGATGAAATGATGTATAATAAAGGAATCGCTGATCCATGCTCTTTTGACAAGCTATCAGTCTGTGAATTGAAGGTTTATTTAAGAGATATAGGTGCATACGTGTCAGGGAAAAAACATTCTGAATAAATGGACTTTAAACGGCTTATGGCATTTGATCAGCAACCACAAGTGTCAATCTCCGCTTGTAATCCAATATCGCAGTGTGCTAAGTGGACATATGCCACAATTAATTTTACTATATGTTCTCTACATATATTTCTCAGTACTGACCTTTCAACTGTGTGACAATCAATACAAATCATATGTTAATAAAAAATACAAAGATGACTTTACGGTGAAGTTCTTGTCAGGGGTTGACTGGCATTTTTTTGAGCGGCTGCACTGTAAACAGAACAGCATGTACACAGAACACAGATTTCACTTCTGGATCATCACCAAGGCCTTATTACTCCATGTGCATTGTCGCCAAGATACACACAGACAACCACTCTCTCAGCTCATATTCTCAAGAATAAATAATTACCTTTAAATCCCTACCAAAAATGCATCAATATAACTCTTCTATCACCACCAAAATGAGAGAGGAAAAAATGTTCTAAAAATAGAACTATATTCGTGGGTACTGAATAGAACTACATTCAAGGGTACTGAATTGGAAATAATAATTGTGATGTGACTCCATGTGTGCACATAAAATTATGACGTCACTGAACACGGTCTATAATGATTTGACTCGTTTGACATTGTTCATAACAGAAGATTGTACAATTATCTTGTAATGAACAGTTCAAGAACTTTTGATTGTAAAATGACAAATGTCAAGAAGCAGTTAAGACTAAAGTCACACAATTTTATCATTTTATTTTTGAGCATATTTATTAGGTAATACGCACTTTTAGTAATAGGCACATATAATTTTGGTGTCCTTTTGAGGAAAGTCTGGTTTCTTTTGCAATTTTGGAACAACAACCCCCCCCCCAACACTTGACCATATCCGGCCCTGTTGATACTGAGCCTCTTCAAAAAAAAAAGTTTTATCTGCTGGAAAAGAATTTAAATTTCAGTACACTATTGAATTCCACAAAAAGTTCATGATTATGCCATATATATGGATCTTCTAATTTTCCCATGTGCTGTCATAGTATATATTCAAGATAATCTGATTTAACTGTCGATAAGGATATTTACTTTATCAAAATGATACATAGATTATACTTGAAATTATGTGCACTATAGCACAAAAATAAGTTGGAAGTTCCCTTGCTTATATCGAAAGAGAGAATAGTGAACTTGTACCGTACTAGTGTATATTGATATCTTATAGAAATGAACTCTTTTTTTTTTTTATATTTTCTTTACAAACAGACAATATCGACATTTTTAAAAATATGATTCGTATCATATCCCTGTCACAAATTGAAATTTCATAGCATGTATTTTATGTAAGAACTTTTATGTACCAACACTTTTTGCGACTACATGTGTTTATGCCAAAGAATATTTGACAAACCATTTTAATTAGTATGGTCAAATATTGTATTTGTGGTGGACATGATGGACATAGGATTATACTGAATGAAAGCGATAACCAGTCAAAGCAGTGTCTAACGGAACATGACTTTGTGTCAAAAGTTACAGCGATGTATTCCTGAAATATGAAATTATATGTTAACAATTAGCTTTTTAATGGGAACAATAACCAAATTTTTTCACTTAAGCCCATGAAAATTGAAAATCATTACATGTTTCTACTTGGTTGTGTATCCAGTTGTTTATGCATTTGTTTATTGATCGATCTATTTGTTTATGGAAAAAAAAACAAAGATGGTTGAAATGTAAATATTTTACTTGAAGAAAACATGTAGAAAAGTCATGCATTCAGTCTTGTGCAGTTGACATACACAACAGAATGTGATGATGTATTATTATATTCTTACTCACAAAATGAAATGTGCCTTCATAATTATGCGGTTAGAACATTCTTATTAGGTGCCAGTTATGGGGGCTATGGTCTCAAAATGGCTGACATGGAAGTACACACATTTTGTGACGTCACATATAAACAATGTATTGGTAGATTCGGTGGCCATCTTGAAAATCTCGCTGACCAGCAGAGGGTGAACATACCTTTTTGCTGGAATGTCATTTTTGAATAAATAAAGCTTGCTACGAAAATGAAACAAATATGGTCAATAATTCCAACAAAAGCCTCTAACTGAAGAGTTTCTCTAATTGGTTAGTTTATTTCGTTACTTTGCCTTTTGTTGCTTTTTTTCTTCAAATTTGTTTGTATGATTTATTTATTGTTTACCCTCCGGACATTTCAATGAGGTTGCACTGCTGCTGTAATTAAATCATTGATGACATAATGTATATCAATAATATGGCAACAGCTGTGTAATCTTGTACAGCTAGATTAGCTTCAACAGCTGTGTAATCTTGTACAGCTAGATTAGCTTGAGAGTGACTAGAAGCAATCCAAAATTATCTTCAGTTCATGATTCTGTCAGACAAAATTTACAAGAACATCAGTAACCTCATGTGGATTTTGCAGAAGGTTCTCAGCATTGGTTTAAGCCTGTTACTGAGATGACTAAATCTCTTCTTTCTCAACTTGAACAAAACTGAGGAAATGTCAAGACTTGTACAATATCTTTGCTTTAAGAACAATTGATGAAATGATGGCTAAAGATCTTTCATTTTTTGTTGTTTAATACGAATTATGAGAGAAATTATTTATTGACACCAGAGCATAATAAATATATTAACAACATACAGCACTGGATTAATGTATTTAATAAAATTAAAGCTAAAAAGGCTCAAATTGACAAAAAGTCGTCATATTTAAGTTATATTAATGAGGTATCCAAAGTAAATAATGAATATGAAGAACAGAACAAACAAGAAAAACCCAGCAGAACAAACATTAGAAAGAAATTCTTACATTTGTTCAAAAATTGATAAATTTTGACCTGGAACTTGTGAAAGAATTAAAAATGTGAATGATGATGAAATAGCTGAATATACTGCCAGTGATTATTAGTATGATATGTTACTAGATCATCAAGGTTTGTCTGAGATTGATTATCGTAAGATGGTCTTTAGAATTCATCATAATAACGGTGGTATTAGTGCGGATGATCCAGATTTTGTTAAATTTTCTGCAAAAGTAGATCAACTAAGAACTGAACTAATACAAGCACATTCATATTTTCCAAAGAAAGTTGAATTATTGCAAATTTTACCCTCTCTTAAACTGTCTTTTCCACGACAACAATTACCTGAAATTCCAACTTCCCAAAAATTACTACCAGATGTAAAATTTATTAGTGATGTAGCTAAGATTAGACTTTTACACAATTTTTCTAATAAAGGAGTAGCAAATATAGTTGCACACGAGTATGGTAATAAAGATACCTGAATATCTCGACATTATAAACCCTGCAAATTGGGTTTGGGGTTAATATTTCATAAAAATAAAATATGTATAATGTTGACGATAATAATCCAGATTTTAAATTCAAACATAAAGTGAAAGAAAAATGGAGAGAACAAGCTGGTGACATAGATCCTAAGCCAAGTGTTAGTAGTGGTATTACAACTTATGGAAGTGGTCTTATTACTTGCTCTAACAACGTCCTTTCTGATGTTAAACGATTCAAAATTCTGATGGGAGGAAAGCTTGCTGGCAATAATTCTCCAGAAATTATTAATGATATTTATCAATGGTTATTTACTTGCAGTATTATGGATATCAATGTTTATCATTCTGTCATCGATGAAATTGTTGATGAATATCATAGTGATTAAACAAATGAATAGCAAAAAAGGATGATCATACACAATGCTCAACTTGGTCGATTATGGTCAGAGTGATAAATTCGTGATTACCAATGTACAAAGCAATCCACAGTGGTGGACTCGGCGATGTTAATCAAGTTGTTTTTGTTTTTTAAGAACGGCTCCAAATGCAATACCAATACAGGAATGTTGACTGGTATTGACAAACTGTATTATGAATTTACTGTACCTGCAGTTTTTTTATGGGATATATCTGCAGAATGATGAATTTTTTAAAATTGTGTACATTTTTTTTTTACAGTATTATGTATAGACAGATTATATTGGGAGTTAATATGACATTAAAGGAATGAAGAATGCAGGAGAAGAGTTTAAACATTGGTTATACTAGTGACATTCCAGCGTCTGGTGTGAGGGGACGGAATGGAGGTAGGTAATAATAATAATCTTTACTTTTATTTTTCAGCAAGTAACATTAGCTGTTATCATTTTTTAACAAGTAACATTAGCTGTTATCATTTTTGTTGCCACTGAGAACAGCAGTATTCGTTGCTATCAACAAACTGCTAGTTACACTGTGGGAATCACAAACTATTTTATGAATCCATGCAGTTGTAGAGCTATGATGCAGATTAACTCAGGCAACTTAAAATCGTGTATTTAAAATGTACTTTGCACATGGATCCTCACAGCGGATCTCGAAAGGAGGATACAAACTGTTGAAATGAGATGCTTTCGAAGGTTGCTTGGCATTTCATATAGAGATCATGTCATGAATGAGGAAGTGGGAAACAGAATTAAGCAAGCCATTGGGCCCTATGAAGAGCTATTGACCATTGTGAAAAAGTGCAAAATGAAATGGTATGGACATGTCACACGATCAACAGGGCATGCTAAGACAATCATGCAAAGTACTGTGCAGGGAGGGCGAAGGAGAGGACAGAGGAAAAGATGGGAGGAGAACATCTCAGAGTGCACAGGACTGAAGTTGAGTGACACAGTGAGAATAGCAGAGAACAGATTGGAATGGAGGAAGCTGGTTGTCAGGTCATCAGTGGTGCCCCAATGGTCAGCCAGACTAAGGGATAGATATAGATTGCACATTTGCAATTTTGTTTTAAATGTCAATCCTCATTTCATGTAGGCAACTGTTTACACATCAGTGTTTCTTCAACTTGATGTGAAAGATTCTTAAACTAGATTTTATTGGCATATTGGGCCTCGGAACAAGTAAAGATATTTATTTTATTAAAATATCTCTTAAAAAGGACACTGGGATTGCTGGAATTAATATAGTATAGCATAATGTAGCAAATAAAAAGAATGGCATAATTGTCAGCAAAACACCGATTTAAGAAAGTAAACCTGAGATCTAGAAAACTGTAAATAACAACCATAAAGAACAGTTCCACAACTAGCTATGGCTGACTAATCTTGTTGTGTATATACTTCAGACAGATGTAAAAAGAAGATCTCATCACTGAAAATATAGATTAGGCACAGATTAGATCTCAGACACTATAACAGATTAGATCTCAGACACTATAACAGATTAGATCTCAGACACTATAACAGATTAGATCTCAGACACTATAACAGATTAGATCTCAGACACTTTAACAGATTCGATCTCAGACACTTTAACAGATTCGATCTCAGACACTATAACAGATTAGATCTCAGACACTATAACAGATTAGATCTCAGACACTTTAACAGATTCGATCTCAGACACTTTAACAGATTCTATCTCAGACACTATAACAGATTCGATCTCAGACACTATAACAGATTCGATCTCAGACACTATAACAGATAAGATCTCAGACACTATAACAGATTAGATCTCAGACACTATAACAGATAAGATCTCAGACACTATAACAGATTAGATCTCAGACACTATAACAGTTTAGATCTCAGACACTATAACAGATTAATGCTTATACAGCTAGAGGTGACATCTTTAAAAGGTTTTCATTTCGTTAGACCTGAGACAGTGGATCTGGAAGAAAGAGATGGACATTGAAGTGTTTGGTCAATATTTACTATGGCCATTTCCTCCTCTCCCTTTTTCTTCTACCCATTTGTTTGTGACAAGAGTGGAGCTCCACCCTTCATATAAAATCCTGGCACAAACTACATTAACATTAATTGCTATCATTTTTAGCCACAAACAACAGTATATTTGTTAATGGAAATACTGTAATTGTAAATTTATTCTCAATATGTCTTATTCTGATCGCTACTTGGTCTTAGATGAAAATAGGGTGAAAAAGGTTAAATTTAGACCTCTGTCACTGATAATGTAATTGTAAAATGGCCAGTTCGAGACTGAGCTGACAATGGAGGAATCCATTCAACTAAAGGCACTACTAGATTCATTTATTTGTTTTGTTTATCAACCCATCTTGCCCTGTAAATTTAGTATCAAACATTATAATTAATTATTATTAAAAACATCAGTTGCCAAGGTAAAGACAAACATTTCTAAAAAATACTTGTAATGATGCCAATTGAGGGTGGTCACATTTTCTTAAATTGAAATGATTTATTTTACTGTTACAGCTTTGATTTATATATTCAAATACTATATATTGTACAAGAAAGTGTGTCCCTAATCAGTTCAAGTGATACAGTGGGTGATTTAGATTTTTAACATAGCTTTAATTATTTTCACACATTTGAATACACTTTATAACTGATGATTTAAGAATTTTCCTAATTGAAAACAAGAGACACAAGGCATAGATCCGACCTGTCAATCAAATCCACAGATGTTGACCAATCGGATAAGAGCGTCCGGTGCTACGATAACATCCACCATGTTTTACCCACAAACAAACGTGTGGTGAGAATACAGGTGCATTACAGACTTACATGATTTTTTGTAAATATGTACAAAATGGTGCTTCTATGGGCATGGGGATCATGCAATGCAGATGAGAGATATCCGGGAAGGTTGGATATAGTCGTTTTAAACAGGAACAGTGGTGAAATTAAGTAGTTTGAAATCCTATAGGGACTTAATTAGCCCTACTGCATGGGAGCAAAATCCACTGACACTGCAACAATATATATTTATTTTTCAATATCATACACATTCATTAGTAAAAGAAATGCAGATAAGAAATGTCAGATACTGCTGTTTTTTTCTTAAATGCTGCTGTCTGAGATTACAGCTTATGTGAGCTTACCTCATCCAAATATATCCAATTACATAATTTAACATTTGTTTTTGCCACGTGTACTTCTTGAACAGTGTGTATATAATGAATTTCTAAATGAATATGGATGTATGTGGATCCAGATAAAATGAATGCTCGCCATTTAATGTATGTGAAATCAAATTGTAAAAAAAGCCACATTACTTAAATTGTAAAAAAAAGCCACATTACTTAAATAGTCGGTATCGATTGGCTACATCATGACCTGCATGACTTGTACTATAACAGTTGCCATTACTGCAGGGTATTAAATAGTTCAAATATAAAATATAATTCATAAAAAATACAAAACATTAAATTTACATCGCTTTACATCAACAGTATGCATCTTAACACTTTTCCTCCGTAATTTCAATGTGCAGACGGTGTGTTAGCTGCTTCTCTTCAGAGATGGACAGCGTCTCGCTGTACGCGAATCTTATTTTCAAACTCCAAACTTTTGATATCGTGTATATATCCTTGCGTAAAGTAGATCAGTCTTTTGCAACACTTTACTGAAACGTTTCTCAGATCAGGAAGGTATTTAAGTGAAATGTGATCGGGAATACGCGAGAGAGAATCTGACACGGTGCCTGTATCCTGTGATGAGTCAGCCATTTTAATGGGAAGCTTGGGGTTCGTAGTTACTGTCTCTAAGGGGGCGGAGCTTAACTAGTTATTTTCTGATCTATCCAGTGGTCAAAAGGTGTACATCTTTACAAATAACTTGCATATCTCACCTAAGACGTGGCTCAATTAAAATGTAAAGAAAGTTAGCAATATACATTGAAGTTAGTCAAACCTTTTTTATACCCATAGAGCACCATGGTTGCTTAGTGGTTTGTGTGCCAGACTGAAAGGTTGTAGGTTTGTGTGCCAGACTTGTATCTGAAAGGTTGTGGGTTTGAATCCTACCATTAGTGGTTTGTGTGCCAGACTTGTATCTGAAAAGTTGTGGGTTTGAATTCTACCATTAGTGTGTTCTGTGTCAGTTACTATGGTGTGTCCTTGGGAAAGTCACTATACTAGCCTTGGAACTAAATAACCTGCCATAAAATACTAAACCAAACTGAGCTTGTACCAATAAAGAAAGTTTGCATTTCATTTCATTGCTTGTACATTTTTCATTTTATTTGCCTCCTTATTTTGCAGACAGTCAAGTGATTCTTGCGTGCAACACCTGTCCAATCTCCTTGCAGACATCTGAACAAGGTAATCATTCTGTACTCATTTTATTATAACACCTGTGTAGCTGTTACAGTAGCCTAAAAAAATTACTTTGAATTTTAAACTTTTACAGTCCTGTAAACACATACCATAACACTTGTTCTAGATGTGGCAGTATTCTCTTGAAAGGTGTTAGGAAATTTAGTCTTAAAAGCCAAGGTGATTTCTGTACTTAACTGTGGTTAATAAATTCTTGCAAAGTAATCACATTAAATGACATTGAACTAATTGAGGAGGATAATTGATTTAATTACAGTTCATTTTTGACCATCTTTCTCCCATAAGTTCATTCTAAGTCAGATTTTCTTACCAGAAGCCTTGTAGAGTTTATAGGATGATAATATGTCAAATGTGACATTTTTCATGTGCCTTCAATTAACATTCACTGTTTTAACTTGTCTAAAATAAAAACCACTTTATAAGTGTCAACCAAACTGTGGCAGACAGTAATCTGGCCATTTTGCACAAATGATGCCAAGCTGACGTTAAATATGATAACTGTTACTTTTTTAACAAATTACAAATGAAAAAAGTGTAACCAAATTTGACATAGATTACTTTGGTTTAAATAACGAATTTTACCCAACCCTCACGTTAAAAAATTAACTGATTGTCTTCAAACCATGCAACAATCTTTGTCCAAGTTTTCTCCTGGCATGGAGGGATTGTGTGTTCTGAGAATTATGGTCATCACTATAGAAAGAAAACCTTAAAATGGCTTGTTCTCATAAACTGCAAAACAAACTTTGACCACATTTTATATAAACTAAACTGGCATGATGACCATTTGTTTTATACAAATAATATAAAAATAATCTACATTTTTTAGTGACTTCTTCATAACAACACTACATGGAATCTGATCAGATTTGCAGAACGCATCCTATCATTCAGGCATTGAAAATGTTTACAAATATGGCCTGGCATAACGGTCTTGAAAATGGTTACAAATGAGGCATGTATAAAGGTCTTATAAATGTTTACATATAAAACCTGGCATATAGGTCTTTAAGATGTTAACAGAAAAGGCCTGATATAAAGGCTTGAAAATGATTCCAAGGCTTGGCTTAAAACCTTGAAAACATTTACAACTAAGGCCTGGCATAAAGGGTTGCAAATATGGACTGGTATAAAGGCTTATAAAATGGTTTCAAATAAAGCCTGTATAAAGTAGGGTCTAACTGAATAGATAATTTTCACAGAGTACTAAATCCGAGTATATTTGGATGTACTATTTGCCAGATCCAGGCACGAACCGATTAGTAGGTGCGACTCCGGAGAGTACTGTTTGTTTCCTTATCGTATGCAATGCTTAAACTATTTGCGTACCGTATATGTTGCCTATGCGACGAAAACTTTTAGTCTGAAACCATGGGGAAAGTCTGGGGGTCGCCTTATATATAAGGCAAATCCATTTAGAATTTGAGAACATCAAGACCGACCTACAGTAAAGTTCGATCAGCAAATTGACTCGTTATAAACATAAGTAAAACATTGCACAACAATTGTACATTGTTTATTTATTTGAATGACTATACGATGTAATGAAAAAATTATATACATGCACTCAAAATTCGGAAATAAAGAATTAAAAATGAAGTACTACTACTAAGTAGTTTCAGACCTTATAGTCTAGAATATTTAGGAGTAAAATCAGTAAATATGCAATGACTAACACAGTAGCATTACTTATACTATAAATACACTGTACTACTTTTGCAAAGACTGTCGAACGAAATACCGACTAGTAATCTGTTAGTAATCAGAATTAACCACGCTCAAGTTTTTCTTCAAGAACAACAGCTGTTCCAGTTTGTGTGGTGCCAAGCTTGAATGTTTATCCTCACAAATGTCATTTGCACTGCTGGATGAATATTCGCTTTCGACACTGGAAGCAGGTGTTCCAAGAAATGACTTAGCAGAATGTGGCAAAATAGGATATTTGTATTGATTTAACTACCAGTATTCTATGGAATCTAACTGAGGAGTAACGTGTGGCTGAACTGGTTCAGCCAAATAAGCATCCAGCTCCTTGAGGCAGACAGCTTCATCCGTTTTTGAATCAAAACCTGCAGTGTACTCTTGCTGCTGGTTATCAAAATCTTCCCAATAAACATCGATAACGAAAGAAGCACCTTGTTTCATATCTGAATCAGTAGCAACTACCTCAGAATCTGACTGCTTTTAAATGCATTGTGTTGCTGAAATCACTGTTGCAGTTGCAGATTGGCATTTGCAAATCTCTTTAAGAGCTACTCTGAGCAGAATCTGCCTGGCTTTTGCTTTCTCATCATTGTCAAAAGATCTCAGTTTGTAAGTTGCATCCAGCACTGTGGCAACAACACAAGTTTTACTGGTCATAAGGTGCTGGAATTGAGCATGCAGATCAGTGTATATCTCTGTATGCATAGTTTGAATCCCAGTATCCTTGCCAGGATTTTTTGTTCTTTGTAGATATATCATTCTATTTGGTAAACACCTGGAATAATCATTCCGGCATGTGAGGAAGCCAAACTGGCTTGCATAGTCTGCTCTTCAAATGGTTTGAGAGTGTTTAAAACCTTCTCCACAAGGCTACACTGATTGGCGGTTAAAGATTTGATGTCTGCTTCCTGGCTGTATACACCAATTGCGCGTTTTTGTTCCAGCAACCTTTTCTAGCATATAGTAGGTACTATTCCACCTGATCGATACGTCCTGTACAAGTCAATGAGCAGGAAGAACTTGATCTGTAAATGCAAGTATGGCATCGGTCCTATTGGAATTTAATCATTCCTGAATTCTTTTCAAAAGGTCTGTTGCTTTACTAGAGTGTCTAAAATCCCGACAATTCCACATGCAATTGTGATTGCGTCTTTAACTGCCCTTTGTGTGTTGAGACTTTCACCAACTACTAATTGTAGAGTATGAATGTAACATCCTAAGCCAGATGTATTTCTTTTTTGGGTCTCTGTGGGTCTGGTGTATTCGTCATACTCATAGTGATGGAAGGATCGATTTATAAGAGCTGAAGTTCCATACGGACAAGCAATTTTACTGCCTTGTGTTACCCTTTCATTGCAGACATCACAATTTGTCCACAGCATTTATAGTGAAAAAGTTCTAAATCTTGCTACTTAATTACAGAGTAGAAATTTTTCGATGAGTATTTTAATTTATATATTTATTATTTATTATTTTTATTTTGATTATGTAATAATTCAATTTTGTAAAGATTTTTTTTAATCCTCAAATTATTTATCAGAAGCAGAAAAGTTACGCCATCTGGGGAATGTTAGTGAAATTACTAAAGGAAATTGAGTTAAAAAAATTAACATCAATTATGATTCATGAAGTCCAATGGAATGTTAACTGTTTCTGTAATTATAATTTATTATTAACTCTTTTTTAAAAAAGTTTGATATTTATTGAATTATTTTACTTGTTACCGTTTGTGCACATATTATTTGCTGAGGAGAATACTTCCAAATAGTTAAAAACCCGAGATATTCGGCTGAGGCGAATGTCCAAGGCGATTTCCAGTTAGGCCCTAGTATAAAGGTCTTGAAAACATTTACAAAACAGGCATGAGATAACGGCTAGAATGGCTGCAAATATGGACTGGTATAAAGGCTTATAAATGGTTATAACTAAGTCCTGGCATTACGGTTTTGAAAATGCTGGCTTTATTTTTTTATTCGAAGCAATTTCTCAGCAGAATATGCCTATCTATTATTTCAGAAGATAAGCTGTCGTAAAATAGAGGTAGAGAAACCTCTTAAATAGAGGTAGGGAAACTCTGAAACCAAACACAAAAATGCATACCAATGATTTTGATTTTGTGGGCAATTCCTCTTGCATTTGTGTGTTTGTCAGATGTCCATCATGTGAGCACTCTATTGATATCATTATTCTTTTATCTTGCAGATGACATATCTGTTACTGAACAGAAAGTCACTCTAAATGAGAACAGAAGGAACAATTCAGGTTAGTAATGGAAGATTAATATTTTTAGCGCAACAATAATTAGAAATCGGCTGTTTGTTGCATTTTTTGACAAAGGTTTCAGTGGAGGAACTAAAGTGTGAAAATTGGAGACAGATATTCATTACAAATTGGCTGTTTATTCCAGATGACTAATGTGTACATCACTTAACGGAGAGTTGTTGCAGCTTTTTGTGCCATTCTCTTTTACTTATTCAACAATTTAAATAATTACACAACCTCACATGGTTCAAATTACAATTTCATCCTGGCTATTAAATGTATTACTGGATTTGTAGACATGTAAAATAACCTCAAATTGTACAGATTTCATCCTGACTATTAAATGCAATTGGTGGATTTGTAGACATGAAACACTTTGTAGACATGTAACACTACCTCAATTTGTAAAAAATATATCTGGCTATTAAATATTTTGCTACATTTGTAGTCATATAACACTACCTCACATTGTACAGACTAAACCTGGCTGTCAAATTTATTCCAGGATTGCAAAAATTTAACCTGTAATCAAGGATTACATATAGTACAACCTCACATTGTAAAAAAAAAACCTGGCAGTCCAATTGTACAAAATTCATCCAGAGTGTCCGATGTATTCCAAGGTTTGCAAACATATAACAACAGTCATGGTGCTATATATTGACCAATGTGGGTATTTTTTCCAGCATGCAAGCTTATCTGACCTTACTGGACATGTATTGCCCTAGTCCATTCTTACTGACCAACATATCATGATATGAAGGTAATCCTTCTGTTGTGGACTAAAGTGTTCTTTGCAATCCGTAATTTGAGGTTTGGGCATTGAGACTTGCTTTACCAAAATTGTAAATGTGTGATAATTCCCTTGATTTATTTTTTTTAATATGATATCTGTTACAACCATATTAATGGATCTGGTTGTAGGTCTGGTAAAAAAGCAATTTATATCCACTTTCACTGTCAGCCCCTAACTTGTATACCCATGAGTTTGGGGTTGTCTTTGTGTGGTTGTATTTTAGTATGGTAACTTTGCTTATGCATGAGTTAGTTTGGGGTTGACTGTGTGTGGTTGTATTTCATATGTTAACTTTTCATATCCACAAGTTAGTTTAGGGTTGACTGTGTGTGGTTGTATTTAGTATGTTAGCTTTGCATATCTATGAGTTAGGGGTTGACTGTGTGGTTGCATTTAGCATGTTAGCTTTGCATATCCATGAGTAATGGGTTGACTGTGTGGTTGCATTTAGCATGGTAACTTTGCATATCCTTGAGTTAGTGTAGGGGCAACTGTGAGTGTTTGCGTTCCGCATGGTAACTTGGCATATCTGTGGGTTAGTTTGCAATAAACTGTGCGTGGTTGCATGGCAATCTTATCATCATTTGTTGACATTGTGATGAACTGCATGATGTACAGTACAGAGGAAGACTACTGTATTGAAATACTACAGGGGTATCTGTGTTTGATAAACTTTGACCACGGTTAATTGGGAGAACAACATAATTGTATCATCCTTTTGTCCATTTTTATTTGTCAGCACACCTGGCCATAAGGCCAAGTGAGTTTATAAAATGGTCTTTGGTTCACTGTAAATCATTCATTATCCATCGGTTTACAATTATGTTTACTTATATATATTATATAATGGATATATCATTATCTATTGGTTTACAATTATATTTACTTACATGTTCGCTAAAACTACTTGGACCATTTGCACCTGATTTTACAGAGAGCATTCTGGCATGATTGTCTTTGAAGCTTGTTTGATGCTTTCAGATTCATCATCAAATATGGCAATTGTTACTAAAAATAATACATTTTAAACAACCTCTTGTCAGAAACCAGCTTAAAAGTTTTGCTAAATTTAACAAAAGTATCCTGGCATGAAGGTTCTTGGTTCCATTGATGCTGATTGCCATCAGATATGGCCGCTAATGCTACAAGTAGCCAAATTTTCAAACAGTGTCTTACAGCAAATCCGTTAAGCACATTGTGACTAAATTTGACAGAAAGCATCACATTATCTGAGCCTTTCAGTATTTTACAAGGGAGCATATGCTGATCTGATTGAAGATACAGAAACCATGGAAACCTTGTTTCCTAACATGCAATCATCAGTTTTAAATAAATATATATATATATATATATATATATATATATATATATATATATATATATATATATATATATATATATATATATATATATAAAAAGCATCCTGCTGACCCAGATTTATTGGCCATTTGATCGTGAATTTGGCTGTTGGGCAGTTGCCAGTTAATTCAACTTTAGCCTCTTGTTGAATTAATGTGGAGATAGTATGGTCATAATTATCCAGATAGGCACATGTATGTGATAATGTACAATATGGATCATGTGTGGCTAATGTACTGTGTGATCATGTGTGTGATAATGTATAGTATGATAATGTACAATATGGATCATGTGTGGTTAATGTATTGTGTGATCATGTGTGTGATAATGTATAGTATGATAATGTACAATATGGATCATGTGTGGTTAATGTACTGCGTGATCATGTGTGTGATAATGTACAATATGATCATGTATATGATAATGTACTGTGTGATCATGTGTATGTGATAATGTACTGTGATCATGTGTATGTGATAATGTACTGTGATCAGATGTGTGTGATAATGTACTGTGTGATGTACAATGTGATCCTGTATGTGTAATAACGTACAACTCCTTTTATACTTAAGAGAGAAACTTTAAATCTTGTGATATGTGTGGGGCTAGATTTGTAAATATTTGAGACAGTTTTAGAATCTAATCCATTGGCCAAGATTAGGAGAGAAATTTTGCAATGGATATTGGAATCAAACATAACTGAGGAAAACAAGGGACATACATATAAACAGGGTTCCCACACTACTCAGAAAATGGGAAAAAGTCTAGAGAAACGATAATTTGTTTCCCCAACCATGAAAAGTCTTTTGAATTTTGCAAATATGGATGCAAGTCAGGAAACAAACCAGGAATTTTCCTACACAACTTGACGCCAAAAACAATTACATGTTTAAGTTGTAACCGAACTGATCACGAGTTAAATTTATCGTAATTTAACCAAAATATTAGGAGGTTGAAGTATGGATTATTTTGGTGCTTTCCAGAGGTATATTTGTTGAGACAATCCAAATACTCAGTGGATTAGATTTGTCTAGTAGACTTTTTGTTTCACATTGATAGGTTGATATTCATATCTTTTTTTTATATGGAAGGTAAGAAAACCTATTAGCATCACGAAAGGTCAACATGGTGGCGTTAAAACATAGTCACGAAGAGAATGGCTAGCAAACTTAAACTTTAAATCAAGTTAAACCTGCATGAAATCTATATGAAAATTAAATATCTTCTCAAAAATATTACAATCGTCTTTAATTTGCTGAAAGACGATAAATCTAATGTGCTGATGAAATTTGATCTAGTACTATCGATTTTGATTGCTTGTCACACAAGCACACATAATCTCACAGCCGTCATTTTTAAACATTGTAGAAAACAATTCAATGAAAGTTACATACTGGTAAAATAAAAATACAAAAATGAAAGAGCACAAAATTCTGTGTATTTATTTCGAGACCAACTTTTGGAGGGTTTTTTTTTTTTGTATTATGTGACTACCACATTAACGTGCTCTCTCTTCCGGGGAGCATACAAAGCAAAGAATACGACTATTCTGCTTGATTGATTGATTGATTGCTTGGATTTACGTTGCTTGCGCCCAAAATGGCATGTGCTATGGGTTTATTCCTGTTCTGAAAGAATAAATATGTTCTTTGTGGTTTTTACAAAATTCTGAAGACTTTCATTTAACATAATTGAATGATTTTATGACAACATTAAAAAGGGAGTTTGTTTTTAATATCACATGACTAGAACTTTTGATGTCTTTGTTTGAGATTTGTGAAGTAATGTGACTATTAACAGAAATGGTGAGTACCGGGTTACACTCCATCTTAAATGTCCAAATGTGAAAAATGGGGTTGGAATATTTGGAGGAAACCCATGTTAGAATTTTGTTCGAATCTCTGACCTGAACTTTGTTGCGAAACTATTGCACAGTGATATTTAGCTTGAAGCATTGGTTTCAGATCTTGAAATAGAATGCAGGAGAAGTGGGAAATTGTTGTCCCTTTTATATATATATTAAGAATCCCATGTATCAATAATGGTTTGGGGACTGGTTTTTGAACTTCAAGAAGACAAGTTGAGTTTACAGAAAATTCAGTCCTTGTTTATGCAACAATATATAATTTTAAAGGATTTTTATCAAAATTTAATAAATCAATCCTTTTGTAAATGTCTTTAAATCATGGAATTTTCAACCAAATCATCTTAAAGGAGCTTATGTTTGGTTGAAAAATCTTGTGAGATTTTATTGGCATACATAAATTCAAAATTAAACTTTTTGTTACAAGACGAGATTTTAAAACTTTGCATTTATTGGGGTTATTTCATACTGTGATAGGAAATGTTTACTTTGTATAACATGCACTTATATTGCTCTAGAACTCTTGAGATTCAAAGGTTTAAAAAAAACGAAAAAAATAATTTATGCTCATTTTGTTGCATCACAATGCAGGTAAACAAAGTAAAGTTGGAATTTGTATTCTGTACATTGAAATGGCTTTAAATGCCAATTTATAGGAATACAGTCAGATTTGTTTCATGTGACTTATTTTGTGGTTTTGTACATAATCATGATTCATATTTTACTGTTACCAACAACTTATCATTTTATATTGAACTGTTACCAACAACTTATCATTTTATATTGAACTGTTACCAACAACTTATCATTTTATATTGAACTGTTTGGTTTTTTATATCGCTGATCGATATTAAACCTTTAGTATTTTTAACCATGTATACTTACAGCCTATTGTTTGGCACTAAATAGCCTAAAAGTGCTGGTGCACCATTAAAAATCAATCAATCAATCAATCAATCATAATCATCTTTTTTGTCATATATGTTTTAGAGAGTCTTCAAAGAGAAACATCTTTAAATTTTGGAAAATGCATGATTATAATCTGATATGTTCGTTACTTCCATTCAGTAGTGGTCATGTGTGAACCTTGAAAATAACCAAATTTCATTATGGAAAAAACCTGGAAATTTATATTTAGAAAAGTGTGGGAACCATGTATATACATCACAATTGGATTCATGCAGTTTCACTGAAATTATTTGGAAAGGGAGAGTCAAGGAGATCATAAATGGGTCATTGTCAAAAAATGGAGGGATTTGAAATTTAAAAAACTGAAAAATAAATCAACTGGAAAGAAACCTTTATTGGAACAAAAACATTGTTTAAACATCACACGATGTAAATCTAATAAAATTCCAGCTTAATTCAACACAAGTATTTTGTAAACAAGACAAAACAATAGATGGTAACCACCAAATGTCAGTGATGTTACCTTTTTAAAAAGCCCATTTCTGATATGTATTTTTCTTTTTGTAGTCATTTATTTTGTTTTATTCTGAAAAAGAGTTCAAATGTGTAACAAATAATCCGATTTTATTTAGCTGAATTAAAAATAAAATACTAAATTAACATTAAAATACCCTGTTAAGGGAAAAAAAGTAAAATTTTAAGATTTTTAATTCATATGATGACAAAATTAAGAAAAGCTCAATAGAAATTTTAAATGTATTTGTTTTAAATACATTTATGTATTTATTATCAAAAAAGGTTTTGTCATTATTCTATTTTTTTTTGGTCAAAATTGATAAAAACTCGCAGTAACATCACTGACAAAAGGTAACATCACTGACAACTTTGTAACATCACTGACTTTTACATCTATAAAGACAAAATGGTTAACATTTTTATGGTTGAAACTTTGTATCTTTAGTCAATATCAACATTTTATGCCAGACAATAAAGATATTATGACTTACAGCTAAGTTTAGACAATTTCTTTATCTAACAGTGACAGCAATGACAAGGCATGTAACATCACTGACATAATCATTCATATGTGATATCTTTCATAAAAACTGGAACATTATATTGCAAATGTCACAGCAAAAAGCATAGCTTCTTAAAAAGTTTTGTAATTAAGTACTAATAATTGAAAAATGCCTTTTATTTTGAAGTTCTGCTTTTTACTGTGATGATTAACATATTTACGTAATTTGAAAGTATTTGTGTGCTACCTGCATTAGAACTGCACCATTAAAATATATGAAGTACAATAAAACATAAAGCCTGGGACTTTGACCTTAAATTTCAATAATATATCTTATTAGTATCACTTATATATTTTACTGGAGCAATCCTTACTTTCCAAATAAAAATAACCACAAAAATCAATCAAAGAACCATTAACAAATCCAAACTTAACATAATAAAGTAAATATAGTTTTTAAGAACAAACACAAATTTGGTCACTTTAGTTCTCTTTCAGATAGTCAAGTATTTTCCCCCAAATAGCTTCATCGATGGAGTAATGTCTTCCAATTTTTATAGGCTCAGAGATGATTGTAAGGACACGCTCCATGTTGTACCAACATTCATCAACGAGTGTCCGTGGCCAGAAAAATGGGCTGTTTGTTGTGCCTCTTCCCACTCTGTGCATGCATCTTACATATACATCTGTATCCTCTGAATCAATTACTAATCCTGGGTATGGCATATTGTCATACAAAACTACTACATATTGTCCAATTAACTGACTAGGGGTGCATCTGATTTCAAATGATTGATCAGTTCCATTTTTCTGGTTTTCACTCAATCCTTGTTCATTGTTTTCAATATTTTCCTCTACATTATCTGTTGCCATTTCGTTGTTTTCGCTTGTTATGATTGATGCCATTTCATTGTTTTCACCCGTTTCATTTGTTGCCATTTCATTGTTGCCATCTGTTGCCTTTGTTGTCATTTCATTGTTTTCACCTGTTTCATCTGTTGCCATTTCATTGTTTTCACTTGTTAGGTTTGTTGCCATTTCACTGTTTTCACCTCTTTCATCTGTTACCATTTCATTGTTTTCACCTGTTGCCTTTGTTGCCATTTCATTGTTTTCACCTGTTTCATATGTTGCCATTTCATTGTTTTCACCTGTTTCATATGTTGCCATTTCATTGTTTTCACCTTTTTCATTTGTTGCCATTTCATTGTTTACACTTGTTACATTTGTTGCCATTTCATTGTTTTCACCTGTTTCATCTGTTGCCATTTTGTTGTTTTCACTTGATGCCTTTGTTGCCATTTCATAGTTTTCGCATGTTACATTTGTTTCCATTTCTATTTCATGGTTTTCAAATGCATTATGTTGCTCATTTGCTTGATCTTTGCTTTCAACAGTTTCATCTATAGGTTCAGATAGAGTGTGTTGATTCTCTTCTTCTCTCTTCGGAAAATCCTTCTTTGGGAAATCTCTCTTCTGGAAATCCTTCTTCGGGATATCCTTCTTTGGGTAATCTCTCTTCGGGAAATCTTTCTTTGGAAAATTGACTTTTGTTAGTTCATGCTGTTCATGAGGATCTGTAAATCTACAACGGCAGCTGATGTCTCTCACATAAATTACTCCAGGGCATTCTGCTTCATAAACTATCTGGTGGATCTTTTGTGTGCCAGGTACTGTCTTTAATTTGCTAGGGATCTTTTTCTGCTTCTGTTCTATCATATCATCTTGGACTTCATAAAGTACTACATTACTCTGACTTTCTCTCAGTGCATCAACAAATTCTTTTGCGTTTGTAATATCTTTTCCATGTAGGACATAACTGTTGGCTGTACGTTTAATAGCCCCTCCAATTCCATCAGGTGCCCCTTTCCCATGACCAGATTCATGGAAGTTCCATGTTCCACTTTTAAGTCCTCTTTCGCTTAGTTCCTGGGTAAACAAGAAGAAATTGTTCTTTTGTCTGTACTGCGTTGATGGACCGTCACTAAAGAAATGAATGGTGTCAATTAAAGGATATTTCTCCTGAATCTCAGTAAGCACTGGATCTAAGTATGCCCAAATAGCTGCTGGACCATGCTTTAATGAATCTGATACTGTGCAGAAGGATATGGGATTCTTTTGATCTTTCATGTGGTAAACACCAGTGTGCAGAGTGATTTGAGATTTTGAGGCACCAAAATGCATACTCTGAATTTCTGTTGACATCTTTGTTAAATAATTTTCGGCAAAGTCTACATGTATAAGTACTTCATTTTCATTTAGGCTTTCTTTCAGTTCTGTGTAGTACCTCATTTGAGATGTTATATTAAATATGTGCCGTTTGAATCTAACCATCTCTTCATCAAACTTTTCAACTAACTGCATTAGTTTTCCTTGCTGTTTTTCTTTTACTGTAATGGTTATTTCTTTTTTCTCAGATTTTACAGACCGAGTTTCTCGTTTAGTTGTCCATTCAGTCCATTCTACATTTTTAGTGTTGTCACGTTCTTTCTTCACAAGGCTACCACCTCCACACGTAATGCAATCATTGTACATGCAATTTTTATCTTCAACATCACACACTGCCAAGGAAACAAGTTCTCTCATATCATTTGACTGCAATAGTTCCATGGAGTTGAGAGACTGTATAAGAAGTTTAATGTTCTCATGAAGTTTGCAAGCACACGTATCTCTGTCTTTTTCTGTTGGACTTACTACCCAAAATGGCCTTAGTCGACAAAAACTGGTATAACTGATCTTTGTTTCTTTGTGTTCTTGAAGAAATTTCTTATGAAGATTTGTTAGGCTGTCAACTAAAATTCTCTTCTGCATCTTGACTTTTAGTCTTGTTATTGTCTGTTTCACTCCTGGTGTCAATTTGCTAACATCATCTCTCTCGAAGAACGTTCTTATTTGTTTTCCTAATCTGATCGTGAGGCATTTTTTCTTTTTTCTTTTTCCATGGGAGTTGGACACACCTAGTTCTTCGCTTGCAAATTCAAGTAAACGTGATCTTTTTATTAGGCGTCCAGCAGCAATACTTATGATGTGATTTTTCTCTTTACGGTTTCCTTTTTGGTATTTCTTTCTTATTTCTTCAACTAATGCACTGTTGAATGCTAGTTGTTTTCTAACCTTTTCTCTTGTCTTTGGCAAAGAAAAATTTCGAAGAAGGGCTTTTGTTTTGCTTCTTGGAGTGGCACCATCTTTGTGTTTTTCTCGAATCCACCTTTGTTTGTACATATTTACTCTCTTTACCAAGTTGTCAACCTTTTTCTCGAGTTTTGCATTATCTCTGTAACACTGACTTTTCTTTTTTGTCTTATTTTTTCTGTCTGCTTGCATTTGTCTGCTATGCCCAGGATTTTGTGGTGATTCCAATCGATTGCTTGGTCCTGGAATAGGTATGTGATCATTTAAGTGTTCATGTTGACTTCCATCAGGTGAAGTTGGAGGTGTAACAATCAATTCTAAGGCCTCATGTTCTTTGAGTTTTCGTCTATGATTAAGCTGGTCCAGTCGCCATTTTCTTCTTGTATGTCGTTGGTCTCTGTCTGACATTTCAGCAATTGTTTTTCTCTTTCCAACACTTTTATCTGTTTCATACTTCTGCCTCGATTTTGCCAGGTACTCAGCTCTTCTTTGTGGGTCACGATCACGTCTCTCACGATATCTCCGCTGTTTCTCTGCTTTAGAAAGTGGCTTCTTTTTCTGAAAAAATAACAGAACTTGATATACTCAAGTTGAAGTTTTAATGGCTGTTATTTTAAATGCAATGCTTCTTTCTTTGTTAACATTGTTTACATGTATGATGGTTGTAAAATGCATATATAAAATAGTTTTTATTTGTCTTTATCTGACATTAATTGTATTTGTTTCAGTTATATATTGTCTTTTTTTAATAAAGAGAAATATGATCATCTTTAAGTTCTTGAATGTGAAATCTAACCAATCGTGTCTCACAACCATGTTGCATTATTTTGTGTTTATTACCAAACTCTAAGATTGCACTGGAATAGGGTGTACATTGTTTAACCCACCGTTTATTTGAAATGCCTGTACCAAATCAGGAACATTGCAGTTTTCAGTTTCTTTTATCTGTTATTAACTTATTTTGTTGATCTTTTTCTTATTGGACATTTCAGATTGCTCATTCCTGTTTAGTTATTATGTGTTACCTTTATTCCCAACACTCAAATGGTATACTTACTCCGTGAGGAAGCATTCTGATTCAGATTAAATATTATTTGCACTTGAAACAATACTTCAGTATTTCTGAAAAAAAAGACAATGATGTATTATAAGTGGTGCACTGTTTATTTAAAAATAACTCTTTTTTTTTTCCATCAATGGTTCGATAAATTTTGGATTTAGCATTATATGAATGAGAAAAAAAACAGTAATTCTTGAATTTGTCAGTGATGTTACCGTGTCTTGATTAGTATGTTTGTAACAAAACATTTATTGAAATATAGTTTTTAATGGGTATTGTAATGTTTGAATGATTAAAGTTTAGCCTTTCAAAATGATGTTCTGCTTTTTTGTTATTTTTTTTCTCTGTGTGCATTATAATTAAAAGATTTATCAGTGATGTTACCATTAATGTCAGTGATGTTACCATTTGGAATTTACAATGATTTATGGAGCTCATCAAACAAATTTTGATCACAAACATTAATCTCTAGTATTTACACTATTATATTTATTATATTTAATAATATTGCACTCAAAATATGAATATTTGAACATTAAAACTGTCATCTTTCCATTTCTTTGTCAGTAATGTTACATTTTTCAGTCAGTGATGTTACAAAAGAACTTCTATAATGTTTCAAAATATTAATATTTCCATCCACATCTTCATTTTAAATGTTGTTTTACCTTCATTTTGATCTTTTTTATTAGTGTAAGTTTTTAAATATGTACACCATATTTTTCAGTTTTAAAAAAACATATTTTAGTTTAAATTATCAGTGATGTTACTAAATATGTCAGTGATGTTATGTTTTCAATAAAACATTGATTGACAGTCAATATTTGTTTAAAATAATTGTTTTTTAATATTATTCAATTTATAAGAGTTTGTATTATTCTAAAATTTATTGTTTTGTGACTTATTTTAACCTACAATAAGATAATTTCAAAATAATCAACTTTTAAAAAAAATTATGTCAGTGATGTGACTAAAACCATCAGTGATGTTACTTTTTTTATGGTAACATCACTGACTGTAACATCACTGACAAAATTGCAAAAAACAATATTTTATTTTTCAACAACTGCTCCCTGAGAAACAGGAAGTTTATTTCTGCAACATGTGCATTTTGCTTGTGTTTTCAATAGTATTTTTTTAGCTAAAGTAATTGTTTATATATAAATATCTGGTAATATCAATGACAAGAGAAAAAAGTATGCATGTGTTTGACTCACCTTTTTCGATTTTTGTGGCTAAATCTTCATATTTTTCCAACTGTTCTTATGGCGTCTGCAACACACAGGAAGTGCCTTTGGAGAATCTATTGCAAGCTTTATTGTACGAAGAAAGACAACTGTAACCCATCAGCAAAAGTAAAAAAGTAACATCACTGACATGGAATTTGAAACCGACCTTCTCAATGCTAAAATTTTTTCGTGGAAGGGAATTTTGTACAAAAAACTACCTTCGTCTACTGTAGCAATTGGTTTTCACAGTTTATAAGAAAGAAATGTAAAACTAAAGCATTTTTTGAGGTATAAAAAAATACATAAAGTTGAAATTTTAATTTTGCAACAGGCAGTGTTTGGGGTGCTTATGACCTTTCAAGTCAATTTTATGAAAATTCATCAGAAGTAATCATGTTTTCTTGATATATTCTTAATAAATATAGTCACCAAAACATATTAGAATAAAAAATACATGCAAATACGTTTATCTTTAAAAAATATTTTGGGGCAAACATTGGGAACGCAAATCCCTCCATTTTTTGATAATGACCCAAATACAAATCTACCTTCATGTTTTTTTTAAAAATAGTTCGTATATGAATTTGTATTGGGCGTAGGGGTTGGATTTATTGTTATGCCATCAAATTTATTCGTTCTGCCTCCTCGAAACAAAACTTTGTATTTGTATTAATGTGCAAGTAATAAGTTCATGTGTAGTATATGTGTGCATACAGGTAGACTTGCAGATAAGCATTCATTATGTAATCCTGTTTTGTCTCGTCTTCATTTGCCACTAGGAAATCTTTCTGGTGAGGTTGAAAAGATCTGTTATCATTATTATTGAATATATTATGTCAATGTTTTACTCTATGCTTCCTCGTCATGGTTCATTGGAACTGTTCAAGTCGTATCTTAAGCATGTACATCATTATAATAGATGTGAAATATTCTGAGGTGTTTTATAATAGGTGTGAGATATTTTGAGGTGTTTTATAATAACAGATCACTGTACCAAATATCTCATAATACAATATAACTGCTGTCCTACTTTTCAGTGAATTGTCCAAGAATTGGACCAGGTGGAGATCAAAGCAATTGCATTGGTAATTATCATAGTATTTATATACATGTAGGTAAAATAACCTTTGCATACTTAATATGTAGGTAAAATAAACTTTGTATACTTTACATGTAGGTAAAATAACCTTTGTATACTTTATATGTAGGTAAAATAACCTTTGTATACTTTAATGTAGGTAAAATAACCTTTATATACTTTACATGTAGGTAAAATAACCTTTGTATACTTTATATGTAGGTAAAATAACCTTTGTATACTTTATATGTAGGTAAAATAACCTTTGTATACTTTATATGTAGGTAAAATAACTTTTGTATACTTTATATGTAGGTAAAAGAACTTTTGTATACTTTATATGTGGATAAAATAACCTTTGTACTTAAGTGAAGAAATTTGCTTTGTGGAATCATGATTCATATAATTTTCTTGCCATCAGGTGTCATAATATGTCAGGGTTTTAGGGAGAACATGTTTTTCCCTAATAAAGCTTACCAGTAGAAGTCGTGTGTATGGGTAAAAGCCATACACTGTGAGAGGAATGCTTTGTTGAATCTTCGCAACGTAAACGTTTCTGAAAGTACTGGAGACCTGGATTAGGTTTTATACCCTTTGTCTCAATATCTCTCTTGCCACATCAGGCCCAATTAGTGAGTTGTGGCCACATTAAAGGGACATGTCAAAGTTGCTTTTCATCCCTTTTAACAACCCATTTATCAAGTCAGTAAAAATGACTAGTTTGAGTTCAGGTGTAGTTTTAAAACTGAAGAAAAGAAACAAGGTAACAGTGAAATGATTTGTATGTTAGTTATCAATCATTAATGTGAGAGAGAAAAAGTAAGTAAAATTGAATAACATGTTTCAATTCGGTTTTTTTGCTGTCTAGATTGAGCATATTTTACAAAATAATAATAATAATATTTATAATAAGTGCTAAAAATAGGGTTAAAACCAGAGGTGTTTAGGATTTCATTGTTGGAATTATTTAAATATTAAAGTGCAGCTATTCTTGGAAATATGGAAAATGGTTTATACACAAATGTCAGTTCTCAGTCATGAACCTTAAACTATAAAAGAGTGGCCTATTTTTTTTATTGTCTGACGACAAGGCTGTTGAATAAAGGCTGACATAGCATTTTAGTTCTAGGACAACTACCATAAACATGTTTGTTGAAGGCTTGCTGTCCGAGGCCTATTGATTTTGAGGTTAGAACATCAAGGTTGTGGTCACAGTGACTATGAAAAAAAATGGGAGCAATTTCTAAGAATAAGTTCATTGATAAAACATTCTGGATGCATTTACTGTAATAAAGAAGCTTGTTACTTTGTGGCTCTTAAGGTAAGTGTTTAGGTCATGGTAAATCGTGTAAATAAAACCCAAAAGTTTACTTCAGAATTGCATTCTTAAGGTCATTGAGACCAGCATTGCCCAGCTAATTCCTACAGAGAGGACTGTAAAATACAAGATGAGTATATGACGTACAGTTCATGGTACTCCTGTTTTATTTCTGCTCAGAAATGTTTATGCTAGAAAATAATTTACACTGAAAGATTGGTATAAAAAAAAGTATCCGAATGTTTGTAGAGATCACCAGTTTGAGATGGTGCATAGTAGTCTTTAGATCCATTTGCGTCTAGACAGCCACAATGTGTTGATTTCTTGTAACATAAAGTAAACATATTATGGATAATTGGACATGTTTAGAAACACGTTGCATTGTATACTTTGCATATGAGACATTTGGACAAGATCAGAAACAATTACTTTGTATATAGGACATTCAGACAAGGTCCTAAACAAGTTACATGTACTTTTTATATGAGACATTTTGATATTTTCAGAGACAAGTTACATGTACTTTGTATGTGAGACATAAGACTTATTTCTGTAAATATTCTGAAATTGGTATGATTTCTCCACAGATTCTACACATTTGAAGAAAATCATTGATAGACTAGAACAAAATGAAGATTCTGATGGTAAATTGGTTGACTTTTATTTGTATTTAAACAAATACTTTTGCATTGATCTGCAATGTTCATTAAAAGACTTTTCATTGTCAAATATTAGTTTTCCTGGCAGCATGAATCAGTTGAAGTTAGCATAAATAATAATTATAATAAGGTAGAGCAGCAGGTGAAAACACGAGATCTTTAACAATTGTAAAAGAGTATATAAATGTAGGTCATGGACATTTGAGAATAAATGGAAAATATTCATTATTTATTTTCTGGAACTAAATTATGAAACATTCAGAAAATTTGTTTGCTTGTACTATTTTACAAGTAGGAGTTGGCTTGGCTTTTAACATATTTTTTGGGAATTATCCATAGATGCAGTTTGGTCATTAGTAAATGCAAATATGAATTTGTAAATAAATACTGAACTGTTCTACCATCACAATTAGTGTCAGTATATCTGACTATCACAGTTCAGACAGGTTTTACATTTAGGTTGTTTCAGGAAATGGGGTTTTACATTTGTATTCCATGAACTTATTTCCATTTGTATATTTACAGGTGAATCCACGTATGTTAAAGAAATTCCACGCAGACTGGAGACGCATAGATGTCATGAAATTAATTGTTCTGGTAATTATTTCAAGTATAACTGACTTTTATTTTACAATGAAAATTTAATTTTATCATTCTTGCATAGGTCTATAACTTAAATTCATTTAAAATTAAATTTATAACTTAAATTCATTTAAAATTTAATTTTATCATTCTTGTATAGGTCTATAACTTAAATTCATTTAATCTTCTTGATGAGTATGGAACATTTCTGTAATGCACGCTGTTCAAACTTTAATGATATCTTTTAAAGCACAGCTATGAAGTGAGAAAAGTGCTCAACCGAAACAGGTAGTTGGTCCGTAGAGGTTAATTTCTACAATTATTTAATTTGGGAGTTTTGAAAAAGAAATAGTTTGCACCAAATATATCATACTTAATCCTCTAGATTTCCTCGAATACATTTTTATCAAAGTCATTATACTTCCAGTATGTATCCCTAGATGGCATTGACACCAAAATATATACTTAATCCAGCAGCCAGTCTGAAAAATTGCATCTTATTTGAATTGACAATAGAAATAACCTAAGAAAATAAAAATTAGAAAATCATGCAATCCTTATTTGATTTGACAATAAAAAATAACCTTAGAAAATAAAAATTACAAAATCATGCAATCTTTATTTGATTTGACAATTTAAAAAAATCTTAGAAAATAAAAATTAGAAAATCATGCAATCCTTATTTGATTTGACAAAAAAAATAACCTTAGACAATAAAAATTAGAAAATCATGCAATCCTTATTTGATTTGACAATAAAAAATAACCTTAGACAATAAAAATTAGAAAATCATGCAATCCTTATTTGATTTGACAATAAAAAATAACCTTAGACAATAAAAATTAGAAAATCATGCAATCTTTATTTGATTTGACAATAAAAAAATGACCTTAGAAAATAACTGTCAGATCAAGCTATTGATCTATACTCTCAATGTGTTAATAGTTTGGGTATGCTGGTAACTTTCGTTAGTTCAAGAATTAAAATTCCCATTTAAAAATTCATTCACTTTATTTTAAGTTCAGTAAATATTTGTTTTGTTTGCAAAGATGAAGTTCAGTTAATATTTGTTTTGTTTGCAAAAATTAAGTTCAGTAATTATTTGTTTTGTTTGCAAAAATTAAGTTCAGTAATTATTTGTTTTATTTGCAAAGATTTTCCTGTGAAAATGAACTTGTTCAGACCTTTGGGCAAATTACGGGTTATTCATTCTATTTTTTATGTCATAATCATCGGCACTAATTAAATTGAAATAAAAGTAAATTGAAACTTTAGTTGGTTTACCTGAATGTATTCACAATTTTTCAGATTTTTCTCCTGAGGCCATAATGGTCTTATTACAGATTGTTAAACAGTACGGATGGTTGAAAGAGGAGCTGACAAGCTCAGATGCCAAGGATATTGCAGACAGACTCTATGCTGATAGTGAGAATCATCTGGTAATGCATGAGGTTGAACGAATCACTGACAGCTCACGGCCTCGGAGAGAAGCTGTGGAACTGCTCCTCAAAAAAGTGATTAGAGGAAAGCCTGCCACTGTTGTGGCATTTTTAAAAACTCTTGAAAAAAACAGACAGTTCTTACACATTGGGAAAAGGATAAAAAAGACAGAAGTGTCTGAGGATGATAGAAAAAGTAAGGAATGTAGCTAAAGTCTCTTCTGAATATAAATGCTATTTTAAAAAAAAATATTTAATTATACTACCACTTCTTGCTGATACTTACAGATTCAGTTGTTTCTTGGGCTACTAATTTCTATGAATTTCATTGCTTCTCCAGACCAGAAACTTGAAGACCTAGTTTAGAATTAAACATTTAGTTGTGGTTAAGATATCCATTGTTTTGTCATTGTCACTCATAAGGTTGAATTGTCTGTGCTCTTATTACACAGCAGTAAAAGGAAGACAACTTCAGTTGGACCATTCTTCAATATTGACTATTCTTAAAGTTCTTAAGAACACTTTATGTTCACGGATATTTCTGCGCTGAATTATTATTCACTGAGTACATACACCCTCACCCTCCAGTGACTTCTTCACTGCATCGGTATGCCCTTCAAAAGCTCCTTCATTTTGTAAGTATGCCCTCTAATGGCTTCTCCAGTGTATAGGGAATTATACGGTACTTCTTATGACTTGGGCTCCCATGTCCCAACATTAAGGACATCCTTAGTTTGTCTGCCCTTGTGACAGGATTCCCTAACTAGCACAACTCCCGTTAGCAGTCTCTCAACACAGCCTAAACTCTCCAGGGTTGGAAGTGATAAATGTGACTGGGGCTTTTGTGGCCCAATGTTCTTGAGACATCCTGCAGATATAATATATTACTTTATTCAGAGAACCATGCATTGGTACATACACGTGTCTAATTTATGTATACATGTATAATCTATTGCATGAAAAGAGTATCAACACCATTTACTCACCAGCGAATCTTGTAACATACATTGAATCCATAATAGAAATATTTCCATCGAAAATATCCACACACGGATGTAAAATATTCAATAATTTTGTCACAGATCATTATGTGACTGAATTCAATGAAAAGAAAAATTTCAGCACATTTTCCCACCCAAGCTGCTAGTCAAAGTCCTTTGAACTTGCCGCCCAGTTATTGCGTCATGTTCTTTTGATGTACTCTAATAAATACAGCAGGCAGAACTGGTTGTATTTTAACCACTGAATTATGTCACTGTTTAGCTCGGCAGTTCACTTTGATGATAAACAATGTACTTAAATTGATTGATTTATACATTCTGGTGTGAATCTTTTATCAACCGCCGCATTGGCTGTTGTTTAGTTGTGTATGAAATTAAGAGAACATATATCGGAGATTATTTGAGCAACGATTGTATTCGGAATGCATTCAAGACAAACACAAAGTAGACACGATGGCTTCATTACTCAGGAATCAGTAATTATAATATTGACACTTATGAGCTGTAATTTTTCAACAATAAACAAAGATCAAAGTTCTCAGTAGGCACAGCAATTGGTTCGTATTTCCGACGTTTATTTTGGCACAAAACTAGAAGAAATGTGATAATACATTTTCTACACGTTCTTTTTCGCACTGTTTAGACGAATATGAGAATGATAATTTTTTTTCCACACTTAAATTTTTTTTTTTTTGGTCTTTGAGAAAAATGCCTGTAATAAATTACCCGAAATTTCGGGAGCCATGCCACGACCGGGTTATATCCGAATTCGGGTTATAGCGGGGCGGGTTATAGCGTGGTCCCACTATACTTGAATATGAATTACACTCAATGTATTTGATAAAATAAGAGTCTGTAGGGTGTACACAATGCAGATATTCGCCTTGCTGTTGTGTATTTATTTCCCAAAAGACCGTTGCAATGATCATCCTGTGAAAACTTTTTCCCCCATCACTTCAATTGTACTTATAAAAATAAAAGTAAGCAAATTCACTGTATCCGTTTTCACATACTTTTTACTCTCAATGTTTAAACCTTTTGCTTTGGGTTTCCTTGGTAACAGCAGTGGTTGTACAATCTTTAAAATTCCATTTGCAAACTCAAACAGGTAGTAAAAAAAATTTCCTGTCCAATATAAGCTCTAAACAAAATAGAAATATGCAAGTCAGCAATTTTAAATGACCAAAATTTGATTGCTCTGTGACCCTTTTCTATAGTACAAATTGATCTCTCTCTCTCTCTCTCTCTCTCTCTCTCTCTCTCTCTCTCTCTCTCTCTCTCTCTCTCTCTCTCTCTCTCTCTCTCTCTCTCTCTCTCTCATTAGTTTGAAGAATAAAGGCACAGTGGGTGTATGGGTGTGGTCAAAACCAAACTTTCTTTAAATAAACAACATCAGCTAAATTCTTATCAGAGCAACTTTTTCATTAATGAGAATTTGATAAACAATCCTGAATCAATTGCCAGTTGGGTATTGACAACCAGAAAGCTTCATCATTTTGGTATGGATGCTTTTAATTTTCAACACCTGAACAAAACAGAAAGTACCCATTAATTTCTCAGAATAGCATCTGAAGGACTGCCTCAATATTAAATCAGAAAATCCCCAAATTTAGAACAGGAAGTTCTAGTTGCAAAGGATCAAGAGATGGATGGATAGATAACTCTGTTAGGTGAGACATAGATAAACAAGTGTGTGGGAAATGGTATGGACATGGTTTCTTCTGGAAGTAGAAATGTTTATTTACAAGTTACATGCTTGTTTTCAATCATTGATGAAATAGTTTTTAAAATATGACAAAAGCCATTTTCAGTTTATACATTACAATCCATGTGAATTTTTTGTGTCATTGACTTAACATACTTAAAGCGTGTCAGTGACCCACATATCCCTTACTGGGGTTAATTCTTGACCTGTTTAATTCATCTTGTAATTCATTAGATGAAAAACATATATGTTTTTCTTTTGTTGTTGCATTAAATAGCTTCTTTTGTTTTCTTGTGCTTGTACATATTTAATCTCACTCCTCTCTGGACAAATATGTTTATCATTATGTCCATCAGGACAAATATGTTTATCATTATGTCCATCTGGCTGACCATAGCTGCGTAACTCGAACCATTAAATTTCAGTTCAGGCAAGTTGTGTAGAGGTTCCTTGTTATACTTAGAATTTTTGTCATTTAACATCTTCATACATTACGCTTTTGGCATAATTAGTCCACTTTTTTCACTAAATTTCGTATAATGCATAAACGTATATGGATTATGCTTTTTCAAGATATCCACCTTCCCAAAAAATCAATTATTGGTTTTCTAGTTTTTATTAACATTCTATTAATCCCACAGATTGTGTTGTAGAAAAGATGGCTTTTACGTAACTACAATATAAGAGTATGCTTGTCTGTGGACTTGCGTGCACTTTCCTTACAGTATCATGTTCTATTTATAGCAAACCTTGTACTACTTTCAAACTTTCGACCTCTAGTTCTATTTATAGCATCTGAATGGCTTAGTGAGGAGAGAACAGACTGGTTTTCAAATTTTAATCTTTACACACAGATTCTTTGTTCTAATTCAGTTTTACTGCAGAACCAGTCTAAAGGTATTTAACGCCAGAAAGTATATTTTATTTTAGTCGATGCATATATGAGAGCAAAATTATCTCCTTTAAAAAATTTCACAGATGGATTAGAAAAAGGCAAAGAGAAATATTAACAAAATAACAGAATTCTCTAAATATGATGACACGAATGCAGCATGACCTCTATTTCAGGCCATGTAAAGAATTTTACTATTTGGTGCTAAAAGTCTTAAGATGGATTCTAGTTGATGTGTGTGTAAAGCTATTAGTGCTACATATGAAAACATGAAACAGTAAAGGACTTTAAAAGACGAGAGGGGCAAATAAATAATTGTTTTTTTAAATTTTAGTATGTTATATGTGGATTACGTTTTTTGACCACTTGGATTACGCCTTTTCCTTGTCAGGGGTGGCATGTATGCATCTTGTTGTTACCATGAAAAAAAAGCACAGGATAAGAAAGATATAAATTGACAACGCTAGACAATAGGTAATCATATTTAGAGTGCTGTATAAATATGAAGGGTTTAATGGCAATACAGGGCTTATATGTCTAAATGTGTAGGATTTAATGGCAGTAGAGGGTTGATTTGTATAAATGTGTAGGATTTAGTGGCAGTAGAGGGTTGATTTGTATAAATGTGTAGGATTTAATGGCAGTAGAGGGTTGATTTGTATAAATGTGTAGGATTTAATGGCAGTAGAGGGTTGATTTGTATAAATGTGTAGGATTTAATGGCATTAGAGGGCTGATGGGTCTAAATGTGTAGGATTTAATGGCAGTAGAGGGTTGATTTGTATAAATGTGTAGGATTTAATGGCAATAGAGGGTTGATTTGTATAATTGTGTAGGATTTAATGGCAGTAGAGGGTTGATTTGTATAAATGTGTAGGATTTAATGGCAGTAGAGGGTTGATTTGTATAAATGTGTAGGATTTAATGGCAATAGAGGGTTGATTTGTATAAATGTGTAGGATTTAATGGCAATAGAGGGTTGATTTGTATAAATGTGTAGAGTTTAATGGCAATACAGGGCTGATATGTCTAAATGTGTAGGATTTAATGGCAATACAGGGCTGATATGTATAAATGTGTAGGGTTCAATGGCATTAGCTATACAGTACTGGTTGTATGATGTCAAATATAATAGATCTCTTAAAATTGACAAAATTGGTAACTAATGGTTAAATACATTTCTCAGAACCTTTGCAAAAGTGTGAAATGCTCAGAGAAGGCAGTAGATGTTATCTCAGGGTTACTCTTGTTTCATTCACTACTGAAAAAATTATTTTGTATTCATGATAGAATTTCTGCTGTTGGAGGCTATTTCATCTGGAAGACGTCCAAGCACAGATACCAGTGTTACTAATCACCGTTTTCATCTCAGTCATTGTGATACAGAACATCTTATCACCCATATGTATGATAAAGAAATTGTAGATCAGCTGAGTGACTACTTGTTGTCCAACTTTTTCATCAGCATTCGGAACCATAACAGTATTACAGACTGTAACAGTGTAGAAGACAAGATTCGATTTCTTGTATCCTTGATGACGCAGTGCTCAGACAATGTGTATGATGTAATGACTGAAGTTCTAAATAAAAATAATCTGCAACACATTTTGCGAGGCTTAGAGAGGAATCGTGTTGCAATGGTCAAGAGGAAGTCTACAGGTAATTGTGTTATTATTTCACAAAAATAGGGACTAATCTGCATCATATTTTTAATTGATCAAATTTGTTTCCAAACATAATATGCACATTCCTAAAATGAGATACCCATTTCCCATTCCTAAAATGTTGTGCTCATTCCAAAAGTGATATCCCCATTCCTAAAATTATATGCCCATTTCAAAAATGATATGCCCATTCCTCATTCCAAAAATGATATCCCCATTCCTAAAATGATATGCCCATTCCAAAAACAATAGGGCCATTGCCCATTCCAAAAATGATAGGGCCATTCCTCATTGCTAAAATTATATGCCTATTCCCCATTCTTAAAATGTTATGCCAATTCCAAATATGATATGCCAATTCCTTATTAATAAAACATGCCCATTCCCCATTCCTAAAATGATGCGTCCATTCCTAAAATGATAGGCCCAATCGCAATTTCTAAAATGATGTGTCAGTTCCCCGTTCCTAAAATGATAAAGAAGAATCCGGAAAATCTCATTCTTTGACCATGTCTCTAATGAGAGGGTATGCATGAAGGACCATAAAAAGATCTGCTCCGTAAAGAAACAAACTAAGATGGGATGGTCATGTCTCAAACTCATCTGGCCTGTCAGTGAGAAGAAAGAGAAAAAGTATTAGAAGAAGAAATGGGAAGATGATTTTTTGTTGTTATAGATTCAGCTTCTGTTCAGTTGATAACAATTTCTTTATATTGTGCCTAATATAATAAATGGGGATTTTGAACATAAAATCAGTTTATGCAAATGTTGGGATTGATCAAGCTTGTACATTAATTGTACTTGGTGTGATGTCACTATCCTGTTGTCTATGGTACTGTGTCAAATCTATAGCAAATTCATATTACTCAAAACTATCGCCAGATTTATGGTATTACTAAAATAACCAATAAAGTATGAATCTACTTGCCATTCATGTTAAGTCAAAAAGAGTTGTCGCTGATAATAGTTATCTTCAGAACAAGAAATTGTAGGAAATGCTTTTAAAAGGAAATCAATAATTGCTAAAATAGTGTTTCAGATGATAATATAAATCTTGAGTGACAGAAACAAAAATGAAGAAAAATATCCTAAAGATTGCATGGAGCAATATGCTTAGGATAGTAAGAAAAAGTTCATGAATAGCATTGTCTGGATTCCTTCACTCTGACTTTATATAAATTAGCATATCTTAATAAAATTGCAACAGTAATTTTCCTTCCTACCACTAATTAAAATAAGATTTCACAAGACCAGTATACTTTTAAGATGCTTTTTGCAAAGAGAGAAAGAGAATTTTCTCAGCACTGACATTTCAGTAACACTTTAAATATATGAACTGACAGCCTCATATTTTCGATGCTATATATTGAATGTTACAAGAGTGTAAGAGATTAGGAAAATGGCAAGGTTTAATGACCGACTGTAAAGTTGTACTTTCTTTTTCAGATTCTGAAGAGATATCTGCTAATAAGTATGCCAAAAATGAAGGAGGACTACGGCAAATTCCCAAAGAGGTAGAAAACCAGGTTGTTACCTTGTTGCGAACAGAAGAGTTTGGAAATGAACTTAATAGTCAGGCAGTTGAACATCTAGGATTAGAATTCAGCGGAGCCTACAAGGGATCAATTGTAATCCGTTTCATTCCCAAAATGGGAGAGTCATGGCAGAAATTGAAAGATTCATGTGTATCAGGAAAAATCAAAGAATTCTTACCACATGTGTTCAAGGGGACAGGAATAGAGTCAATGCTGGGGGAAGGAGAATACAGGTTAAAATTTTCCATCTTTTTGATGCCGTGTGGAGTTGCAACTGCACGTACTCAAGAAGCATGTAAGTTTTGATTTTGGTTTTGAAATGTTTTGTTTCTTTTTTTACATCAGAGAATGAAAATTGAAATATGTTTAATTTGGATTTTGAATACTGTCCAGCATTATTTAGGGCTTTTGTAAACAATTATACAATTTACAGACTGTTATAATTACAAAGCAGTTTGAAGCCTATCTTAAGCGATTTTACAGAAATACAGCTGTAAGTTCAAGTTATCGATTTTAAGGGATCTGTCCTTTTCTGCAGGGATGCAATAAGCCTGAGTTCTGTCCATTTTATTAGATCTGTTCATGAAGTGCTTGATTTCTAGTCTAGACATAAGACTAAGAGCTTATAGTATTGTCTTGTATCCATTTTGTCATTTCTTGTCTAGACACCAGACTAAGAGCTTATAGTATTGTCTTGTATCCATTGTGTCATTTCTTGTCTAGACACCAGACTAAGAGTTGATATTATTGTCTTGTGTAATATCTTGTATACCATCCATTTCCATGAACAACTTCTGGTGTCAACTTCTCAAAAAACCACAAGACAAATTCCAACAAAACTTGGCTGAAAGTATGCAGATATTTTTAAAAAGCCTTTCAGTACGTCGTAAATGATTTTGATCTATCAAATTTGGTTAATGAAAATGAGTGTTAAATTTTCAAAGAACAGTTCATATTTAATTTAAAATGAGTAAATATGCATACATGACCCTTGTGACTTGTATTATTGACGTATATTGAGATTTACATGTTTTTGTACTATTGAAATTATGAAAAACTACTATTCCAGTCTGAAATTTAATGGTGGTGTCTAAGCTTGAGTTTTTTCTTAATATATTTTCTGTCAGTGACTGATGTTATTTGTATCGGTTAGTTACAGGATATTATTTGAATCGGTTATAGTTACTACTTTTGCTATTGATCCAGCTTCAACGGTATTTTTTTTTTTGTGTTTGGGGGGGGGGGGGCCTGGGGAGGTTGACAAATGGCAAGTACTTGCTACCTGGGTTCAAAATAGGTAGTGCGACAACTAACCAGATAGGGCATGCCATGTCATATCCATGACGTAAGTGATTATTCTGGCAGAATTTGCTTGTCTCTTTCTGTGTAAAGCTTCTACTGATCTGAAACTTTGTCTGATCCACCAGGTGTCAGCACTGACCAGAATGCAGTGTTTAAATTGGATGTTGACGGGGAACCAGCTCAATCCAGTTTTACAAGGACATCACACAGAATCCCAGGTATATCCATAGTAATAATTCACATCAATATATTCATGAGTAATGAGCCTACAAGCACAGATGAACCTTTAGTGTTCTAACAAAAATTAGATGCATCATTCATTTGAATGCTGACTTGTTATTTTGGTTTTAAAGACATAGGAAAATTGACAACTTAAGACCATGTAATGCTTGATAATATTGGCTTTTCCACTACCTCCAAAAACTAAAAACAATTGTGTCATTAGCTATATAGAATATTAGAAATTAATATCTATTGGAAGTAACTCTTCCAAGATACTATTATTATGATTATCTTCCCTTGTCAAGACTAGGTGGTACCTATATCCTCAGTTTATTATTTTGCTTGATGCCTGTAACATGGTGTCAGCTTGGCACTGATATATGTTGGATTTTCTGGTAAATTTCTTTTCATTTGCATAAATTACAGCATTGGTATGTTTACTTGTGTATAGCTTTGCAGTTCATTGCATGCCTTGGTCAGTTTTCATAATCAATGTAGCTACACAAAGACTACTGAATTTTTTAGTCATATCGCAATGATGTCTGCAGTATGACTATTTATAGTGATGATTAGCACTGGGGCTGCAAACAAGAGTCAAAGGAAACTGACTAGAGAAAGCATGACACGAAAAGTTTAGATAAAAGGTTTAAAAAAACAGTATGTGAATGGCTGGAGCGGAAATTTAGTTGGTCAGTTTATAAGAAAACTGAACACTAGAACACTGGCATTGTGTGACCTCTGCAAGAAATATCGGAAAGGTAATTGCGGTAGGAAGAGTTTGGTGTAAGTGTGATATGCGAGCAGGTATTGTTGTCATGCACATTGCAAAACCATTCACAAATGTCATTTACATCTTGGTACATATATAATTATCTTTCCATTTGCTCCATTTTTCCACTGCTGCTGAATAACCTTCTTATTGGTTTTGACTTTGTTTATTGGAGTAATTTCAACATAAACTTTTGTTTTTTTTAAAGTCTTTTCTACATAAAATTGTTCAGCCGACTTCTAAAATAATATCTCCGTTAACGCAATGACATGTTAATGTTTGGTAATGATTTGTGCGGGTGTTGCTAGCTATGCAGTTTAATTATGCAGACAAAAACTTACTTATGTCGAGTGGACTAAATGCAGTCTTCGTAAAGGAAGCCATAAATGTGTTGTCAAGTGATTTTTCTGTCTTTGTCTGGTATCCTGTTTTCTTGAAGGTTCTCTTTGTGCGCCAATGAACAAAATCTATTTTTAGCCTATGCTGACCCTGTTATGATCTTAGCAATTATGTCTGGTTATAATTATCAAAGAGAAGAACTCGACATAGGTGTTAAGCCCCAAACTCTATCATAACATTATTGAGCCCATTTCCTGTAAAAATTGACTTTTATAGATACTGATATACTATAAATCTTTAGTCAACACTTCTAATGGAAACTTGACACTGTAAGACAGGTATCAACAATAGAGATAATCAATTGCTTACCCTGATTCAAGGTTTGAATTAATAGTTGGTTCTGGATACATTTGAAGAAAACAAAGTGGCCACTCATGTTGGGGACATTTTACATTTTTTGTACTAAAATGCTGGCCAATGATCGCGTTAGAGGGGTGGATGTTATTGAGGGGTACTTTTGAATACAAACTTGTCTGTGCCAAGGGATTCTAGCCATAAGAAGCGGGTGGCCACAGGTCGGGGGGGGGGTGCAGTTCAAGAAGGGAATTACTGGACATCTAACTCTTATGTCTTGTGTACAATATACCTTTAGCTGTGTGCCTTGTGTACAATATACCTTTAGCTGTGTGCCTTGTATACAATATACCTTTAGCTGTATGCCTTGTGTACAATATACCTCTAACTGTATGCCTTGTGTACAATATACTTCTAACTCTATGTCTTGTGTACAATATACCTTTAGCTGTATGCCTTGTTTACAATATACCTGTAACTGTATGCCTTGTGTACAGTATACTTTTAACTGTATGTCTAATGTGTGCGCTATACCTCTAACTGTATACCTTGTGTGTACTATACCTCTGTTTGCCTTGTGTGCACTGTACCTCTAACTATATGCCTTGTGTATACTATTATCTCTAACTGCATGTCTGATGTGTGCACTATACCTCTAACTGTTTGCCTTGTGTATACTATACCTCTAACTGCATGTCTAATGTGTGCACCATACCTCTAACTGTATGCCTTGTGTGTACTATATCTCTAACTGTATGTCTAATGTGTGTACCATATCTTTAACTGTTTGCCTTGTGTATACTATACCTCTAACTGTATGTCTAATGTGTGTACCATACCTCTAACTGTATGCCTTGTGTGTACTATATCTCTAACTGTATGTCTAATGTGTGTACCATACCTCTAATGTTTGCCTTGTGTGCACTGTACCTCTGTTTACCTTATGTGCACTATACCTCTAACTGTTTACCTTGTGTGCACTATACCTCATATTGTGCATTATACCTCAGATTCTATACCTTGTTTATATTATAACTCAAACTATGCCTTTTGTAAATTATACCTCAGATTCTATACCTTGTTTATATTATAACTCAAACTATGCCTTTTGTAAATTATACATCAGATTCTATACCTTGTTGACACTATACTTCTGTATCTCAACAATGACTTGTGCACACTATGCTTCACTGGTATGCCATGTGTAAAGTATGCCTCAGACAGTATGCACTATGCTTCAGATGTATGCCATGTGTAAAGTATGCCTCAGACAGTATGCACTATGCTTCAGATGTATGCCGTGTGTAAAGTATGCCTCAGACAGTATGCACTATGCTTCAGATGTATGCCGTGTGTAAAGTATACCTCAGACAGTATGCACTATGCTTCAGATGTATGCCAACTGTGTCTTGTGTTCATATTACATTTCATTGATATACCTTGTGTTACCTTTGATGTTTTTACACTTCAATGTTGTGAATGTGAATCATATAATTAGTAATAATTTACAGGCAATTTATTGGTGTTTAAAACTGTAGATGTTTTGCATTATAATCTTTATGTTGGTGACTTCAGTGCCACAGCCAGCAAAAGAAGATGTGAAGAAGAATCCTGATCCCATTATGGAACATTGGACCCTGTTTGTGGAGGAGCTGGATCCCAGAAAGTTAATCATTGACCTGAAAAAAGAGGGATTAGTTGGGGAAGTCGATGAAGACAAAATGTGGGACCTAGACAGTAGAAAAGATAGGATTAAATTTCTTCTAGAGAAATTGACAGCTTTGGAGGATGGCGATAAAGGGTAAATTAAATAATGCTTCTTGGTTTGGAAGAGGAAAGAGAATATATATATATATATATATATATATATATATATATATATATATATATATATATACACACCTAACTGTATGCCTTGTGTGCTTGTAAGTACTAAACTATATTTTCTTAATCGAGCTGTACTGATGTCACTTTTTTGCTGATTATGCCGATACATCGCATAGCTGACTATTAAAATTGGCAATACCGATTATGAGATTGATTATTTCATTATCATTTGTCTTAAAATAATGACAAGTTCAGAAACGAACCTTTTAATTTAATGTAAGCAGGTATTTTGCCGTGTGAGTTATAACAAGGCTGTTTATGTTGCAAGTGAATTTGAACTTCTGTACAAAAAGAAACAGAAACTGGATCAGAAGTACATTGCTTTTTATAGAAAACAACAATCACACAAACATAAAACTTAAAAAACTTTAAAACTAACACTGATAAAACTTATGGTTTGCCACATCAAGATATAAATGAATGAAAATGTATAAAGCTAGTCCTTTAACTTGCGTTCAGTGATGCAGGTTGCCAATTCTAGGTTTAAATAAATTAAAATTTAAATAAATTACTTTAAAAAATTTTGATAATGACATTATGGACAAATTTATTTTGGGCAACTCCAAATTTTTTCTGCTGCTGTTCAAGCTAATGTTGTGCCCGGATGGAATGCCAGAACTTGTTGACTATGGATCACAAGATTTCCAAAACATCTTTGACAGCTTGTTGCGACATAATTCCATCTCTGACAATGAGCTGCAGCAGCGTGTGTTCAAAACATCTGATGCTATCGATTTCAGCCGGACACGTTGCTTTAACCATGTTTGCACCTCCATCATGCAGAAGAACATGGATACAAGTTTTGGGAATGTTTTATCCCTCTCATTTGTCCAGTTTGATCGCCAAATATTCTCCTGTATGTGATTCGAGAGGCGTTGCTGCTATAATCACCTGTTTCCACTGAATGTCCTCCATCAGCCAGTGTGCCATAAGACTCAACAAGGCTATGTTGACGGACAGGTCTGACCATGCATCGGAGGTCAAACTAAGGTCAGATTGGGCAAAAACTAAATGACGCACCTTGCTTTGTATCACCTTGTGCATGTCAAGTATCAAAGCTGTGGAAAAGTACTTCCGTCTTGGCATTATATAATGTTGTTCTGCCATGGCCATTAGACATGAAATCTAATGACTACAATAACGGAAAATAGTTGCACATCTACTAACTAATAGTGCTTGGTTCATCAAATGCAGTCCAGCATGGCATCAATAGTCAGAGTACAAGGAGTTGATGAGGTTAACTGTGCAGCATCTTTTTCTTTTTGTCTGCCAGAAACAGGCCATGTTCAACGATGTGCTTGCAGTGCAAGTGCTGGACAAGATTTGATGTTGTATAGTTTTTAGAATCCTTTCCACCTCGGGAAATGCAAGCTTTCTAAAGTGTGCAATTTGCTTTGGATTCTGCGACTGCATATACTTTGAAGTAATTCCAGATTATACTTAAGTGTCTCAAATTTGGTTTTTATGCAAAGGCTCGGTAGTATATTTAATAATGTATAATCGCTTGTCAGTATTAATAATCCAATTGATTCTCGCTCTTGAAACAATGTTTTAAATCAAGTAAGTAACTACTAAGTTGTAGACGTGGCTGGCTGGATGCATGCACCATGCTGCTAGTCGCACGCTGAAGCAGCTCAGCAGCTGAGCTAATGGTGCTGGCATGCCAGTATCTTTGCTGCATTATATTTATGTCAGCGTTCAGATGCTTCAGCATGCGACCTCGTTTTATTGATTAGCAGCGTTGCTGGACTGGCTAAAGAACAGATAAACTATAGTGATTCATAGTTTCATTGTAGTTGGAATTTTCACTAGCTATCCAATCTGCCTAGCTATATGCTAATGTGTATGCTGGAAGTTCAACAGCCACATGAAGCCTCTTTGGCTGGTTGACTGCTGTGATTGGATTAGTACATGAATGGTATTGATAATTTGTTGTGTGTAGACAATCAGCGGTTGTTTACATCAAGTATGTTAAAAAGTATTTACTTTTAAGAATATAATGTCTTTCATTTAACCCCAAAATTGATGGGTTTTTTTTCAAGCTATGTCAAGATCAATGTTATGATTGAACTTATATTTGGGAAATATTATTACATCGGCACCGATTATTTCTTATTATACCAATTGAACTGATTGTTCTAATAATCAGCTCTATTATGAGTATTTTCAATTAATTGATACAGCTTTATTTCTTAGAGGCAACAATATTATTGTTTTTTCAGTGTGAATTTTGCATATAAGGACCAACATCAGATTTTTGTTTATGGGGTCCAACATTAGATTTCTCTCTATGTTGTAAATTGGTTTGTTGTGCTATAGCAGATACCACTTCACAGGAAAAGTCTATTATACTGCAAGATGTTATAAACAGGGCTGTCATAAACGGAATGCTAGAACATAATGTATGTGATATGATATTTTGTTATCATTCACGAACAAAAACGAGAAGTAATTTTGGTAGTATTGAAAGACTTGTAATTTAGCCAGTTTATTGGGATACATGGAAGAAATTTTCTGATGTCTTTTCAGGGCTTATATTTGGTCATATTCCTTGGTTCCAATAATGACTTTCCCACTTTCAACATGAAAATTCTCATTGAAGAAAAACCCAGCTAGATATTCAGATGACAACATTACATAGTAATTCCTTTATGGCTGACAATTCATCCCACTTAAAAACATGCTGTGTTTAAAATGTGCAGTGTTTTAATGTTATTTGAAAATTCCCCTTTTAGCACATTAAAATATAAATTTTCCAGTTCCATATGTCATTGAGTCCCACTTTGGAAATTTTAGAAGAACTCTCTAGTTTGTGAGAAGGAATACATATTACAGGGGTGCTTTCTAGTGATGGCCCATCAAATGTATTCACTTATAGAACACACCCGATTGAAAACAGCATAGACCCATTCTAGTGATGGCCCATCAAATGTATTCACTTATAGAACACACCCGATTGAAAACAGCATACACCCATTCTAGTGATGGCCCATCAAATGTATTCACTTATAGAACATACCCGATTGAAAACAGCATACACCCAGCTCTACTATTACTAGATCAAATAGCACCGATTCAGCAGCACTTGTGTATTATACAATGGAAGACCAGTCTATCATCATGACACATGCGAAAAATAGGACACTTTTTACAGAAGATATTATTTTTCAGTTACAAGATCCTATTAGAACACTGCAAGGAGCACAGTCAGTATGTATTGCAGAAGATTGAAGAAAAGGAAAACATTCAGATTGTCAGTGGGGACCTGGATCAGTCAACCTTGACAGGTCAGAAGTCAGGAAGGCAAAGTCGACATGGTTATGAGATGTTCTTCACAGGAACCATCATCCTAAATATTCACAAGAGAGGTGAGGATTTAATATGACACTTGAACAGTGGTTTGTTAATAAACATATTTATGTTACTTGTGTTTATAAATAACCAGTATTGTCCCCCAGTTTTCATAGAAAAAGGGAGGTATTAATTTAGTGTTCCTTCCATTCATCCAGCATGATATTGATGAGGCACTGAGTAAAAATGCATTAGGTTAGTGAACCAGTCTATCCTTTTAAAGAAAAGGGTGCCAGATGTTAAACAACATGAGTTTATCTATGTGGATGTTATATGATTGAAAATGTTACAGCAGATAGATCTTTTAAACTATTAGAATTACAAAGAAGAAAAGATTTAGTACAGCACTGAGCACTTCATCATAGGCATTGCAGAATTTGCGGACACGACCTTTGGACATTTAGACTAGTTAAAGCATGTGTTGTAATTGGTTCATATAGTTGTAATTTGTCATTATGTTTATTTTCAATATGTTTTGTGTTTATATTATGGAACTAATCCACATTTTGCGACGAGAAGTTTAGCCAGCAGCAGATCCATGTTAATAACAAAAAAAAATGTACAGTTTTCATACAGAGCATGTAATATATAGCTTTCCCTTTTTATTCTGATATTTAACATTTTGTTTTTGCCAGTTAAATTGACAATAATTACACTTGTTCATATCAGCGTTGTTGTGTATGCCTTTTAAGTCACCATTTAATAAAGTTACCATCCATGCTTTCATTGCCTCACATTAATTTCTGGACAATAAAGTTACAATTTTGTTTATATAAACTAACGTTGGTATGTAACTTTATAATGATTGCATCTTTAGACTAAAGTAATACAACAAGAACTACTTTAGTCCTTCATTGATTGTACTCCGTGTTTGTAATCTCTGCAGTTGTATGCTTAAAAAAATATCAAAAGAATCACTTTAGTCCTTCATTGATTGTTCCTCCGTGTTTGTAATCTCTGCAGTTGTATGCTTAAAAAAATATCAAAAGAATCACTTTAGTCCTTCATTGATTATTCCTCCCTGTTTGTAATTTTGCAAGTGTAGGCTTAAAAAATATCAAAAGAATCACATTAGTCCTACATTGATTATTCCTCCGTGTTTATAAGCTCAGCAGTTGTAGGCTCAAAAAATACCAAAAGAATCACTTAAGTCCTTCATTGATTGTTATCCAGTTGTCTTTTATAGATGTAGCTTAATTGACTAAGTGTACATTATCAGCATGCTTCTTGTTTAAAACTACAATCCCTACCTCTTAAACAGAGCAGAGGACATCATTTCATGGACTTTGCTTGGTTTTTTTTTTTTTTTTTTTTTCTAACTTGGTGCAAATATTGTTTTGCAGAGTCTGGCAGTCCTATGAAAGAGAACCAGGCACCAGAATCGGACCATGACCTTGGAGAGGATTATGAGATAACCTTCCCAGATATCCTAGACCCTATATGCTACTTTGAGGAAAGAGGTAAATCACAGAGATTATTAACATGTCTTGTAGAATGCCTTCTTTTAGCAACTTATTTCTAGATATATATATATATATAAAAAAGTCAGCATAATTTTCTGCCAAATGATGTACTTATGTCTTATTTAAAATTATTATAGAAAAATGAAACTAACTCCGTTATTTGTAAAAGAAAAATTAATTCATGCTGTTAGTTACAAAAAAATTTATACAATTCTTGCATACAGTTACTGTATTTAAAATCATGCAATCTTATGTGAAGATGAAGATTCTAGTTGGTTTTTTTACTCATTTTTTGTCGAAAGAGAAGCAGGAATCATTTAATCCTATGCATCTGGATGTATGTGTAAAACAACATTACACAACTCATGACATTAAATGTAGACACTTTGGAACTTGTGGATATGGTTTTTTTATGGTAGGTTGATTAGTATCATAAGTGTGTATATGGCTTTTTATGGTAGGTTGATCAGCACAACAGTATCGCAATTTCAATGTGGTTTGGTTGGCATGGTGACCTGATGTGCAAATTAATATGAGACTAACATGTCCAAGAATTGAATGATCATTGACCACAAGTGTAAGATATGGTTTTTAAATAAGACACCTGGGGCTTAAATTTGCAGCACTTGGGTCATAATGTATAAACTGTGTGTGTGTGTGTGTGTGTGTGTGTGTGTCTTTGTGTGTGTGTTTTGGCCTTGAGGGTTAGCAACTGGGTTATAACATGCCAACCGTATAATCGAATACACACTCACTGTAGTTGAAAATATGAATTACAGATCTGCAACTAAACTTGTTCCAATGGTCTATTTTTGCCCCTATGGACACATAATTTTAGGGTGGGTGAGACAAACATTGTTTCCTGGAGATGCATGCTTTCATTCTAGATACTGAAGACGGATATTAGAAAAAGTTTCGAAAGTTTGGTTCAGTATGATGAAAAAATTTAGGATTATGTAAGTATTGTGTGGTATGTGAGAATTTGTTGACATCACTGATGTCACTATATGTTGTTCATATGAATAGACTATTGTTTTTATAAAGACTTGTACAGTGATATACAAGTACATACTGCTAATGTACCGTTACAGTCAGTCTTTCAGGTCTTTCTTTAGAACATTTGTGACATTCAAGAGAGCTATAAATTGTATTTTGTTGATGTTATTCTTGAACAGGGGATGTACCAGAGTTGGGAACTGGTGATGCATCCAGTGATTTTCCAAAGGAAGTAAAAATGGTGTTTGAAGATGCATGGTCAGCTGTTGGAGAGAAAACTCGTCCTGAAAGAAGTAAGCATATGTTTTTGTCCAAGTCTTTGGTCTTTTTTTGTTCTTTTCATTCTTTAACAGCACATGTGTAGCACATGTATGTCTGTGTTTCTATCTCATTGTCTCTCTGCATTTTCATGTATGTATCTCTCTCTCTCTCTCTCTCTCTCTCTCTCTCTCTCTCTCTCTCTCTCTCTCATTTTCAAAATTTTGTATCTGTGAACTTCACTTTTTGTTCCAGAAATCCTGGTTGGGAAAAGGAAGAGAAGCAAACAACCACCTGGTAATGTATGAACCTTTCTGTTTTGGTTTCAGAGGCTGTAGCCATATTTGTACCATGTGATATTCTGCCATTTGGGTTTTGATATCACCCAGCACTTACAGAGACACTACCAGGATGCGTGCTGGTGTGAATTGTGACCCAATATTGCACGAGAACTCACACAAGTTAGTTTAAGTCCAATATATAAAAAAAGACATTCCAACATTTAAAATACAATTAAAAAAAACAATAAAAGAAAAAACTACAGAAATATGATTTTTGTAAAGTCAGGATATTAGCCTGTCCATGTTTGATTTAGATTCGGGTTTCATACTAGCTTTAATGGAATTAGTCAGAGAACCAGACTAACTTTACAGTAGTGCCTTCAATGCTTTAAACTGGACACATTTTTCCATCTGAAGCATCTGCATAATCGTTTGATTAAAGCATTTTAAAGAAATGGTTTTCTGGTACTAATTCATGTTTAAAACAAAAGGAAAAAAATAAGCCTCTTACAAAAAATTGAATAATCAGTACAGAAGAATAAAAAGAAATATTCAGATTGTTCTGAATAAAAGCAAGAAGGGACAAATTTATGTTTATGGGCATCACGTCAGTTTTTGCATATCTCGTGGAGAGAGATCAACTTGAATGAAGAAAACAAGACGATAAAACTAATGCGTTGATGAAATTTGAGCTGGTACTAGTGACTTTGATTGTGAGTTGCACGAGCACATAGAATCTCACAACTGTTATTTTCAAATATTGTAGAAAAAAATTAAATGAAAGTCGAATTCTGGTTGTAATAAAAATATTTTAAAAAATGAAAGAACACAAAATTCTTTAAATTTAAATTAATTTAAATGCCAATGTATAGGAATGTAGTCCAAATTGCACGATATCCTTTCTGACATACAATGCTGTCAGGCATTTCTGTATACCTAAGGTTTCCGTCACCAATATTGAAGTAAAATGCATACCAAATTTGACATTGACGAATATAAAATAATGCAATGCTCACTATTTGAAAAGAGGCAATTGTCACCAGAGCATTCTGTTGAAAATAATAATAATTTTGGACACGCAGGATACAACCCCTGTGTTTCCATGACTCACAATGTATCAGCCAATTTTGCGCACAGCTTTGAAAGGATGTAATGTTTATCCATCAGGCTATTTTGTTTATTGTTTAACGCCATTTTTTAGCACAATATAGGCTATACACGGCAGTCAGTATTAATAGTGGAGGAAGAACCTGGAAAACCCCAGAAAGAACCTCCGACCCACGAGAAGCTACTGGCAAGCTTTCTCACATATTCATATTGGCTGAATCCGAGACTTGAACCCACGCAGACAGAAGTGAGATGGCAGTGATCTGTAACGGACAGCGCTTTAGACCACTCAGCCACTCTGGGCCCCTTCCATAGAATTGAAATGCATTACTTTGGAATGTTTTCTGTCAACATTCAGTTAAATATTAAATACTTAAGTTTTGTTTATTGCTAGATTTTTTTGTAAACATTTTATAAAAAGTTAGCTATTATGAGGAAGAGAAACGACAATGAATTGGGTGAAATGTCTTTTCAATGTCTTGTTTATGGGGAAAAATTACAAAATAATTTAGAAACAGACTATTCGCTGGGATATTTCATTAGAATCCCATTCTAGAGGTAAGCTGATGTGTTGGCTAGCAGACGATTTTGTACATGCAGGACAACTTCTTGCAAAATTGGAAACTTGGATTAAGATGCCAAATTTTTTCAAGGTATACATTTCCATCTTTTATATTATGTATTTATTTGTATGATCTAACAGATACATAGTAAATAGGATTTTCTGGGTTACAGGTTCAAGGTCATGGAGTGGGTATTTTTGTACACTTTATGAATATCACTTTTATTAAAGTATGATCATTCTTTCTTGATACAAATTCATAGCTGCCAACTGTCTACTTTTTTCCCCATATTTTTGGACCTGAATACGGGTGTACATTTTTTGTGCAAAAATACATTTTTTAATTTTAAAAAAAAAAATTTTAAAACGGGCACACGGTTCTTTTTTTATAGAAATGTATCGCATGTATATAGAAATAGAGTTCTACAATGCGATTGGTTCATTTGAAATTGAGGCTACCATGCCTGTCTTTATCCACCATGTTGGATTTTGCAAACAGTTATCGTTGTTAATGTATCTAATCTTCATAATATTCAACTTCTAACCTTGTTGAATAGGAAAGCAGAATATTCAGCATTTTCTCCAGGAAAAAGAGAAGAAAACAACTGGAAGGACAATTGTGCTGTCTTGTGTAGATTTGTGAAACTAGTCTAGTAAATGAGAAAACTTGACATTTTGCAAATTGTGACATGTGATTTCACTATTGGGCATAGAGGCACCCATGAAATACAAGAGCATGAAAAAGCAAATAAACTTCAGCTTCCTGCTTCATCACACACAACTCAGCCTGAACTTGTGATGTTAATAAATACCAGAGAGAACCTTAATGTAATTCGATCAAAATTCGGTTTATTAAATTTGTTTTAGAAATGAACCTTCCTCCTTCAGTTGCTAGTGCTGCTGGCGATTGATTTTGCACTTGTTTTCCAGGCAGTAAAATCGCAAAGGATGACTTGTATGCTTGAAAGAAAACGGTTCAGTAAGAAAATCACAGAATTGAGATCATCAATGAAAATTGGTACATTGGAATCGATAATGATTGATAATTTAAAAAAACAAGGCAAGGAAAAGATTCTCATAAACGGCCTGTGTCTGAGCACTCATGCACTTTCTAAATGGACACCCGAATGGAACATGGTGCCTGTCCAGAAGATACAAGTATGCAACACATGCATCTTTGACATTAAATAATTATGTAAGACACTGCCCTACTCTACTCATGGTTATATATGTTGTAAATAGTTACACATGAATTACAATTTTAAAAATCAGTATTTGTTCTTGAAAATCTGTATTTTTTGTCACAAACAGTCAGAAAGTTTCTTTTCAGGTTTTGGCAGCTTTGCAAAATGTATTTTTGACCAAAAATAACGCATGATCTAATGTTTTCTGAAATGATATATCATTGCGCAGAATTACCTGACTTTTTAGAATTCGCCAACATGGTGGTATATGTTTGGAGTCTTGAAAGAGAAACATGTTCAGATTTGGAAAATGCATATTCTATAATCCAGAGTTTTTTTTAACTCCATTCAGTAACCTTGAAAAAATTAATTTCATCCTGGAAAAGACCTGGATATTTATATTAAGAAAAGCGTGGGAACCATGTTGTTGGAGAAAAATACTAAGGATCCCAATGATCCCTGATGGTCATAATGATGCAATCAGTGCTAGAGAGGATTCAGTTCAGGGTCCCTTCCACAGGAGGAAAAAACTGATCAAGAGTGAATTTTGTCCCTGGTTAAAGAAGAGTAGTACTGTACTTCTGAAGGCAAAGGCAGCAAGCATATTACGCTTTGCTGAAAAGAGCAGTGATTACACCTACAAGTTCTCAGGAGGGCTGCTCCATCACATTAAGGTCACTTGACTGATTTCTAGGCACCAGGCAGTGGTCATCAACTACCAGGCACTGGCCAATGAATCCTCATTGATAGATTACCCCCATCTCCATTTCAGTTTTATTGATCAATACTGTTGGTGATAGGAAATCTACATATTATCACTGACTTCACATGCACATTGATCTGTTTCAGAACTCCAAATGAAATTTTTACAGCTCGCTTTGTTGTGAATTTGATTCACATTGATTAACAGAAAATATGTGGAAAGCATAAAAGAAGAGTATGTGAAATATCACAGAACTGCAGTCATGTTTTCTTCTGAGCTATGGGAAAGAACTTGTTTGACTTTGGAGTATGAATACCTTCAGGAGCATATGGCTTTGGCATAAAATCAAGCTTGTTATTTAAGTTTATTTTAAACAAACACGTGCATTTTGGTATTTTTATACATTTTTTCTTTTTCTAGATTCCATTGTAAAACGGCTAGAGTCAACACCAACAACTTCAACAGAAACTAATAATGCAGATGATGATCGTAAGTCTCATAATTCACTAAAATGTCCCAAACCAGACATTATTGCTACCAAAATGTTTGCACTTTATAGAAATGGCCAGTGTACAGAAATTTCTCAGTATTAAAATATCTTTATTGGGACCAATATATGTAACCAATCAGCAGAGGAAGTCAGGTAGAGAGGGGCTGGTTTAGGGCATAACCATTCAGTAGTGAAAGTCTGGTATAGAGGGGTTGGTTTAGGGTATAACCATTTGGGAGAGGAAATGTTGAGAGGGGTGTTTTTCGGATGAGGAAGCCATAATAGAGAGCAATGGGTCTATGGTGTAGCCATGCAGGAGAGGAAGTCAGGATAGAGAGGAATAAGTCTAGGGTGTAACGATTCAGAGGAGGAAATCGGGATAGAGAGATGTGGGTTTAGGGTGTAACCATTCAGGGGAGGAAGTCAGGATAGAGAGGAATGGGTCTAGGGTGTAACCATTCAGGGGAGGAAGTCAGGATAGAGAGGAATGGGTCTAGGGCGCAACCATTCAGGGAGGAAGTCAGGATAGAGAGGAATGGGTCTAGGGTGCAACCATTCAGGGAGGAAGTCAGGATAGAGAGGAAAGGGTCTAGGGTTTAAAGGAGACTAGAAATGAAAATTTTTATTTTATAAATGTAATTCTTTACAAATTCTAATTCGAATATAATGTTTAAAAATATAATATCGTGTGCGGATATTGATTATATTGCGAAGAAGATACAATGATTCCGTAAATTGCCGAGTATTTCCGAGTTTTAATGAGACGACAGATCACGTGGTCTCGTGACGTCATACTAGCAAGTCCTCGTATACAAACAGAAACATGGCAAGCGAGAGAGGCCATTGATAACGGTTTTCATCGGAAGTAATTTTTCACACACACAAAAAATCAACACCCCACAAATAAATCTGCGAGGAGGAAATCATACGTAATTAATTTCAACATTAAGAAGCTTCCTTTCTATGATTCAATTACAGTGTATTTTACATGCATGCTACAGTTAGCGTATTGACAAATATGTAAGTATATACATGATTCGTTAACAGAGTACGTACAGTACTGGTCAGTGCTGAAAGAAATGTTTTAAGCACAGGCCCCGGGCTGATGACTTAAATAAACTTACTAGCCCTGACTGAAATTCCACAAACCCGAACAGTTCATATATATTAACTTTCAAGCCGAGAGAAGAAAGAAAGAAAATAAATTCCAGTTTTGGAGGTATTTCCTCCCTATCTCGTAATATCTCTCTTGATTTTTCGCAGTTAACTCCCGATTATTTCAATATGTCTCTCAATTTTCATTTCTCAGAAGAAGAAAATCCATATGTAATTTTTTCATCAAGGGTGCAGTCCACAAATGTCATATTCTTTTTTATCACTTGTGAATATTGTAGTGAAGAAATAATTAATATCACAGGACAGTTTTTGTCTTCAGTAAATAGATTAAGATTAAACATTATTCACGTAAATTTCAGATTATTTAACTACTACAGAAGTACTTCTTGTAAAAAAAATTGTCACCAATTAGTTTAAAACCCATGAATTATCACAATGAAGGATGCGTAATTTTCTCTGCAAACAAAATCTCCATTTCCGCCCTAAAAAAACTCGGCCAGTTAACACCTGACATTCCACTACCATCTATGTAAAGTTTCATTACCATGATTAAATTAAAAGAAGGAATAAAAAAAAAATACGACGCAGTATATGTGCCCCTAAAAAAACTAATTCAAAATAAATATTTAATTCAGTAAACAGTGTTACATATCTTAACACTTAAACTAAAGGAAATAGGGTGGGATATAAAATGTGGGAAAACAATGGCCACATACATGTACGGTAACGTTTGACTGCAGATTTGAACTCTTAAAATGAAGTCTTTGACATCGAAGTTACATCAAAATTCGGCATCGCTTATTTGCCAATGACTTTCTGGTGCTTACATACACACTCTGTAGCACATGGTTTCTTTGAATTATGTCAGAGGGCCAGTCCATTTCACAACATAAGTGCAATGATAAGGAATAATTGTTAATTTGTTAAACTGCCATTATGTTTGTGTACTTAATTCTAACCTCTAACTATTATGCAGACCAGAAGATGAAAAAAAGGTCTTGTCCTGGGGTATAATAAGGCGTATCACAGGGAGAAATTGCACATCGGGGCAAATAGGTGGGGTCAATAGTCGCCTCCCCCCAATTTCTATTGTCAGCCAGTTAATGTGAAACTTTGATTTTATATCGGATCTCTTTTCTTTTAATCGCTGCTATTTAAACTGCCCAAGGGACAGTTTTATATCAGTTCCAATCATTACAGATTTCCGTTTATACATTTTACGAGTAATAGGCATAGACTGAAAGGTTGTGTTTTTTTTAAATAATTTTTTAATATTTTTTTTAAAATTACTTAAATTGTTTTTCTCAAAACACGACCGTGTCAAGGGTTGATAATCTTATTATTATTATTTTTTTAAGCAAAAATTCCATTTGATTAAAGTCAGATCTCAATTATACATAGGACAGTGGTGACTTTATTTAGATTGTAATCTTGAAGAAGAAATTTTTTTTACTCATTTCATCAGCACGATCAGGTGTCGGGCTGTCATATTTGTTATTAGCACTTACTCGGCCTTCTGCCTATTTTCGTAACTCGTACGTTTGACACTCTACCAGGATTTAAAATATACAATGGTATGTCTGGAACAGTTTCAACTTTTAGTCTAGGCTTAGCATTCGTGTATCCTAGAGGTTCTATGTTTTTAGGATCCCTCTGGTAACATTCCTTTGTGAAATGTAATGGGCACGGATTGCTGTATGGTGTTGCATTGAAATCGACTCGCTTGTAATAATGTATCCAGACATTCTTTATCCCTTTATCATTTGGAAAAGAAAAAAAAAATGAACTCCACAGCCTTTTCTATGTATGCTATTACACCCGTAAGCAACGCAAAACGGCATGGTACTCTATATGAAATGAACCTTGCAACTGTAGGTCTGGATGCTGGAGTTGCTAGTATGACGTCATTTTCCGAAAGTAACCGAATAGGCGCGGAAAATATGCATACGAGGTCACGGAAACTCAGCGCCTAGAAGATATGCCAATATCTCAATATTGGCAGTACGGTCGCACACGACGCTTCAGAATCATGTTTTTCTCTGCAGTGTATTTAATATTATTGTATATTTCCACTGGTTTCTAGTCTCCTTTAACCATTCAGGGGAGGAAGTCAGGATAGAGAGATATGGTTTTAAGGTGTAACCATTCAGCATAGGAAAAGTAGAGAGGGACTGGTTTAGGATGTAACCATTCAGGGTAGGAATCAAGCATAGAGAGGTATGGGTTTAGGGTCTAAGAATCCAGGGAAGGAATTAAGATTCGATATGCTTTTTTAGAAATGTTTCATTTGCATCCTATGAGACATTAAATTACAAACTGTAAAAACAATTCCTAACCTTAACATATGGTTGAAAACCCTGTTTCAAGTAGGCTGATGTATTTTGTATGTAGTCCTTATTAGTATTTGGCTATGATGTCAGCATTAATCACTAGAAGTCATTTTGAGTTACTAAATTTTGTCATAATCTATATGAAACTTATTTCTCCAAAACCGAAATGTTACACGAGGTCTGCCTCCTGTCATAGCATGTTATGATTTCAGTTAAAACTCTTGCATTTGAAGGAAGTCCTGGTTTTAAGTGAAATTTGGTGCAAATCTGCATATTAACAGGACCAAATTTGCATATTAACAGGACCCAAGTTTGCATATTAACAGGACCCAAGTTTGCCTCTGAACTATACTGTTTAGTTGTTTCATTTGGTTGACCGCAGACTTGTTTTATGTACGCATTCTACTTTTAAAATGTTTATGATGTTGTGCAGAACTTTCTTGCTTGGAAAAAAATTTAAATGTAATTTGAATTTTGGGACAATAAGAGGATGTTCATCTCTTTTAGATTTTTCAATGCAGGATTTGATGGTAATGGTTTATATCAGTTATGAAATTAATTTTACTTAATTGACATTCTTTTTATTACTGTTTATGTATTTTTAAAAGTTACAATTTTAAAGTTCTTTTTGTTTTGAATTCTTTTAAATATTTTGTGATTTGTACTATAGAGGCTATTTGTTTGGCTATAGGCTGTTATGCTATGTAGGTCTTGACAATTACATAAACATTCAGAATGACATTAATAGATATGTACCACACATATACAAAATACAGAACAACGGTAATGGATATGTACCACACATATATAAAATACAGAACATCAGTAATGGATATGTACAACACACATATATAAAATACAGAACAACAGTAATGGATATGTACCACACATATATAAAATACAGAACAACGGTAATGGATATGTACCACACATATATAAAATACAGAACAACAGTAATGGATATGTACAACACATATACAAAATACAGAACAACGGTAATGGATATGTACCACACATATATAAAATACAGAACAACAGTAATGGATATGTACCACACATATATAAAATACAGAACAACGGTAATGGATATGTACCACACATATATAAAATACAGAACAACAGTAATGGATATGTACAACACATATACAAAATACAGAACAACAGTAATGGATATGTACCACACATATATAAAATACAGATCAACAGTAATGGATATGTACAACACATACAAAATACAGAACAACGGTAATGGATATGTACCACACATATATAAAATACAGAACAACAGTAATGGATATGTACCACACATATATAAAATACAGAACAACAGTAATGGATATGTACAACACATATACAAAATACAGAACAACGGTAATGGATATGTACCACACATATATAAAATACAGAACAACAGTAATGGATATGTACAACACATATACAAAATACAGAACAACGGTAATGGATATGTACCACACATATATAAAATACAGAACAACGGTAATGGATATGTACCACACATATATAAAATACAGAACAACAGTAATGGATATGTACCACACATATATAAAATACAGAACATCAGTAATGGATATGTACAACACACATATATAAAATACAGAACAACAGTAATGGATATGTACCACACACATACAAAATACAGATCAACAGTAATGGATATGTACAACACATATACAAAATACAGAACAACAGTAATGGATATGTACAACACATATACAAAATACAGAACAACAGTAATGGATATGTACAACACATATACAAAATACAGAACAACGGTAATGGATATGTACCACACATATATAAAATACAGAACATCAGTAATGGATATGTACAACACACATATATAAAATACAGAACAACAGTAATGGATATGTACCACACATATACAAAATACAGAACATCAGTAATGGATATGTACAACACATATACAAAATACAGAACATCAGTAATGGATATGTACAACACATATACAAAATACAGAACAACAGTAATGGATATGTACCACACATATATAAAATACAGAACAACAGTAATGGATATGTACCACACATATACAAAATACAGAACATCAGTAATGGATATGTACAACACATATACAAAATACAGAACATCAGTAATGGATATGTACAACACATATACAAAATACAGAACAACAGTAATGGATATGTACAACACATATACAAAATACAGAACAACAGTAATGGATATGTACCACACACATACAAAATACAGATCAACAGTAATGGATATGTACAACACATACAAAATACAGAACAACGGTAATGGATATGTACCACACATATATAAAATACAGAACAACGGTAATGGATATGTACCACACATATATAAAATACAGAACAACAGTAATGGATATGTACAACACATATACAAAATACAGAACAACGGTAATGGATATGTACCACACATATATAAAATACAGAACAACAGTAATGGATATGTACAACACATATACAAAATACAGAACAACGGTAATGGATATGTACCACACATATATAAAATACAGAACAACGGTAATGGATATGTACCACACATATATAAAATACAGAACAACAGTAATGGATATGTACCACACATATATAAAATACAGAACATCAGTAATGGATATGTACAACACACATATATAAAATACAGAACAACAGTAATGGATATGTACCACACACATACAAAATACAGATCAACAGTAATGGATATGTACAACACATATACAAAATACAGAACAACAGTAATGGATATGTACCACACATATATAAAATACAGAACAACAGTAATGGATATGTACCACACATATATAAAATACAGAACAACGGTAATGGATATGTACAACACATATATAAAATACAGATCAACAGTAATGGATATGTACAACACATATACAAAATACAGAACAACAGTAATGGATATGTACAACACATATACAAAATACAGAACAACGGTAATGGATATGTACCACACATATATAAAATACAGAACAACAGTAATGGATATGTACAACACATATATAAAATACAGAACAACAGTAATGGATATGTACAACACATATACAAAATACAGAACAACAGTAATGGATATGTACAACACATATACAAAATACAGAACAACGGTAATGGATATGTACCACACATATATAAAATACAGAACATCAGTAATGGATATGTACAACACACATATATAAAATACAGAACAACAGTAATGAATATTTATAAATACAGAACAACATTAATGGATATTTACAACACATATATACAAATACAGAACAACAGTAAAATGGATATTTACAACACATACAAAATACAGAACAACAGTAATGGATATATACAATACATATATATATACAAATACAAAACAACAGTAATAGATATATACAATACACATACAAATTCAGAACAACAGTAATAGATATATACAATACACATACAAATTCAGAACAACAGTAATAGATATATACAATACACATACAAATTCAGAACAACAGTAATGGATATATACAATACACATGTATACAAATTCAGAACAACAGTAATATATATATACAATACACATACAAATTCAGAACAACATTAATAGATATATACAATACACATACAAATTCAGAACAACAGTAATAGATATATACAATACACATACAAATTCAGAACAACAGTAATAGATATATACAATACACATACAAATTCAGAACAACAGTAATGGATATACACAATACACATGTATGCAAATTCAGAACAACAGTAATAGATATATACAATACACATATATACAAATACAGAACAGCAGTAATGGTTGTGTTAAAGTTTCACCCCCACCCCATCCCAGGCCACTGCGCGTTGCAATAACATTGATAAGCAAAACGCTCTTGTGATAATTAAATGAAAGACACACTTTATATTGTTATTATATATTCCTCTTTGTTCAAAGTGACCAATTTATTAAAGAAAAAATATATCGACGAACTCTATATTTCTGTCTCCTCTTTTTCACCCTCATGCTGTGCCTTGAAAAATTGTTTTTGCCAGTCCAGATGATCTTGAAAGATGACCATACCACTTCAATTCGTTTTTTTTTTTTTTTTACAGTGGTCAAAGGTCTTCATGGGGTTTGATGGCTCATTGGATCATGTTGTTGACATTTTTGTTGGTTACATGGTTAATGTATGAGATGCCCAAGATCTTATGGTATCATCTCATTTCCAAGGTTTGAATCCCTCTTTGTAGATCTGATGTAGCTTCCATGTTTCACAAGATGGATATGACAGTTGAGCACATCAGCCTTATTTTGGAAGCGAAAGCAATGTTGGTATCTTTCCATATTGGTCTCAACCTTGTTAATGCTGCTGTTGTCTGGGCAATCCTTCAAAGTAATTCTGGTTTGGAGCCCAGATCTGTGATAACTGATCCAAGTACTTGAAGCTTGTAACTCTTTCCAGCTTCTGTCCAATGACCCTTATCTCCACATTGATGCCATTGATGTTGTTTGTCATCAGTTTGGTTTTTACAGTGGTAATCTCAATACCATATGCTGTGGAGATTGTTTTGAGGCACTGAACAAAGTCAGCCAGTTGTTTTTCATCTCCTGCTAACCATCAATATCATCTGCGAAGCAAAGGTTGGTGATTGTTCTTTCTCTAATGCTGACAGTGCCCTTGTGGTCATGCAAGTCATCCTTTATGATCCTTTGCAGGAAAATATTCAGGAGTGTAGGTGACAATATACATCCCATTCGGACTCCATTGTTGTTTGAAACCAATCTCCTCTGCTGCCGTTGATGAAGACAGCGCTGGTGGTTTTGTTATTTGTAATAGGAATGTTAGTATTTTTTTAGACCGTAAAAAGCACTGTGATTGTGTCAGTAACACCATTTTATTTTAGACTGTAGAAAGCACTGTGATTGTCAGTCACACCACTTTTTTTTTAGACTGTATAAACCACTATGATTATTGTTCAACATTGCATTAGTCTTCATTTCTGTAGGGTCAAACTTTGCCTGCAGGCATGCTTACATGTGTGACATTTTGTTTTATGTCATTACTGTATTTGTTCTACAAATATGTCATTATTCAGTCATCCAGTCTCGTTATACTTGTATCAAGGCTTGCAGATGGGATACCCATATATGATTTAGTCACATAGTTACATGTGAGCTCATTATTCTACAGTTCAGACAAACACAGAATCCTGCTACTGCATGTTTGGATACATTCAAGCAAATGGCACAAAACCATGTTTTGATACATTCAGGCAAATGGCACAAAACCATGTTTTGATACATTCAGGCAAATGGCACAAAACCATGTTTTGATACATTCAGGAAAATGGCACAAAACCATGGTTTTTGATACATTCAGGCAAATGGCACAAAACCATGTTTTGATACATTCAGGCAAATGGCACAAAACCATGTTTTGATACATTCAGGCAAATGGCACAAAACCTTGTTTTGATACATTCAGGCAAATGGCACACCATGGTTTTTGATACATTCAGGCCAATGGCAGAAAACAATGGTTTTTGATACATTTAGGCAAATGGCAGAAAACCATGGTTTTTGATACATTCAGGCAAATGGCAGAAAACAATGTTATACATAGGTTGTAGCTTTCCTGATTTATCTTTCAAGATTGATCTTGATATTTTATTATTTCCAATTGTTTTCATTTATTTTGTTATATTTTTATCCTCACTTTGTTGATCATTTAGTTGTAGTGTATTCTCATTCTCATTGATCTGTTTCATTGTTGTCATGGTGTCATCTTCTGTGTTGTCATGGACAGTTTGGTTGTCATTTGCACTTGCAGTGTGCTTAGGACTGGCAGCCGTGATGGATTTGTGCTGATGATCATCCATTGTGGTTGCGAAGTTTAAAGGTGTCATAGAATCAAATAATGCATATTTGCATAGAGTATATTTATTGCTGGGCTTGATGGAGAGGTTCCCACAGTTAAGGAATTTATTTAGCTCTGAACGATTTTGATTATTGTAATATCTCTGCCATGCTGTTCGGGGCATTTCAAATTCAGTTTGTTTTTGTTACTAATTCGTCCTCACAGCAACCTGTAGTGTGATAACCATGTTTTCCTGTTATTTTGAATCGTTTCAGTTCCCAGACTTTAAAAAGTAGTATGGCATCTTTCACAGAACATATGATCAACTATGTTTTTGAGTGTTACTTGTGGTCATAGTTCTTGCCATTTCATTATTATGACTTTTGCAGACTTCTTACTATTATTTGACATTGAGATATACATCATTTAATATTAAACAAGTCAACATCATTTAATATTAAACAAGTCAACATCATTTAATATTAAACAAGTCAACATCATTTAATATTAAACAAGTCAACATCATTTAATATTAAACAAGTCATCATTTAATATTAAACAAGTCAACATCATTTAATATTAAGCAAGTCAACATCATTTAATATTAAACAAGTCAACATCATTTAATATTAAGCAAGTCAACATCATTTAATATTAAACAAGTCAACATCATTTAATATTAAACAAGTCAACATCATTTAATATTAAACAAGTCAACATCATTTAATGTTAAACAAGTCCACATCATTTAATATTAAACAAGTCAACATCATTTAATATTAAACAAGTCAACATCATTTAATATTAAACAAGTCAACATCATTTAATATTAAACAAGTCAACATCATTTAATATTAAACAAGTCAACATCATTTAATATTAAACAAGTCAACATCATTTAATATTAAACAAGTCAACATCATTTAATATTAAACAAGTCAACATCATTTAATATTAAACAAGTCCACATCAGCAAACAGATCATGCACAAAACATAAACTATAAAGTTTATTCTAGTACATGTCCATTCTGTATTTTAAGTCCAAATAAAGATATATAATTTTGACAATATAATATTGCCATAAAATCGTGATATCACAGGTCATTAGTATTAAAGTGATATCACCATATATTGATATAAAAGTGATATCACAGATATTGGTATTAAAATGATATCACAGCATATTGGTATTAAAGCAGTATTGCAGTATATTGATATTAAAATGATATCACAGCATATTGGTATTAAAACAGTATTGCAGTATATTGATTTTAAAGTGATATCACAGTATATTGATATTCCAATGATATCACATTATATTGATATTAAAGCGATATCACAGCATATTGGTATTAAAGCGGTTTCACAGTATATTTATATATATATCGATATTCAAGTGATATAACATTATATTGATATTCAAGTGATATCACAGTATATTGATATTAATATTAAAGTGATATCAAAGCATGTTGGTATTAAACCGGATATAACATTATATTGATATTAAAGCGATATCACAGCATATTGGTATTAAAGCGGTTTCACAGTATATTTATATATATATATTGATATTCAAGTGATATAACAGTATATTGATATTCAAGTGATATCAAAGCATATTGGTATTAAAGTGATATCACAGGATATGTGTTTATGCTTGCATGATTTTTCAATTCAGGGTCAACTGCTCTAAAAGGTACCCAGAAGGTTGCCAAGAACGAAAGTATTGGAGATGATGAAAATGACAGTAACAAAACCAAGAAGTCACCAAGGTCATTATCCAAGTCGAGCACAACCTAGGTCACAAGTGTATGTGAGAAGGAGTCGGCAAATTTGTTTTTATCGAGTTTCTTCATGTCTGTGATACTCTTGATTCACTTGGAAATGGGACAGAGATCCTAAAGTGCTTAATTGCATCATCCCTTGTAAGAAAAACAGACCTTGAACAGTCTGTTGAATATGCCCATGGACAAAAATTCACAAAAATAATTAAGTGGAACTGACATAATTTCAGAAATATCATCCTGTCCAAAGCATTGTGTGAAAAATTTAAATGTGGCTCAGAATGTTCGTCATTTTTGTATAGATAATGCGAACTCGGATATATTTGTGCTATGATTTGTACATGTAGTTTTTAGTGACTGGGTTTGGTCATTTGAGAATGTGTATTCATTGGAGTACAAAAATGTCACTCGTAACATGACTGCAAGTTTTCTGCACCTTCTTGTGATAACACTTATTTTTTACTGACTTCATAATCTTTACTGATCACCTCCTGCCAATCAGAAATTTTCTCTCTTAAAGTAGGTAGGTAGGTCTCTCTCAAAAAAAAGAGTTAATTCTGACATGAAATAAAATTCATGCACACATTTACATGTACACTTGTCTGTGGACATGCATGCACTTTTCTAATAGTATTGTGTTCTATTTATAGCAACTACCCTATTACCAAAAAACATGCTTGAATTTAGTATAAGTTGTTTTTTTTCTTCTTTTAATTTCACAGAGGGAATACAAAACATTGAAACTGAACAAAAATATCACTATTTAGAATTTATAGGTTTTTTTACTTTTTGTTTTAACAAAGATTAAGAAATAAGTATAGTGGGATAAAGTTTTGGTGGATCCAATAGCACACAGAACCAGTAGTTAATTTTAATATGATGAAGGACTGTGATGACTTTTGGTAGACCCTGATAACCTTGAAAAAAATTCACAAAGGATGTATGAACCCTGTCTAAGCCTTCCAGAAAAAATGTTACACTTAGGAGAATGAAATCCTGATAACACATCAAAAATAGTGGCAATTTTATTGTACATGATGCTGCATGTTTGTGGGAGTTTCTGCACGTTTACAAATAATTAAAATATTATCTCAAAGCAGTTCAGATAATGGAAAATGATGCCACAGTATCGTCATGAAGTATCCCCTTATGTTGTCTTGTTAAAATTAAAAGATAATTTCCAAAAGTGGTAATTAGCACATTTTTATGATAAATTCTTTTCAGATATGTGATTGTTTTATTGGATCATATTGTTCTTTTTGAAGTGCTATTTATGCTGTTTGTTTTTATTAGTATTTTGTCTTTCCTTGGAGTCATTGGTTGGATTACATTAATAATGTTAAAGTTTTAAATCAAAATTTTGATTTCTGTTGTAAAATTTAAGATAGGATTCTTTGTTATAATGATATAATTTTCAATCAAATAATTTATTACTGTTGTGTAAATTAATTTTTTTTTTTTTTTTTAATATTTAGAAGAGGTTTTAGAACTCATTTAATAATAGTTAAAAATTTTAAAATTGGCTTCTCTGTTTATGTTGAATTTTGGGGAAAATGTTGTATATCAGTGTCAGTTGCTGTCTAAATTACAATGAGGAATTCTGAACATATTGCATATCTTATTTGTTTTCAAGCTTTTAATTTTTTTTCAGCGCTTGAAACAGAAGTGTAATTACCTCGTATGACTTTAATGAATAAAGGATGCAGAATGTTGAAATTATAAAGAGGAAAGTTTTTTTATGTGATATGAAACAATATTTTATACATTTCAAATACAGTTGTAGGTCAGTATGCCTGTTTACAAAGGGCTGTATTTCAAATCAGTAAAACCAGTTTAGCTAGGTTACATAAAATTCTGTTTTGTTGCACATGATTGTAACTAGTGTATAACAATCACAGATGAAAGAGAGGAATTACTTGATTGTAACTAGTTTACTACATTCACAGACAAGAAAGAGAAGTAACTTGATTGTAGCAATTGATCTGTTTATTTAAACACTGTATTTGTATTTCCACACAATACCTTTGGAATAAGTATTCATAAATCATTGTTGAGAATTTTGGTTTTGCTGTGAATTATGAATACTGGCTGGACATGTATGGTTTTTGTTTATAGTTGTATACAGACACAAAGTTTGAGTTGATCCAAAGTTTACAAAATTAAGTAAGAATTATAATCTGTACCAATGCTGTACATATTGCCACATGCCTGTATAAACAACAGTGACACCATTGACAACACCAGACAAACAAGCAAAGGGAGATGCAGTTTTTATGACTGCTCATGAGATTGTATATACACTTTATGCAAGAATGTTAATGAATATATTCTGTGAATTTGTTTGTAGAAAGTAGGCATACATTTATTCATAAATTTAGCCTAATTTATTTTGAAAGTGCTGGTGAACTCTAATTGCTGGTGTCAAATGCTAAAGGTTTTTTTTTTTTGTCTGCGTTAAAAAGAAAAATATTGCCTTCACTTTGGATATCTTGATATGGTCTCATCTATACTACCATTTGTCCATTCTACCATTTGTATGCCCAACCATCTGAGAAGTTTGTTAGCAAGATTCCACAAAAAACTCTAAACCTGAACAAACGAAATTTAGCTTGGATATTTGTATGCATTGTAGATGACATAGAGTTTTTGGCAGTTTAAACCCTTTTTATGTTATGTTTTTCATGCTTTTTTTAAAGCTTTTATCACGACTTAGCAAAACCTACTTAGATATATTGATTCAGTTGGTAGGAATAGCTGCATTTGCATATAGATGATTTGATTAGATTTTAGTACCAGTAGAGCACTTTGTTTCAGATGTTTGTTTTGGGGGGTTTGTTTGGTTTGGGGTTTTTGGGGCATGCTTTTAACTTTTGTTCTGCAGTTGGGGCATTTGCTGTTACAAGCACTAATATAGTTACTCTGTGATAGTTTGGATGTTTGCAAAGTCTGAATGTTACAGTTTTTGTTTTATGTCTGTAGGGTTTATCTTTTAGGTTTTGTGTAGTGTTTCAGTTTTAGGCATATTTTGATCGTTACTGTTAATTGGCACCAGATAGCAGTTATTGTTGTTGTATGGTTTAACGCCATTTTTCAGCACATTTTTTCTTAAATAAAAAGATAAAATGGAATTATGTATTTAAGAAATCACTTTGTAGCTAAAACATTTGCTTTCCCTTGCATGAAACAAGAATAATAGAAACAATGCTTTTATATTAAACACAGATGACTCGAGTACTCACAGAGGAAATGTAATCTAGATACCTTCATGAAATTCCGTTGTTGTCATTAAAGTGACTTTCATACAAGTCTTCATATTTTTGGGAAGTGTGAATACTTTTTTTTTGTAAAGCCTTGTGTCCACTAAAATGTTTAGAACATTAAAATGAAATATGTTTTAAAGATTTATCACAGACTTGCATTCAAATCATTCAAGAACAATATTTAAATGGCATAGAAAAAATAATTATGTATATGCAATTGTTTCACCATAAAGTGTTCATTCATACCATCAGTTATCTATTTCATAATACATGTACATTGAAACAAATGTGTTCAATCATTACCTATCATTATTCTTTTGTAGACATATTTTATCAAGACAGCTAACTTTGCAGTTTTTTATATTCAGAATTGATGAGCAACATCAATACAAAAGAGGTCATTGAGCTAGTACAAAATAAACTGTATGTGAGCTTGTTGTTAACACAGTATAAATGGAGTCAGTGAGCTAGTCAGTCATTAAGACAATAAACTGTCCATGACTATCATTACCACAGTAGAGGCTGTCATGGACTTCAACAAGTTTTATGTGACAGTTATGCTTATTTGTTACTGAATTTGTTTTGATGATGTCAATATTTTGATTCATTATTTTCATGTCTAATCATTGTCATTATTTTGATTTTTGTTGTAATATTCCTCAATATTTTTCTTAAACTTTGTACATGGTGATTTACAAATCTTCAGGGACAACGATTCCATAAGATTTAAATATTTATATTGATTATCACTGGTATTCAAACTCTTGCTTTATGATTCTTTCAGATATTTTAATGGAGTAACATACGTTAAAACCTGTAACAAATGCTAACATGTTTTTTGGGAGGGGGATTAGAATTTCTTTAAATTCCTCTTAAAAAAATTGTTTATTTGAGTCATGGCGAGTTACTTCCCTGGTCATTGAGTTATTTCTTATATCAAATTTACTTGTCTTGACAAATTTGTTTTAGGGTTTAATGCCATTTTTAAGCACACGATAAGCTATACATCGCAGCCAGTATTATTGGTGATGGAAGAACCTAGGAAAACCCCCGGAAAGAACCACCGACCCATGAGAAGCTATTGTCAAGCTTTCTCACATAACTACATGAGCCGAATCTTAGACTCGAACCCACGCAGACAGAGGTGAGACGGCAGTGATCCATAATGTAAAGCGCTTTCGGCCACTCGGGGCCCCCTTCTTCTTGACAAATTTAAAATGTTGATAATGATTGGCCATGACCTATATTCATTTCTCCATTATTAAAATACAAACTGCATTTGACCAGTACTGTGCATCATTATTTTTGTTTTTACTTGTTTTTGGTTAATTACAATTTAGAGTAATACATAACAAACAGAATTCTTCTGTTCAGAAAATGTTTGAATTTGTACAGGTTTCAACTTTTTCTTAAAGTGTTACAATCATGACATGTACATTTTTATACATCATTCTCAATGGTTTTCAGTGAAATGTTTGGCATAAGTTTTGCAGTTTCAAATATCTTAACACATTAACTCCTGGTGTTACGTTTATGGGACAGATGGTAGTAGCCTACTTCCAAGCTCTGTAATGTCATGGTCATGTATGATACACTAAAGTGGGTGGTATTATAGAAAACTAGACAGATTTAGCTCTACAATGATGCCAAATAATCTGGATGTTTTAGCTGCACTACAAAAAAACAGAGGAAAGAACCTAATTTTTTGGACTTGTTTGTTTTGTCACCCAAAATTTGCCCATGGTCGGAATCCGATTTTATGTCCAAATTTTAAACTTTTTGGCCTAAGGCAGACCAGTCTGAACTGCAGACAGACAGGTGAACCTTTGCAAATAGGAGATAAGGTTGGCATTTGGAATCTCGATACAAAAATGATGGGCCTGTTAAGCAAAAACAAAAGGGAACTCCAACTTTCCCTCTTCTGCTCATGCTCGAGCAAAATAACCAATGGAAATAAATGTTTCTAACACAAATTTGCATTAGGCTAATGGAAAATTATTTGGAAGTCAGTATATTGGGATGTATTCAGAAATACCCTCCAAAATGTGTTTTCTACTCACATTTCATGCAGAAACAACAAAAAACCTCCAGGAAGGAGTTCATGTGTTAAACCTAAGTATATGATTATACTTGTGTGTTGTGTGTAAAGATTTTTTTAACTTGCACTTAGAAGATAATGTTGAATTAGAAGATAATGTTGAAATACATGCTAGAATATGTGTATTCATTTAAGGCTTGGAGGTTTTTCAATCCATCCATGCTTGTAGCACACTTGTCTATTAACTTTTACCAAACATATTTCATATTACTATTAATAGTACCAAAACTTGATAGTCTTACTAGCATTAAGAACAGTGTACTGATCCACTGGCATTTTATAAAGCACATTTATTTGTGCAACTAAAGTTTTGGATACAGGGTTTTGATTTTATTGTAGTTACCTCCCTTAGCAATGGTTCCAGTGATTGTAGTATTTGGATAGTTATAGATGCAAAGGAAATCAACATGATAATGTTTCAAATGTAAATAGAAATTCTCTAAAGAGAATAAAAATTAGAAAATATAAAGATTTATAGCAGTATGGGTTTAAGACATGCTACAAATAGAAGTGTCTCTGGAGTTGCATTCTTTCATCTGATCTTGTGTAGTTTAAGATCACTTAAAACCTAACTAGTCATCGTTCTTCTCAACATGCTGTTTCTGCCATTTTGTGTTGCATGAGAGGATAATTGTATGTAAAGTGTACTTTGTAGATAACTTTCAATACACACAAGCTGTTGTAACCATGTTGAGATAAGACTCGAGATCTCAAAAGTCCTTTCTTTTTCCAGTTTCATTTGTTTTCATTACATTCTGCACAGTATGAAGTGTGAAAATAAAGCATAAAATTTGACATTGTTTTGGTTATTTTGTGGATTTTTTTTTTAAAAATTGATTTTGAGAAATTGCTGTTTTCCATTTGATAATTTCTATGTCAGATTCTTAATGCCATTATTATCATTAGCTGGTTATTATTTATCATGTCTGATTTAGCTATATTTTACCAACTACAAAACAATATAACATGTCTCACAACATGGCATAACACATAACCGATCAAATGTATTTGTTTGTTTAACAACACTATTAACACATTCTTGGTTGTATGTGGAGAAATGGTAGTTTAGTGCCTTACCAAGTCAGCCAACCTAGGCTAATCTGGGTGGGAATTGAACTTAGAACCTGTGCATTATATAAAAGATGGGATAAATAGCTTACAGACACATGCCAACATAGAAACAGGTGATAATTTTCACAGAAATAATTTAGGTAAGATTAATGAGAAGTACTTAAAACACTTATACAAAGTACAGAATGCAACAAAAAGACAGTTTTACAACATCCAGATATATGCCAGACCTTAATACAACATGCATACCATTAACCCAGACACATTCTAAAATTCTACATCATGTACATACCATTAACCCAGTCAGACATATTCTAAAAATATACATCGTGTACATAACATTAATCCAGTCCAACACATTTTAAAAATCTACATTGTGTACATACCATTAACCCAGTCCAACACATTATAAAAATCTACATCACGTACATACCATTAACCCAGTCTGACACATTTTAAAAATATACATCGTGTACATACCATTAACCAGTCAGACACATTCTAAAAATATACATCATGTACATACCATTAACCCAGTCCAACACATTTTAAAAATCTACATCGTGTACATACCATTAACCCAGTCAGACACATATTACATACCATTAACACAGTCAGACACACTCTAAAAATTAAAATCATGTACATATCATCAACTCAGTCCAACACATTCTAACAATGTACATACCATAAACCCAGTCTGACACATTATAACAATGTACATAATTTACATACTGTTAAGCTGAAATACACATAAACATCAAGAAAGGTAGTCGTGGACAGAAAAAAATGTTAATGAAGGTACATGAACAGTCACTGCTAAATGTTATCATTTCCAAAATCTTGCCAACATTAGTAATTCATGCTTTCTCTAAGGATAGAGTTCCAAACTTTTTCACATGCAAAATGACAGGAAAATTGGCAGTACCTATTGTGACTTGGTAAATCAATGATATTTTCAAATGTAAAAGAATAAGATGAGATTTTATTAGAAATTAAGTAATGATTATATGATGGCACTGATTTTCATATTAACTAATAAACTTTATGCACACTATTCAGATTCTATATAGCTTCAAAGATGGAAATTTATATTTGTGTAACAGTTGGATAAGCATTATTGTAGTCATCATATATGAAGCTCTTTCTTTAATTTTATCACTCCTTTGGTGTTCATTTTGCTACAAAAATTCCGGGTCAATGGACAGTAATTAAAACTTAAGTGTCATAAAAAAAACTACAACATTGCTATATGTTAAGAGAGAGCCAGATCTTTGCAAGTAGCACTGAGGTGCTTATCAAATTTGTGTTGGAATGTTAAGTTTCTCCAAGCAGTTAAGCATGATCTTCATACAGTCGGGAATTTATGTCTGCAAATGGTTTATGGTGTGCTAGTTATGCAGAAGTTAGGATTTTTTTTCTAAAAGTAACCTTGGAATTCAAGTTGTAGTAAGTGGGAAAGTTGTCAATTGCATCATTTTTATTTGGCAGTCTGATAAAAAAAAAACAAGTATCATTGACAAAATATTAAAGAGAAATGGAACAAGGATTGAACCTTGACATACATCCTGATTGATGCATTTCCACAAGCTAAAGATGATAAGTTTAATGTTTTTCATTAGTAAGGTAATATATCATAACTGGTAGCATTTATGCAGATACCATATGTAGAAAGTGTAGTGAAAGTGAGGTCATATGAAAGACAGCTAAAATCTTCGTTAATTCACCATCAGAGACATAAAGCAGAGAGTTTAGTATAAAAAAATAAAAAAAAGAGGTTGAAAGGCAGCTAAAATCTTCATTAGTTCACCATCAGAGACATAAAGCAGAGAGTTTAGTTAAAAAAGTAAAAAGAGGTCATATGGAATGCAGCTAAAATTGTCATGAAATAACCATGAGAGACATAACGAAGAGAGTTTAGTTAAAAAGAGGTTGGAAGGCAGCTAAATTCTTCATTAATTCACCATCAGAGACATAGAGCAGAGAATTTAGTCAAAAAAGAGGTTGGAAGGCAGCTAAAATCTTCATTAATTAATCATTAGAGACAAAAAGCAGAGAATTTAGTCAACAAGGAGTTGTGTGGAAGGCAGATAAAGTTCGTTGAAATTGCACCAGAATTGCAGCACTGAATTTTTTCATCCAAATTTTTTTCATGTATTTATTAATCATGGTGTTTTTTGGACAGCCATAAAATTATAATGGAAGATTTCAATCAGGTATATAGTTGGTGCTTGTTCATTTTTCCTACCGTTGTTTGAGGACCCTAACAGGTAGATGATCAGCTTTGTCAAGTGTGAATTAATTATAAATTCGTATTAGTATTTTAGCATTTTTATCATTTTAAAGTGGATTCAAGTAATTAATGTCATGTAAAGTATCTTCCAAAACATACAATACTGTATGACATGTACTCATCTAATATCCAAATAGTGTGTGTGTTCCGTTTAAATAATAAAAAAAAAAATATAGTAAATATCTTATGAGGATGAAGGCTTGACACTCACAAATGGTTTTTGCAAGTATGCAAAAGTGTAAGTAAAATTAATCAAGAATTATTCCCTTCAGTTAATTATTGTTGTAAGAAAAGGATTAATTAGACAGTTGGTAAGAGAGAAATGCAAAAAACAAAACGGGAAGTAAGAAAAGAAGGGTAAAGGTTCAATTTAATATATTTACCTTATGCCTTATGTATATGCATAAGAATACGAGATTGAAAGCTAATATTGTAAGATAACTCAAAGATGAAACCATAAGAAAACAGCTTTAAAAGTAGCTGGATAGTCAACGCTGATATGTATTTCGCTAAGGATTTAGCGCAAAAAAAAAAAAAAAAGGTACCTTCGACCCCGACGAGATTCGAACTCGCAATCTTCTGATCCGAAGTCAGACGCCTTATCCATTAGGCCACGGGGCCATGTTATAGTAAGATGATTTATCATCTTATCAATGATACGATCTGGAATAATCTGACAGCTTTGTAAATTGTGCTTAGTTTTAAATTATAGGTCACTGTTCGCTTGACCAGAATGTATATTATATCACTAATCGACTTATCATGAAAGCGCCTAACCCATCGCATTTATGGGAAGCGTTGTAGGCCAACCATTTTTTTTTCTCCCGCGAACAAGTCTTGATAAATAACGCATTACAAGGCACTAATCAATAATAAAGATAATAATGTAGATTTCGGTGTAATATTTAATGTTTTCACAGGCCAATCTCGCAAAATTTATGTTGTTAATTTGTTGTTATAAGTAGTAGTAGTGGAGGATGTTGTTCATTTGGCTGCGATGAAAACACGGTCTTTATCGTTCACTCGGTCGGAAATTTTTATGACTATTTTGAGGTATTACAATATTTAATAACTTTCTAAACATAGTTCTAAATATCATTCCTTCAAAAGATTTGTACAAGCACGTGGAAATTAATACAATATAGTTACATGAAATCTTTGTCAAAATTGTGGTTACTGGATCAGTAAAGACCGATTCGTTCACATTGATCTTCTAATAGTTGATGCTTGATGGCTCAGGGTCATTCGGTACCCATGTTGTTTCGTTCCCAGTGGAAATTGGTCGTTCCTGACCCAAGGTGCTAGTCGTTTCGTACCCGAGGTGTTGGTGGTTTCTATCCCAATGTGGTGGTCGATTAGTACCCATTAAATTACAATGTAAAATATAGTTTGATCATAATTGCCGTTCCTTCTTTAGGCCTAGTTTTTTCCTACCTTAAAAATTGCCTGAGCCAAGCATATCTGGGCAAAAAATTGATCAAACACAAATAATTACAGCAATTGTGTTGTTTTCCCTGTATAATATCATCTATGTACTAAATTTAAAAGAATTAACAAAATTTTACATTGCCAGTAAAAAATAAAAATAAAACATTGGTCAGGTTTTAATAACTGAATAAATCCATTATTTTTATTAATGTTCAAATTAACAAACATTGTCAAAATTCCTGGCATTATTTAGTAAGGACTAACGTGACTGAAAACATTACAAATGCTTACCCTTTCAAAGAAACTAGAATTTCTGGGATATTTTATTATTGGGGCTGAATGTAGATAAAACAGTGTTGCTTGATAAGTTTCTCTTCTCTAAGGAGCGATACTGGTGTTAATTTCAATTTTTGTCACCTGCTTTTAAAGGTGTTGAACGTGGTATACAGTAATCACAAGAAAATAACATACTAGTGACATAATTTAAATTCTGTTTTCAACTAAGTATACATATTCATATTTTTTCATTGCAAGTGAAAATTTGTTTTCATTGTTTGGCAATGCATTTTACATATATTTACTTCTGAGTTTTAAAAGTGATTTATTTAATTATTCAAAAATCTAAGATATGTGTGCATGCTTTGATACTGCACACGCACAGGGGTATTCACTTGACTGAGCGGTGTCAAACCCTAGCGCTAATCCCGTTGGAAGTCATATGTTTTCCCCAAATTTCCAAAGACTTCCATACAACTTGAGTCGTAAATTGGAAATTCAGACGTGCCTGTCTTTATTTACTAAATTTTGCTCTAATCAATTGGAGACCAGAGATGAAACAACTTGCCCAAAAGTCCATTAACCGCGCATTTGCATGTTTTTTTTTCATTATCATCAGATTTCCGTACCGCCAGCCGGTTTTGCCATAGAAAATACACTAGTATTACCTTTCTCAATGGGAACTATTTAACTGCGCCACTCTAGGCGTATCACACTTATATAAGTACGCCTATTTTCCACTATGGACACATAAACGGAATCTACCAAGTCACTACTTATTGATTCCACTGTGTAATTTACTGGTTTCCTACCATAAATACTGCCATCTCAACCACAACACTATTATACACCACTAGATTTTAATATGGACTATGTTACTAAAGGGACAGTCATTCGGCTTGGACCTAAATTCACTACTAGCGAACCCTAGCATGGTTCAAATTCACTAATACTCGGCTCTGTGACGTTTGCTCCTAATAATTGGCTAATTATTTCGGGCTAGGAATATTTCCATGGCGCCGAATCCCAATAATCACACAAATAAATCTAAGAATTGCTTAAAAACGGGGCGCTGTCAAATGCGCATACTCCAAATTTATTACAATATGAAGTACCTTTTTATATAATATTGGTGGTTATATTTGTAATTTAGGTACTAAACGACTATAGCATTGGGTACGAAACGACCAGCACCTTGGCACAAAACGACCATTGCTTTTGGTACGAAACGACTCATTTGGGTAAGAAATGACGTGGATACGGAATGACCAGATACGATGCGCGAGATCAGGTTTACGTCATAACCCATGTATGAACAACAATGATATTTAATATTTAAATTGACTAAATCGGTACAAGCATTAACTAAGACAATATGTATGCAGTTTCACTATGTTCGAATGTGTGTGTGTGTGTGTGTGTGTGTGCTGTTTTTGTACGGAAGGTTATTATACCAAATATTTCCTCTGGTTGTCTGCTTGTTGAATTATCTTGTTTTTAAAAGCGCTTCTTTTTTTTACATTTTCCTTTGTTTTTTTTATGCTTTTTTGCTATTATTATATATTTCATTAGAAAGAGAGACACCTGTGTATTCTATCAGAAAGTATGCAAATATATGTAAGGAGACTTCTCTTGTGTTTTTTCACCCATCTTCTGTTTTTATGTCGTAGTTATATTTTCCCCTCATTCTCAAGCGGATATATATTGAAGGGCACACCAGCCCAGTCCTATATAAAGAGGCGCACTGCCATTATTTGTTCTATTACCATGCTGCTCTTTATTTGTAGGCACAACATTGTGTGTCGCCTCGAGCAACACTTTGAGTCTTCAGCATTATCTGGGCCTCCAAATTTGGAATTGTTTTTCGTGTAATTTCTGGACCGTTTTCTCTAAACTAATTCGCGACAATTATCATTGGGAGAGGGTCATTGATGCCGTTTATTTTCAGATAGGAGAAACAGTTAGCTATCTCCCTCCAAATGCCGCTCTTGTTCTACTCGCCATTTGTGAGAGATTGCTCCAGATGCTTGGAAGTTTCCTTTCACGCGCTCATCCGCTTACTACGCTTACTACGACTCATCCGCTTACTACGACTCATCCGCTTACTACGACTCGCGGAGGATATAAATCATTTCTCGTATAAATTAAAATCCCCAAAATCTTTTTCGGTTTCATTCCAATATAGTTTTTTGTTACCATTCTTTGTTTCGTTATTCATTTTTATCTTCTGATGGAATTCATTTGAATGAAGCCGATAATAATTGGCTTCTTCATCGGATTTTATTTTGTATACACACCATTTTAATGTAGATTTACTATTATTTTCTCTTCAAGGCTACAACTAAGTCTAAAACAGCCGACAATCAAAACAAAACAAAACTTTTGCTAGTAATATGTTCGTGTCTCCCTTTATATTTTTATTTGCATGTCCACGTATAGCGCCCATAGTCTTTCTGGGCTCCTCCACAGGTATGTTCACTTCACGTAGCGCCAGATGACGGGACTGTGGTATCTACGCTCGATATTTTCTCTGATGCGCAAGTTCCTTTTCATGGTCTGTATGGCTTTGTGTTCCTGTCCGAGCGTGTGTTATAATTAATTTAAATTTGGCGAGTCTCCCTTTTTGTGTTGTCAGGATAGCTGTTAGTTTCTAACGAAAGAAGATACAGGCAAATTAATTTTTCCCTCCAAGCACCCTATGGGACCTATGACGTTTGACGATGAACATCCAGGTCGCGCACTGGTTGGTACCACTCTCTAGGCTCATCTCTCAAAGTGGTCAACCTCTACCAATTTAGGAAGGAGAATTTGTTTCTGTATTACTTTACCTTTTTATTTTAATTATTTGGTGGCATTTTATCATTGTTTTGACAATATAATCAGACACATTTTGTGTGACTTATCCAAAATTCCATATAAGTATAAACGGTTCTCATTCCGGTATCTTCATATTTGAACCAATTTAAGTTTTAAAGTTTCGTACATATCTGTTGTTTGTTCCCTAACCCATTCGTATGTGGCGTTCTCTTCTATTTCAATAAACCCGACGTTTCTCTATATCTTAGTACTAACTCCTTTACATCTATGTGCTTATTAGCACTTTCTGACCGTTATGTTGGTGCATTTTTTTGGCTAACGTTCTCGTTTATGCGTAAGGCATGACAGAGTAATTTTCTAAGCAAACTATATTATATTAAAACCTAAGAGCCCAAATGTATGTCAGACTTCTCTTCAAATCTTGTAAAGTTGTCAACCAACAAATTTAATAATTTCCGATTGGAAATCATATGTCCAAGACCCAGACCCAATAAATATGTTTACCTCCAAATATAATAATCTGAATATTTAATCCACACTTAGCTATGTGTTATGTTGTTTGCAGAATATATGTCCTTTGTCAGGTAAACAGCGAAACTGATTTTGACAAGGTCATGTACACAAATGTATTTAGCATATAATCATTCGAAAAGCCAATAAACAATACAATTTAAACTACAAAACACAATAATTCAAATATGCGCATTATCAAAATAATCATTACCATGGTTTGTCAGTGACTTTCTCATGGTCACTGTTTCTGATTCAGAAGCAATGCAAATATATCAAATTGTATAATTTAAATTGATATGTTGTATATCCTTTATAGCAAATTAATTATATGTATGACTGATTGTCTCTAGTTTATTTTATTTTTTTTATTATTTCAAGTTTCATTAGAGACTCGTGTATCTTTTAGATCCTGTCATATATAATTGTTATGATGGTGCATATCATTTATGACGTTACGTAATGACGTAATTGTTGTTTTAAAATAAAAGACGTCATTTGTTACTTTCAAAACATTTCGTGTCTGAAGAAGCATAGATTAAAATGCGAAACTAGCTGCACAGAATTTTCGGCGTTTGTGGGTTTTTAAAAAAATATATATCACAATTATCTTTTAAAGAAACTCAGTTTTAATTGTGTAAGCTACTGCAGACTTTCCTAACCAGTTAGATGCTTGAAAAACTATTCTGATACATTATCTCAATATTGATGCATACGGTTTAGGGGGCGTGCTTGAGAAAAACTCTTTTCCTTGATATCTGTGTATGGTGAAGCTTAATAGCTTTTGCCCACTTATGTTATCATGTTTTAGGTTATAAGTCATCAAAACGAATTCTGCCATGGAAAACTTCAAAGGCACATAACGTGTAGATGGAGGTTATGTGATAAAGCCATATACACTGCGTTTAATACCATGTTTCTTTTATGCCTACAGACGCACTAAACACGTTAGAATAGTCAAGCCCGGCTCTAGGACGTGCAGTGCTCAAAGCAGCAAGCGATGAGCGGGGCTCCAAGCAAACAAATCACCACAGCAAAAGATTATAGCCAGCAGCGCGAAACTCAAAGCGTGGGGCCCAAGGCGGCTGCCTCGTTTGGATTGCCCTAAGGCCGGGCCTGATAATAGGGCTACATGTATATTCAATAAATCAGGATGGAAACTATTAGAAAGAATATTTCAAATGAAAACAGCAACGGATGTCTGAAAGACAAACAATTCCCGTAATATCAAATAAAAAAAATCATATCCAGTTCTCTCGATGGCTGTTTACGAACGGGAGCTGGATTAAAGATCCACTGTTATCTCTGTCCAGGGCGAACCTTAGTCTAACTATGCAAGCTGCGCCTCTGCCGCCCCCAAACATTTTTGGCGCCCTATTTAACTTCGCGCCCTAGTTAACCGCCAAGTTCGTCTTTAGAGATGGACTACATATGTCACTGTCTCAAGACACAAGATGAAGTGGTTTTTTTTTAACATGATGTATGTGGCATTAATACTGCGAAAAGATATCCACTTCATGGAAATGAGTAGATTTTAGTGAATATGCGGCTATAGTTCATGTTTCGTCGAGTGTTTACATCTCCCCCTGACTTTATCAAGTGGCCATTCACTTCTGGAAGCAAACCAGGAGAGACATGATTATGATAAACAAGAATCCCATAAAAGAGTAGCGCACAAACTTACAACTTAGTAGAGGACACATCAATGCGTTAAAACTCAGCAAGGAGAAAGACATGCATTTATAATACTGGTGACGATATATTAGCATGGTCCCTGTAATAATTCTGTTCACCACGGTGCAGTCTTATTATCATATTACCTTTCGGCCGATGCTTCCATTCCTTGAACGTTATGGTCACACGGATTATGCAGGTGAGACTCTATTATATCCTCAGGACTTGCATTTGCATAGTTTGATGACTACTGATTTTTTTTTATAAAAAACAAACAAACAAACAAACAATACAGCTACATAGAAATTGGACAATGAAGATAACTAAATCTGCTTTACGTTAGTTTTAGAGATTCAACGTGTTTGTACCAAACCTATTATATGATGCTTCAAAGGGTCTGACAACTAGTTATATCCAGGGTTGTCTTCTTAATGCTTAGGAGCTCATCCAAGTACAGGGTAACACTTGTCTGGAAGGAAAGACTCGTTGTCTGTAATGATGGTACCTAACCTTTTCATCTCTCTTTTGAAGTAAAAAATATGAAGCCAAGCGAACATAATCCACTATGGTGATATGCAGGAATATAATTCAGCTCGTCATTTCTGCCTACCAGGCTGATGGGACGACATATCAACATAAGATATTACGACATAAACTGATGAATGTCTGTTAAGCATCCAACATAAATCGAGGTCTAAGAACTGGCAACTAAGCCATTCCGACCACGGTGATGAACATGGACGTTACCTGTTTAGCAGAGGTTACTTTTCATATAACGTACTAAATGGTCATAGTTGACTAGTCCTTTGTAGTGTAACATGGAAAACGTGCAGGAGTCACGAAAATTTGGTGCACTGCTAGATGTATTATTGAACTTCATTCATGCTGGAAGAACCTTTAAAATAATAGTCATTACTACTGGTCAATATTGATAAACTTGAGTTAAGGCTAGTACCAGGAATAAACACTCGAAACATTCTCGTCTGATTGTAAGAATAGCGGATGACAGCTCTTTGTCAATCACCAGCAATAGAACGGACTTTCGTTTCGTGTCTTTTAACAAGGCAGACCGATAATATTTTCTCAAAACATCTGATTGCAAATATTCCTGTTGAAAAAATCACTGGTAGTTCCTGGTGGCTTCGAGAGAGGGAGGGTGTGTGTGTGTGTGGCATTCAGCTGTTACAGACCAGCCATGAGGAGGCAGATACAAGTGTTTTCCTGCTTTCAATGTACACCAGTGTTGAGGTTGTTGTTTTATATGCATGTATAGATGAGTTGGTGCTACTGGAAATACCTTTCCACAAGATGGAGAACGAAATGATGTGGATGAAGACATGCACATTGAAACATCCCAAACAATGCCCTGTGCATTAAATCAGGCAAAAGCTTTCCCTCACATAGCCGTTCTTTGAAGCCCTCATACCTTTCCATACAATAAAAGGATGTGATTCTATATTCGTCTTCTTTGCTGATCATGGTAAGAAGTGTCAACAAAGACAATCACTTTCACAAAGACCATGGGAAAGAAAAGGGACACAAAAAACAACGATGGGTGCAGACACGTTTGTGTGCAAATTATACATAAAATCAAGCAACCGATATATTACGATTTCATGTTCAACGAGCACATTATCGAACCACATGATGGATACAGGTCACCATTCCACAGCCTACCCTACCATCATCTGCACCCATGGGTTGGAAAATGGAAGGTGGGCAGCTGTTATTAAAGTTTGTATCACTTACTTTAATTCGCATGTCGTGCAAGGATTTTATCTCAAGTGTACACGCAAAGAGATGCACGTGGTGCCGTTTTAATAACATAAATGGGAAATGACATGCACCGAAGCATGCAAATATGTAGGACACTGGTGCCATTTGAATAAATAAATTTGACTGAAAATTTGACTGTTGTAGGACTTTATATTATGTGCAGAAAGTGTTTTGGTCGTAAAGCATTAAAACAGGGCGATACAAACAAACTGTTCGTTCTAAACATACCCAACTCGTGTGGAAAAAGAAATTTGCCAACTTGTCATCACCAGTTGTAGTATAGTGGGGTGTATATCGACAATGGGAAAATACAGACACCCCTGGGGCTGTATGGCGAGAAGTTTTTAAAACTCACCCTGGGGCTGTATAGCGATAATATGAATTTAACACGGGGAATATTGGGGCTGTATAGCGAGAAGGGAAAATGGAGTTGCTGTATAGGGACAATAGGAATAGATGATGTGAGATGACGTCACGGTACTGATCATTGGCAACAATGTTGCAAGGGAGTGAACTAAATCGAGCGGAACGTATCTTTAGGGACACAGAAACATGTATAGAGACGCAGACATACATACATACATACATACATACATACATACATACATACATACATACATACATACATACATACATACATACATACATACATACATACATACATACATACATACATACATACATACTAGAACATTTAATAGGCAAGAAAACCTATCTTTATGAGGCATATGAGTGGCCCTGAAAAGGGCCTTTGGGTTTATAGTTAACACCATTTCGTTCGCATAGAGGGAATATTACGGATCTCCTTCTCTTCCTCAAACCTATTCTGACCTCTGTATTGTAGAGAAGGACTCTCTTCAGACAGCCTTGTCTCTCCACATAAATTCTTCTTATCCAAAAGTTCGTTCCGGTGATACGGATAATTGTCCATGATGATCTGACATACATAGGTAATCCGTACGGAACAGCATTGAGAGTAGATGATTCAAAGTTAGTCCATATCTTGTGACGAGAACAGGCGAAGCGAATGAAATGAACTGCGGTTTTTTTAATAGTGGAAGAGCGGATCGAAACGGATTGAGTTTTTTCACCAGTCCTAACACGCGTTAAAAAATTCAGTCACAGTGTGGACCCTGTCTTCCAATCTGAAGAGAGCAACATGTGACGTTCTATTTCCTATATAGATGCGCTAGCGTTAGTGTGTAGTCAATCCATGCGACAGAATTTTCAAACATGACGGAAACTGAGAAGATGGTGAATTGTGGTGCAGCGGCCGTGGAGACAAGAAGCGATGGTACAGCAGTGGCTACCGAAGTCAACACAGGCCTACTTTTAGATTTTAATTGGGATTTAGTCATTTTTCTCTCTACTCAAGAATTTGTTCCGGTACCAGTATGCTCACCAAGTTCAACTTTCATATCAAACGTCGAGGATTTTAAATAGTTACAGACAGAAGAATTGGAGAAATGTTTACCGACGCAAAAAGAAACAGAACAAGCTTTTATCCTTCTACAGCAACAACACCAAGAAGAGACAAGCAGAAGGAAACGACATGAAGAAGAAACAGCAGAGAGGAAACACGTTCTAGGAGAGAAGGAGAACAGTGAAAGTCGAATGGTGATAACAAAATAAAATAAAATAATAATATATAAAAATAACAACAATAATACCACACAAAACCATAAACAATAAAGGTCATAGCAGAAAGATAAAATATTTGCTTAATAGCAAGCACAACTGACTTAAAAAAATATTAAAATAAATAGACAAAACATACCTCAGAAAACATAATTTTAAAAAATAAAATAAATATAAATAAATAAAATAATACAAAACAAAGTATAGTGTCACGGCACAGGAGAAACCAGATGTTAGCATGGGTATATTAAAACCCTGAGGCTAGAATTTCTCGCCGGCAAAACGTCTTAGTTGTCCAGCCGCGTTTATTGACATAGCCATAAACTCAAGGCGTGCGGTTTAGTTTTGCCAAAGTCAGTTACGTAACCTTGTTCACAGGTAAGTGGCGATTTCTTGTTCAAACAAGGCATCACCCAATTTTTATCGTAAACATCTTTGAAAGACGGTTGGGAGGGGCGATGTCGGATCATTAGGCAAAAACCTCCAATCGGAATTGAGTTAGGCGTGCTAGACATTATAATCTTAAGTTTAAATATATCATCTTGAGAATAAAAAATTTGCAGTATTTCTAATATTTGGATGGACAATGCAAATAACCTACTCCGCGACCATTTGTGATGGCGGAATTATTCAGAGAATAATCAGAAAGCTTCGAAACAGGTCAATTATTATTTGCTCGATTGTTGTGAAATATTACTGCAAAGTAAGTGTACTTTAATTATTGCAGTATATCTACATATTTGAGTATCTATAAAATCACCAGTGTAGTTCGATTCATTCGTGTTTGATATACATGCGTATTTTGAGATATGGGCAACGTGATATGTAGAATTAACATTGTAATTCGTTATTGGGTTAATTCGTAGTAGCCTCGTGCATGTATTCATTTGATATTATACATTTTCAAATGTTGAATTGAATTATAAACTTTGTATAATGTTACGGTGTGCAACATTAGTATATGAATTTGCCTAATTGTGTATACTTGTAGGAGTATCATATGTATGGATATATCAGACATTGAATGTACATATCTGTGAACACTTGTAGAAGTGCTATGTACAGAAATGGGTCTGATTGTATAATATTGTTTTATATAATAAGATTGAGAATATATATATATATAATTTCCGTATATGTTTTCTTTAGAAGCTTTTAGGGACCAGCGAGAAGTACACAATGCAGTGGCCCGAGTCTCTGAGAGACAAAGAGAAGATAGAAGGAAGTTTGAGGAACCAGAGGGAATTACTCCAGCTGTTGCCCGAATCTCTGGGAGACAAATGAGAGAAGGAAAGACAGAGGAAGAAGTAGAATGGATAACGGAGGAAGACAAAGGAAGAGATGAACATAGAGATGGGGAGGACTCAGAACAGAAGGGAAAATTACACACTAATTCAGAGGATGAACGAGGCTGTCACTTGATGGAGTGATATGATATTAACTTAATTGTATTTGAATGATTACCGTTTGAATTATATTTAATTGTTGTTATTTATAATTTCAATTTGTAGATTCATTAATTTAACCGTCTGCACCGCTGACTAGGGGATCAGAGCTTTGCATCTCTCTATCACTACTTCAATTTCTGACAAAAACGAGCCAGGGTGGGTCTTCTAAATTAAAAAAAGGAAAAAGGGAAGCAACTTAAACCTTTACATATAGTCTCTAACCAAACAAAATCAATAATAAAATCTTCCCTCACCTCCCTTCTCATCACATAACTAACCAGATAAAACCTTAAACATGCACTGGCTGGGATATTAACACCATAAACAAAAGGTGAGAACATCCTACCCAAGCAGCTTAGGCCCCATGTACTTAAAACCATAAGGTGACCTAAGCCCAGTCATCAGCGCAAAATGCGGGAAAAAAAAACGCATACCTTATGTGTCCCTAAACGCAACTTAAAACTATAAAGTAACCTAAGTCCAGTCATTTACCACCCCCACCCCGCACAATGGGGAACAAAAACAACAGCATACATTATGTCACTAAGAGTAACTTAAGACGATAAGATGACCAGTCTACAAAATCTACAAAATGCGAGATTAAAAATTAATTGGCTGACTCAGACCCATCTAATTGGTACCGATTTAGAAAGTTAAGTACACTATGTACCCAAAATTCCAACTACTACATATGAAGATAAGGGGACGTCCATTAAGTATGTCAACAATTTTTAGGCAATTTTACCCCTCCCCATTGACAACAACTGTCAAACTTTCAGTGACCCCCCCCCCCCAATAAAATTATGTCAATTTTTTTTAAACCCCCTCCCCCGCCCTTACAAACTAACAATATTTTATACGGCTGGCTTTTATGCTAAAAATAGAATTATGGAAATTAAATGGTCTACAAATAAATTTTATCACATTTTTTTAAACTTGTTTAACAGATTTCAAATTGACTATAACACTTTGAATTCATGAAAAAATCGAGACTTTATATCTTAGCTTCTATTATCTTCTCATGGGGAAGCCAAATGTTTCTCATTGTTATAATGAGCATTTAGTGGCTGATTCATTCATTTAGGATTAAACTGATGGGCTGTTGACGGGCGAGCGTGTGCCATACCAACGCACCGACAAATTTCCAATTTTTTTATTCATAATTTTATTTTGTAACAAAATATAGTTGTTGACGTCAATTTATCTTGAACTCGCCCCCTCCCCATGTCATGTCAACAATTGTCAAACTTCTTCAAACCTCCCTTCCCCCGCCCCCTATTTTGTTGACATAATGAATGGATGACCCCTAAAAACAAAATTACAAAACGCATTTGATTAGGTTAATTACACAGGTGGCTCACACAACATCGGGAAAAAAAATTTGTGCCCAACTGTACAACTAGACATAATTTGGTCAAATAGGTCTTGGCATTTCTGACTCGCCTGTGACACGCGGCATGTTCTTAGGGTGTCTTTCTTTCTTTATCTCTGCATGACATCCAATTAAGTAGCGTGGAAATCACACATAAACGCGGGACTGTAGTTGCTCCATTCCTACAACCCTTATCAATTAAGTATCCATCAGGAATTAATAAGTCACGAAATTTCGTTGCTTACGTATGCAACTATATTTTTTTCATTTGGTCAGTAATTGAATAAACGAAGATGGCAATGAATATTTTTAACAACTTGAAAGACAGTTGATACTGCATGGTGGATGTATCGTATGCGGTGGAAAGGCTTGCAGATGACGGCAAGTATCCATGTAACCTAGACTTTGTGAACAGTCTGAATGTAGCCAGGTATCAAGTGAGATGGATGATAGAGGAGGAAGGGGAGAAATAAAGAGGCTTTATTCAACCTTATTATGTGACATTGGGAACCTTGAAGGATGCAAATGATAATGTCATCAAAGTCAGGTGCGTTTGAGAACAAATAGAGAATTTCCCCGAGTTAGTAGGGGTTAAAGCAAATAAAAGAAGCTGAAGACCTGATGAGAAAGATAATAAAAGAGGAAGTGAAAAAAGATTAAAGATAACTGGGCAAAGGATAGAAATGTCAAAGACAACAGATAGACAAAAAGAGGAGTTTAAATGACTAAATAAAACATGAATGAAGGTACAAGAGAAAATTAAACCTATGGGACAACCTGACTGGATGCTAGAGACAGAAAAGAAGATGAAGAAGAAAGAAATCATTTAGAAAGTGAGGAAATGGTTGAAGAATTGAGAAAATAGAATAAGAAGAATCCAAATGACCATTTCAGGGTCAATCATATGCCTCGAAAATATATGTTTTGTTGCCTATAACATGTATGTATGTATGTATGTATGTATGTATGTATGTATGTATGTATGTATGTATGTATGTATGTATGTATGTATGTATGTATGTCTACGTCTCTATACATGTTTCTGTGAGTCCCTACATGTTATGCCCCGATGTTCCGCCCGATTTTGTTTTGTATCTTATATGTTTTCAGCATGGTTTTTATTTTATATTTTCCATTTTCATTGTTTTTGTCATTTGTTTTTCTGTATTGTATAGATGGTGTAAAGCGCTTAGAGCTTCTAAAGATTAGGCGCTATACAAAGTCCTCGTTATTATTATTATTATTATTATTATTATTATTATTATTATTATTATTATTATTATTATTATTTAGTTCAGTCCCTTGCAACATTTTTGCAAATGATCAGTACCGTGACGTCACCTCACATCATCTATTCCTATTATCCATGTACAGGAACTCCACATTCCCTTGTCGCTATACAGCCCCAATATTCCCCGTGTTAAATTCATATTATCGCTATACAGCCCCAGGGTGAGTTTTAAAAACCAGGGGTGTCTGTAATGTATTTTCCCATTGTCGATATACACCCCACTATACTACAACTGGTGATGACAAGTTGGCAAATTTCTTTTTCCACACGAGTTGGGTAACAATCAGTTTGTTTGTATCACCCTGTTTTAATGCTTTACGACCAAAACACTTTCTGCACATAATATAAAGTCCTACAACATTAATATATTAATTAATTTTTTCAGTCAAATTTATTTATTCAAATGGCACCAGTGTCCTACATATTTGCATACGTCGGTGCATGTCATTTCCCATTCATGATATTAAAACTGCACCACGTGCATCTCTTTGCGTGTACACTTGAGATAAAATTCTTGTATGACATGCGAATTAAAGTAAGTGATACAAACTTTAATGACAGCTATCCATCTTCCATTTTCCAACCCGTGGGTGCAGGTGATGGTAGGGCAGGCTGTGGAATGGTGACCTGTATCCATCATGTGGCATGTATCCTTAAGTCAAGCCATATACAGATTAGTCCCGGATGTTCCGCCCGACTCCGGTAAGTCCCTTGCGACATTGTTGCCAATCACCTCACCTCTTCCGTTTCTATTGTCCCTATACAACAACTGCACTTTCCCTGACCAGTATGCAGACCCAATATTCTCCCATGCTAAACTCCTATTAGCGCTATACAGCCTGAGGGTGATTATTAAACCTTGTTGCCATGCAGCCCCGTGGGAGGTGGGGGTCTGCATTGTATTTTCTACGCGTCATCGTTTCGGTTATTATTTAATGTGTACACGTGCAGAATTTCTGGTAAAAGTTGCAACCTTACACGTCTCCTAAAAAGACAGTGTTTTGCACTATTAAAATCTGTTCTAATCATGCAAACTTTTCATTGAAACAAACCCTGAAAGATCAGAAATTTACTTACAAATTGATGCGTCCTTAGAATTTAATTCAATTATTTTAATTTATATTACATAAACCCAAGTTCTCATTTTTTTCACCAGCGTGAGCGTTGCGAGAGGTCCATTGTTTCAACTTTTTCCATTGACCTTGAGATAAATTTCATCGGTTCAACAGTTCGTAAATGTGTGAATGATAAAAATACATTATCTCTAATCACCCGATGACCTCACACCATGAAACCTAAGTATGACTCTGGTGGGTTTTGTTTTTCTTCACTTTTGTATAACTTAATAGTAAGCCTTATAAAGTATAATATTAGTACTTAATGCCATACAATACAAAATACGGGCAAAACAAATAATAGAAGAGTTATTCATATCTCAAATTACTAAACACGTATACCTAAATTATCAAAACGAAGTCACAAAGTTTGAACGTGGGGGGGGGGAGGTTCATTTACGAAACTAATCCATGCTGTCATAAAGTATCAGAAATGCTGTAAATTATGACTCCTGCTCCTACAACTTGGCCAGTTATTCGAGTTGAGAAATGAACACACACACACACACACACACACACACACACACACACACACACTTAATAGCAGTGTGTTTGCACGGTGTTACTGGCAGTAATTCTGGAAAAATATATATTTGGTACGCATATTTAAAATAAAGTTTCGAAACCATAAGCCGAGACTGCTTGCAACTTGAATTCCTGTACCCAATGAAAACAGACTACTTATTTCTCACCTTTCTTCACCATCTACACTAATATTATCTCGAAGTAAAAATGACACCAAAGTAATCTATCTCTGAAAGAATTATTTATCATATTTGCATTATAGATGTACTCCTTTCAAATATGTAAAATGTCATCGACACGTATTAACTAACAAGAAATATATTAAAAAAGTAAAATATAAAGTAAAACAGTTAAATAGCTCTATGAGAATACATCATTCATTCCATACCTTATCGGAAAGTGTATACTCGCGTATAAGCCGAATAATTTAGGAAAACATGAAGGCCTTGAAGAAGGGGATCAACTAATCTGCGGGCCAGCGGCATTGCTAGGGTTGGTGTCACCTAGTGCGGTAAACTCATGGTGTCACCCCTCCAGACTTCCACCATGGATTTCTTCTTCTTAAAATAAGTCCACAGTATAAAAATGACAAGAACAAAAACAAATTAATTGAAGGTTAGAAGGTAAAAGTATTTAAGAACTGTAACAAATAACTCCAAATTTTGCTCCCACCAGCTCTGAATCTCATTCAAATAAGCACCAGACGCTCTGCAGACTGCATGGTGGCACCCTGATACTGCTATTCTGGAAAGCATAAAAAACATGCTGAAAACATATAAGATACAAAACATTATTAGGTCTCTATGTTTGTCCCTGCAGTCGAAAAAGGAGAGCTTTAAGAGCACTCTTAAAAGGGACCACTGCGTCTTTGTGTCTAATTTCAGTGGGCAATTCGTTCCACGTCGCCGGGCCCTGGTATGCAAAAAGAACGTTGTCCATATGACTTTGTTTTCACAGTGGGAACAATGAGTATACGATTGTCAGAAGAAGCGAGTAAGTATCTTGCTGGTGTATACACATGGATGAGGCCGGATATTTATGTTGGACTGTAGTCTGTCATTGAAACATAGCACAGATAAAAAAAAATTGTGTTTGATTCTGTATCGAATTGATAGCCAGTATAGGGTACAGAGCAGTGGTGAGGTGTACTCTGATCGAGGTACTCTAAAGATGATCCGTGCAGCTGTGTTTTGAACTTTTTGAAGTTATGGAGTAAATATTGTGACGAACCAGACAGAACTGAGTTACAATAGTTCAGTCTTGAAAGTACTAATGAACACACAAGTGTTTTAGTGGCATCAACTGAAAGATATTTACGAATGGGACTGATGCGTCTCAGTTCAAGATATGCAGCCTAGCATATGTTCATAATATGTTGGTGCAATGTGAGAGTACTGTCTAGAGTAACACCTACTGACTGTGAGAATTTAATGTTCGTGTTGCTGATATTTATTGTCTGAGGAAAAGGATGTGAATGAGAAAATCGTTGTGGTGTAATCATAATAGCCTCAGTTTTATCATCATTCATCTGCAGCTTGTTACATGTCATCCATGATTTCACATCAGAAATGCACCTCTCTACTCCATGGATGGTATCATCAATTTCAGTTGGGTGGCTAGACTGGTATATTTGGGTGTCATCAGCATACAATTGGTGCGACACTGGGTGATGATCTATGACACTTGAGAGCGGCTGAGTGTATAGAATGAAGAGAGCAGGTCCAAGAACAGACCCCTGTGGAACACCACAACATACGTCAACTGGGCTGGAATGTATTCCATTTGCAGATATAATTTGTGTCCTGTTGACTAAGTAGGACTTGAACCACTGTAAGGCTATATTCTGAATACCAAATACATGCTGGAGACGGTGAAGGTTATATATCATGGTCTATTGTGTCAAATGCTGCAGATAAATCCAGGAGAGTGAGGACTGTAATCTGTCCACTATCCGAAGCAGAGAGAATGTCATTAAATACTTTCAGAAGAGTAGTTTCCATACTGTGGCAAAGGCGATATGTGGACTGTACATTGCTAAAACGACTGTTTGAATTCAAATGAGATACAATTTGGGTTAGAACAACCTTTTCTAAGATTTTTTTTATATGAATGGGAGATTAGAAACTGGGCGGTAGTTCTTTAAATCGTTATAGCCAAGTGTTGCTTTCTGGAGCAGAGGCTTTACGACGGCAGTTTTGAAAAATGATGGAAATTCCCCCGATGAGAGAGAGATATTTAATAACATCAGTGAAGGCAATATTGGGTCTAAGCATTCAATCAGCAGTGATGTCGGAATTGGATCGAGTTCACAAGACTTTGGTGCACTTTTCATCACGATTGTCCTTTCTAAATCAATAGAAACTGGTTCAAATGCTCCTGAAATTCTGCATCGTAACTGTATGCTGACGAATCAGTTGAAATTGTGCTGTCAAGCGAATCTCTAATGGTTTGTACTTTGTCACAGAATAAATTTGCAAATTGGTCCGGAAGGTCTACTGGAGAGAAGGTAGTTGGAAGTTGTGTACATTTATTCCTTGACATTAGTTTGTTAGTTATCTCGAATAGCTCTTTGCATCTGGAACTCTCCGTGATCTTAGTACTGTAGTGGGATAATTTGGCTAAATCTACTATGTTTGTGACGTTCTTCTTAGCAGCTTCATAGATTTGTTTATGAATAGTGAGTCTGGTGGAAAGCCAAAGCCTCTCTGTTTTTCGGCGATGTCTTTTAGCTGTGCGAAGCTGGTCCCTAACACTGCTATACCGTTGGAGAACACTTTTTATTGATACTCTGCATTTAGTGGCTGGGGCATGTTTTAAAAGCAATAAACGCATGCACTTATCAAGTTATTCTGATGTTGGATGCAAGAAAATTGTTAGGTTTCTTGGATATCACGCATGAATTTGGTTTTATTTATCATACGGAGGTTTCTCTTAGTAGCAAATAGAGGTGGAGGGTTAGGGACTGATACGTCGAGATGGCATATAATGCAGAGGTGATCTGATGCAAATTCGTGGGATACAATGGTGGATTGCAGAATATTATCATCAGGTCTATAAAGAAGCCACTCTAAAATGTAACCAAGTTATGGATGGGTTGGTTAACTGAATGTTTAAGATTGAAAACATGAATGGAATCTACGAGTTTTGACGTGTATGGGTTTCCAGGACACTCAAAGTGAAAGTTGAAATCTCCAAGAATAATTAGGTTGCAACCGATCGAATTTCCATAATCCAGAAGATTGGGAAACTGCTCCAAAATGAGAGCGTCAGTCAGCTTGTTTTTTCCACTTGGAGGAGGAAACGAAAAAAATGGACTGACCTTTGTTCCATTGTGAGTGTTGTTTGGACTAGTTCAAACAATATGTGGCAGAAATTCAAGTTTGTGTTGTACTTAAGGCATTTGATCGTGTAATTCTTTGTAATGACAGCAATTCCACTTCCGCGAGATTTGCTGGGGAACGACTTGATGGAGTTATCGCTGGGTATTAAATCCGCACACTTGGGTTCATCGCCTGATGGTTTTAACCATGTTTATATCAGGAATAAGAAGTCGATATTCTGGTCGTTGATAAAATTAACTATTTCTGTGCTCTTTTCCGGTGATCCTACTAACTGAGCGTTGAATAATGCATTAGGTAGTGGTATCCCAGGGATATATGACACAAGGGTTCACGATTTAAGAGGAATTTGAAACAGGTTATAAAAATTAACGGCAGAATTTTTTAATTGTTTATCTGTTACGGACAAAAGGGAGATAACTGGAATTCTTCTTCGTGTTCTACGCCAGCCAGCTTTGAAACAACGTTTCTTTTTTCGCTTCCGTTTACATTGAAGTATTGATGAATGTAGTCCCAGTTCGAATAGTCTTGAGCTCAATGTAGTATCAAGAGCAAAGTTGTGGTCATTTAATGCAATTAATGAGGGTCCATCATATTGTAAGTGGGTTAACTGGTGATCACGTGATGGCGGTTTATTTAAAAAAAATGACGTCTTAACGTAACGTGGTAACGTACATGTGACAACTGTTTTCCTCTCATATATACGACCTTATTCCCTTATTGTCAGCTCGTAAAGCATTTAGTATTGTCTACTATCAAACATGTATTCTGAATTAGTTTTATGAGGAAGCATTTGCTATGTGCTATGTGTTTTCTTTCCTTCTTTTAATTTAACGATGGTAATTAACAGTCGCATATACGGTATACAAATGTCAGGTGTTCACTTGTAAGTTTCGTTCCTGGGAATGGCAGTATATCATATGGAGTTAAATCATTCGCAGTGATCGTTATTGGGATTGAAATTAATTGTGGACGATTTGATGCCGTGGTTTAGTTAGTTTTTGTTCCTTTTTGTATTGTTGTAGAGGTAAAATTATTAATCTACGTGAATAATGTTTAAACGTAATTTTATTTTTAGTGAAGATGCAAATTGTTTCTAGTAATTAGTTCGTCAAAACAATAATTCACGTTTCATACAACAGAACATGAGTGACCTTTCTTGTTTAGAAGAAATGAAAATCGACGGCATAATGTAATATTCGTGAGTTCTCAGCAAAAATCGGAAGATATTACGAAATCGGGAGGTAGGCGAAGAGCGACCCCCAAAACTCGGGTGTTTTTTTTTTCCTCTTGGAGTAAAAGGTATGGTGTAAGGTCGCTTATATCAAAGCAAACTACAACTCAACGTTTGAGGTACATGTATTAGCTTAATTTTCAAAGCATTATTTCTGAAGCTTCAATTTTATGTTGTAGTTTGGAGATATCATTAAAGTTTAGCGTAATTGAGTCTATGATTCGACTCCAAGGGATGTACTTAATTCAGCGCCCAATCAAACCTACAGTGTACATGCAGTGGCGCCGTTATGTAAATACCTTCAGTAGCTTAATTGCGAGCGTTGAATCAAACCATATTGTTGTTCGTTGTGTTATCATACTGGGATTACATTTTGCTGAGTTAAGTACAATTTCAAAGCAAAGTAAAAATGCAATTACCGGTGCACTGATATAAAATGTTAAATTCAATAATGCACAAACAAACAATAATAGAGTCAATGGGGGAAAAGTAGTGTTACAGCAACATGCGATTGCTAAATTCTTGTCATCGTTCGATCTAATTATACACACATCGAAATTAGGCAGAAACAATAAGAAAACAGAAAATGAACTAAATTACTTTTCAAACAAGTTCATTCTATTTTATTTTAATAATCAAGCACGCCAACCGCGAAATAAGTTTACATGTAATTTTATTAAAATATAGTTTTGCCTAAAATAAATGCATTTAGAGCTTACTTTGTGCATCTTAAGATTGCTTGGAGTTGTGTGTCGGCTTATACACAGGTCATTAACTTTATATTGTTTATACCTGTGTGGTTTGGGGTCGGCTTATACGCGAAAGGGCTTATACGCGAGTATATAAGGGTACTTATTTCTCACTTGAGAAAGAAAGAACTACAATAAGTCAGTATGCTTATTTCGTTGTGATCAAGTATATACAGGGACGCGAATACCCGATACTTCATCACATGGTTATGTTTGAGTTTCATCACAAGTTTTGAATACATAAACATATTTTATTTGATCCTTGTCTTTTTTAACTGAATCATGTTTAATCTCATTGAAGGGAGGTAATGGAGTCGGAATGTTTGGAGGCGTGACTCTTAATATCAGAGATGTTGCTTCGGAGCTGCTGTCCATAAAAAAACACCAAACTAAACAACAAACATTTGCTGAGGGAATGTTTCTCCTTTCGAATGCTTGACCATTCAGATTTTCTGTAATCTGTGCCTTAATTGATATAATAAACCCCAGCCCATTAAGAAATAAGGGAGTGAGATAATCTGAATTTAAAATATCTCGCACAAACGAACATTCTATATCTCAAACTCTGTTATGCGTTTGTGATAGAGAAAAACTTTGCAGCATTCATATTACTGTATGGGGTTCAAATTCATTTATAGTCAATGCACTTGACCTGGCTACGAATAAATGAGAATACAGGGTAATTACATAGTTTCTATCTTTATTAAGAACCTAATTCTGATTGTGATTTCCGGAATAATAAATGGTAGATTTATTTGAAAGTGGATGCCAATAATGAATGTATGAGAAGGTGGGTGGGTGGATGAAACAGATACATGCTTATTATCATCAATTTGAAGATACTTATTTAAAAAGAAATACAATAACGCCAAAACAGAGACTATAATACACGATGATGATAACGCGTATTATTTTTGCTAAAGATGACAGTGACAGTGGTGGATCATCAAGAGAGATCGAGAGTATATACTGCTGAGAGAGAGAGAGAGAGAGAGAGAGAGAGAGAGAGAGAGAGAGAGAGAGAGAGAGAGAGAGATTCTTGTTCTTGTTCTTGTTGTGACTAGAAGTGTGTAGTCATCCGATCCGAAGTTCTACGCTGTTATTTACAGTCAAAATTTAAGCAAGCACAACATGCAGGTTTAAAACTGAATCTAAATAAATTTCTGAAGACTACATAATTATAAATACTCTTTTTCTAATGCTTGTAATTAACTATCCGTACCTCTTCATGTTTTGAAACGAAAGAAAGAATAAATGTAAATAATGTACAGTCTCCATGTTTGCATAACTATTAACAATGGTTTAAAGATAAAAAATCCTGCGATCTAATTTTTTGCTATGCGTAATGAAATTTCATGTTTTGTTAAAATTGGTTGTGTTAAGTTTCGTCCTATTTAGCAATCACACTACAACCTTTTTGCCTCATTGAATGAAAATGCATTTCATTTTTGTAATGTTTAACTTAAAAACCAAGAATGATGAATAAAAAATATAGTTGGTACTAGCTGACAATAGTAGAATTCAAGTTCTAGCAGGATGAGAACAATGGGCAAACAGTTGGTACGTATTCATTGTTGCAACAATGTTTACTTTGCATTCAGCAGGTGCTCGCTTCTTCCTGACCAATTAGCAACTGCGAATATTGTGACGTCATGAAATAGACAAATGGCGGAAAGCAGATACTGAGAATCAGGTAACTCAAACTATAGTGTGTTTGTGCAACGATCCATTGGCATAAAACTTGAGATCGATGTATTATCATGCTTTAATGTTAGTTGCATATGGATGCAAATTAAGTAAGGTTTGATAAAAGCTCAGTAATTGTAATTTTTTTTGGTGATTTCTGGCAAGTGATAGTTTTGGTTCTCTTGTGCATAAAAATGAAAAAAGGGTGGAGGTATAAGTTGTATGAATAGTTGATGTTTTAAAAGTTAATATGTTGATCTCGGAGCTATTGAACGATTAAAAATACCATTAAAGGTGAATTGTGTTTGACACGTCTCTTTTTAAAGATAAATTGTTAATCGTTCGTTAGACCCATGGTTCGTCGCGTAACATGTTTCCGAGGATAAAACTTGAGGGATCCGAGGATAAAATTTGAGTGCATGCTTTGTGGACAAACGACGAATTTGTTAATTTCAGTAAGATAACTGCTAATAATTCCAGTATTGTATACGTTGACTAGTTGTTGAATTGCAGTGTTTAGTACAATTTCATGTTATTAAGCTTTCTCTGTTCTTTCTCATCATATGGTTAGACATGTATGTGGGTGTTCAGAGCACATCACGCTATTGAAAAGTTAGAATGTATAAAACCACACATCAGTGACTTGTGACTCAAGCAGGCATTAACACATTGTCTTGAATAATGTATATTGACTAATTACTAATCTTGTAAGTTTTTAATAAATAACATTTTGCAAGCAGTAATTCTCAGTAGTTATTTATAAAAATAACAGGATTTAAATAATTGGTTTCCACTTTCAGTAACATTTTCTTGTCTGTAAAGTTTAATTTGTGCATGTTCACAGCAAGTTGACATGACATAACATCTTGCAAAACTTGCACCTAAGGTCTGTCCACTTGATATTAGCCATTGTTCAACCATTCCTGGTGCATTTGGTAAAATATTTTAAATTGATAATGAATAAAAGCATCTTTTCTAAATTGCAAAATGTACTTTGATTATGGTTGCAGTCAATTACATGATAATTTTCAGCACTGGTATTATTAAAGAATCATACAATGTTAATTGCTCATGGCAAAACAGGAGCCCTGGTTGACTGAGTGATTTGAATTTTTCAACATTACTAATTACTGGCATCTCACCTCTATGTAGGTTAGCATCTCAGGCATTGCCAGTGTGGGTATGTGAGAGAGATTGCCAATAGCTTCCCATGGATCATCGGTTTTTACCAGATTGTGTGTGATTTGGATTTGGAACATAGCTTTAAAAAAATTTAAATTCTATCACAAAAACGTATGCATTGTGGCAGTTTATAGTGATGTCAATCACTTGTGCATCATGTCGCAGGCATGTGGCAAGATGTCTCACCCATTCACATCCTGACACGAAGCTGACACTAACCTTTTAATGCTGAGTGCCAAGCAAGTCAACTCTTAGTACCATTTTTGTAAGTCTTGGGTATGACTCTGCCGGAGACCAAACCCAATACCTCCCACATCCAAGGCAAGTGCCCAAACCACTAGGCCACCAGAGTGGTAATTTCTTACTGGAGTTTTCATATTTTCTTCCTCCACCAATTATACTTGCTGGCATGTAGAATCAATCAGACACAGAAAATTGGAATTAAGTCCCCCAAATACAGACATGATTTTTCTCCCTTTTAAAACGGAATTCCGCTTTTCTTCTGACTTGAATCTGATTTTTCTTGATATAGTCCGTTTTTATTTAAAAAATTCCGATCAGTTTTTTTTTCTCCAGTTTTTAACCTTTCTTTTCAGTCCCATTCCGCAACAACCCTTGTAACGTATTCACTCCATATATTAGTTAGCCCACAATTCTTGTAAAGAGTATTCTGATTGGTCAAAAGTTTAAATTCATCCAATGAATCTTCCTGTAAAAGAAATGGGTTGTTTTCACAGACGTCACAATTAAGTACGCAAATACCCACAATTCAACGCGCGCGCACCTTCTGCTGCCATTTTGAGCCCCTAACAAACCGTTGTCAACATTAGTCATTATGTATATTCAAGAATAATAATCTGATTAAACTATCGATAAGGATATTTACTTCTTCGACGCAATACATAGATTATATTTGAAATTATGTGCACTATAGCACAACAATAAAAATAAAGCTGGAAGTTCCCTTGCTTATATCGAAAGACAGAATAGTAAAGTAGAACCGTAATCGTGTATATTATTGATATCTAAGAAATGCACTTTTTGTTGTTTACAAACAGACAATATTGACGTTTTTAAAAAGTCATTCGTATTATATCCCTAAGCTTGTCATCTTGAAAGAGTATTTCTGATTTATGATTTTCTGGATACAATATCAGTCACGAATTAAAATTTCATAGCATGTATTTTATGCTAGAACTTTTATGTACAAATATTTTTTGCAACAACATGTGTTTGTGCCATAGAGTATTTGAGAAACCATTTTAATTAGTATATTCAAATATTGTATTTGTGGAGGGGATGGTGGATGTAGGCTTATACTAGATGAAAGCGATAACCGGTCAAAGAAGTTTCATCTTTAGTGTATTCAAGCGAAACACGTGTCTGACGGAACATGACTTTGTTTCGAATGTCAAAATGATGTTTTCCTCAAATGCTTTTAGAAATATGAAATTGTATATAAACAATTGGCTTTTAAACTTTAACGATAATCAAATGCTTGATTTAAGCCCGTGAAAATCGAAAATCATTACATGTTTCTACTTAGTTGTATATCCATTTGTTTATGTGTTTGTTTATTGATCGATCTATTTGTTTAGGAAAGAATAACAAATATGGTTGAAATATAAATATTTTATTTGAAGAAACACGTAAAAAGAGTCACGCGATTCGATTTCGCGAGGTTGACATGCACAACAGAATGTGATGTATTCTTATATACTTACTCACAAAATGAAACATGCGGGTTATGAGGGATAATGACTCAAAATGGCGGATATGGAAGTACACACGTTTTGTGACGTCACGTGAAAACAACGGATAGTATTGGAGAACAGTTTCATGTGACAATAAATATTGTACAATTATTCAAATTTTTGGTAAGTTTCTTAGTTTTTCAAATGATTATTTTGTTACATATTATGGTCACAAGTTGCACCAGGAGCAGATTTTCATGCGTGTAAAATGCATTTTTAGTCGGTGGTCTTTGACCCCCGGAACCCCCCGATCAGGGGCACTGCCCCTCGAGACCCCATTTGGGGAGTACCCACAAATCCCCCTTTCACATTTTCATTTATTTTTTTTTTAAGGTCGATCATGTCTGCAAATAGTAACAACATAAATTAAAATCAAAGATATATAAGACTTCATGCACTCATTTTTAGTGTCTAAATATCACAGTAATTTTTACAGTCTAGCATCCTAGAGAAAACACAGGCCAAGATGAATTAGATTTTATTGATTTTGATTATGATCATATTTCACTTTCACCATTAAGAAATTATCATATTCTAATGGATGATATTTCATCTTCTTTTCAGTGTATTGAGAATTTTATTTTGCAAGAACATGTAACAAAATATATCATTCTTGATATACATTGGTTTTATTAACCATTTTTATGGATATGTTTTGAAAAGTAAAACAGGATCCATGCCTGTACACATACTGCAAATGGGTTCAGGAGTTACCTTCGCTAAAATTAGGGATTGTACATGTATTTGTTTTAGTCTTTTGGGGTTTAACATGGTAGCCTGCATCTTTGCCAGAGAAAGAACCACTGACCCACTGGAAAGTTTTGCACATGCACACATTGGTTGAGTTTGTTATTGAAACTCATACAGACAGACAGACAGAAGTGATATTTGTAGGTGATCTGTAAAGGCAAGCACCTTAGACCTCATTGCCCTGTATATGTGTTTTTGTCTCTATTTGTTTGGGACCTTGAGTGGTCAAAAGTGCTCTCTGTTACAGATTACTGCCATCTCACCTCTGTCTACATGGATTCGAGTTTCGGATTTGGCCAATATGGGTATGTGAGAAAGCTTGCCAGTAGCTTCTTGTGTGTCGTGGTTCTCTTCGGCGGTTTTCCCGGGTTCATCCTCCACCATTAATACTGGCCGCTGTGTATGGCCCATCTTGTGCTGAAAAATGTCATTAAACCCTATAGCAAAAACTGTCTTTCTTTTATGAGCTGGTTTAGGGGAAAACTGGGCTTAGATAAAATTCTGATATTTATCATAACATTGCAAATAGTATGTGAATTTGAGGGAACGAATACCATTTTCATAGTGTAGTGTCGTGAAGTTAAGGCAGCATTGCACAAACTAACGGAATAATTGAATTGGTTACATGAAGTAAGCCATCTTGATTTTCTCATTGAAGCTTATGTCATGGTGTGAAATTATGTTTAGTTACCAGGGTTCAGTATGTCTGATCGAGTCCTTTTTGCCACATATTTTATTTCTGTTATGGATGAAATATTAAAAGTTGTGACATTCTTCTGTGAAATGATTTGTTTTCAAATAATGTTAATCACTGCTATAGAATAAGATAAAGTTCCTTGATCCTCCAAGGGTCATAGACATGTGATGCCATGATAGCAGGGCCTGACAAATCCTGTCACATTTTTTGACAAATACTCTTGATCATGACTTCTATTTAGCACTGCACTCTGTATCAGATCCGGACACTTGTTGATATTGGTTTTCTGTCCCAGAACTTTTATAAAATGACTGATCTTTTCCTGATCCAAAGCTTTCTCCCCAAACACTGCACCCTCTGTGTCAACCACTACTTGTAAACATTTTTTTGTCTCCACCCCCACCCCCAGTGCATGACTAGGTAGTAATGTTGCATTTCCTATGAAATTATTTTCTTTACATGTTGAGATAAATGGAAGAAAAACACTTAACTTTTGCACATAGGCAAAATAATGCAACTTGTTATTCTATCCAGTAGTATTTGTCAGATAATAATTAAACATCTTTTTTTATCCTTCCTTGTGACAAATTTCAGCATCTTTAAATTGGGCTGTATGCTATATGATACATTGTTACAAAGATGACTTAAAATTTGGTTGATGAGGACACTGTAGCAAGACTAGACAACTACTGATTCAATGTATACAGTACTGGGAAAGTGATATTCAGCAGCAAGTCTTGTTCAGAATGTACGCAATCTGGAATTTGCTGTGCATAAGAAACCATTCCCCTCTAGAATTTATTTTGAACATTTTGCTAACATGAAAATAAGTGCAGCAACTGTTTTAACTGAAGATTTCATCATTTTTTTAAAATTTATATTTCCTGCCCAAACTAATAAAATCAGTAAGGCATTTCTGTCAATGAAAAGGGGCCCTGAGTGGTCTAAAGTGCTGTCCGTTACAGATCACTGCCATCTCACCTCTGTCTGCGTTGGTTCGAGTCTAAGATTTAGCTAATGTAGTTAGGTGAGAAAGCTTGCCAGTAGCTTCTCGTGGGTCGGTGGTTCTTTCCAGGGGTTTTCCGGGTTCTTCCTCCACCATTAATACTGGCCACCATGTATAGCCTATATTGTGCTGAAAAAATGGTGTTAAATCATAAAAAAAAAACTAACTGTCAATGAAAAACTCATTGCCTAATGCTTTTCAAAATGTAAGCAAGCTCTTTGCTGTAAACTTGCGATGCACTCAATTCAATCAGAAATCATGGAGGATCGTCTTTTTACTTTCTTTGGATTCTATGAATCCAATGGAGACCAGACAGGGATCTTTATTTTGCAAAAAAATGATAAACAAGGGTCACTAGTACAAGCCTATAATGAAATGGAGTTGTTTAAAACTGGTCTGGAAATAAATGTGCAACCTCTCATTGACTTGAACAAATATTCTTACTCTGATTTGTTGGGGAAAACTGATTATGTTGATTAGAAATAATTTTTGTTGGTATATATAAAAAAATCTCGTTTACAAAAAGACCCTTTTCTGTGACATATTAAATGGTCATCTCCAACAGTTCCTAACTTTCTGGTAAGATAGCAATACTTACAGTGTGTACTATATACCCCTGTTATGAAAGTTGCAAAGTTGAATTACAGTGAAGTTGACATTGCCTCTGAATTGTTCATTATGCTTGGTGGAATTTTATTGATTTATAAACCATGTATTAAAGAGATTCAAGTGGCTTGGGATCTACTGTGTCACACAAAGCATTCTGGATGTTGAATATTTAATGGCACATGTAGGAATGCATGTATAATCTGATGTTGACCTGTTTTAGGACCATTCACCTGCAGGATGTAAGTGCTTCCTGTCATGAATGGTACTGAAGGTTTTACTCGATATTTGAGGTAATTTTTACGAGACTGTAGGTGGCAGTAAATATGGTCTAGGACTCTAAGGACTGACTATGAAATGAATGGGTGGATTAACTCCACGGAAACATCTGTTGTTTTGTTAATGTATTATATGATACTGTTCATTCTAATTCCATCTTTTTATGTGTTTTATTACAATCTTTAGTCACTCTTCTTTTCAGTAGTGATTTACATGCATTTTGAAAGTTTCATTGTGAATGTTATTCTTTACAAAATGTTTAATTGTGTGTGTGTTGCTTTACAGAATGTTTCTGTGTGTGTTGCTTTACAAAATGTTTAATTTTGTGTATTGTTTTTCAAAATATTGTATTATGTACGTGTTGCCATACAGTGTCATGCTGTATATTGATTTTAAAATCTTTTTGTGTATGTGTTGCCTTAGAGATTGTTATATTTTGTGTATGTCTTGTTTTACAGTGTTTCATTGTGTATTTATATACAAAGTGTTTTTTGTGTGTTGCTATACAAAATGTATTGTGTATGTATTGTTATTCAGTGTTTTAGTGTGTGTATGTTGTTATACAAAATGTGATATTGTATATGTGTTGTTATGCCAAAATGTTTAATAGTTTGTGTTATAAAAATGTTTTGTTATGGATGTATTATACAAAGTGTGATATTGTGTGTGTGTGTGTGTGTGTGTGTGTTGCTATACCAAGGAAATCATAAATGGATTAACATTGTTGTTATGGATGTGTTGTACAGAGTGTGATTTTGTGTGTGTGTATTGCTATACCAAGTAAATTATTCAAAAATTTGTTGCTATGCATCATATGCATTTTTCTGTTTTCAGACACATGGTGTGCCAACTAACAATGTGATGGTACTGCAGAGGATGGTAAGTGACATGTTTAGATTTCTGTATTTGCGATTGACTTGTGTAAAGACACATTGTTGAGATTTCTATATTTAACATTGACCCATGTAAACACATGTTGAGAAATCTTTTTTTGACATTGACTCATTCATGTTCACTGTTTATAATTCTGTAATTGATATGGACACAAAATTTTTGGACAAAGGATTGAAAAATGACTTGACTGGAAAGTTGATAGGATTGTAACAGTTTTAAAAACACTGAATATTTGAGAGCTAGAATTTTGTGATCTTTGCAAAACAAGTTTGACAAACATGTTATAATTGAGAACAAATTTGACTTGTAATGATTTTGGTAGTTATAAGATTCTAAATGAGTTCCCTTCCAAAATACAAGGAGAGATAGTATATAGATCAACAGTGGGGAAGTGATGATAATGTTTGCAGATACCCTTGTCTGTCAAAGATAATTATGAGTTTTTGTGCAGTGCAAATGTGTGCACCGCCTGTCAACAATACAAGAAGGTACTTAGAAAGGACAAAAACTCCTGTTGAGAATTAAAAGAATTCAACCATTATGCAGACAAAATTAGTGAATACAAAAAGGAAAGCAAATGAAATGATTTTTCAAGGCTGCAGAATTTTCAATACTAGCAATTCACTATCAACAGGCTCCCCCAGAGCCCCCAACATTTCTAGGTGTGTTTTAAATAATTTGTTTTACAATAAAGAACCAAAATTATGTCTGCGAAATGGCTTGTTATGTTAAGTCGGCCCAAATTAACATGGTACTGATCTATCAACCAATAGTGTAGCCATGGTGGCCATTTCAAGAATCTTGTTATCACTTATTCTCCTCAACAGAGGGTTGTATGGTCATGAAGATTTGTCAAAAATACTTCTCTTTTTGCCTTTGTGACATCTACTATTGCTTCCATGGCAACCATTACGAAACTTTTGTTATCACTGGTCATACTGAATGAATTGTCTTAGTAACATTGTGTTTTTACTAAGACTTTATTCGATGTCGGGTTGGTTATGAATGAAAATGCCACCAAAATGGCCACTATGCCAGCCATCTTGAAAATCTTGTGACCATCTGGTCATGCAGACTTTAGAGGATGTGTAGGTAGTCCTGAATGAAAATCCTGCAGATTCTGACAAATTGCAACTAAATTTACAACACTAAAATATTTAGTTTTGCATTGACCAAGCGTTATAATTGTTAATTTTTTAATTGTGCCCCCTTCAGCATGATGTGTCATTGTTGCTTTTTCTTGAAACTTTAACAGTGAAATCATACTCAGTCGTCAGAAACCTTTTATTACTAAAAATTGTAATTGTAGTGGTTTACTTTTACAACACTAAAAAGATTTTGTATTGATTCATTGACTTGAGTTTTGTAATTTTCATCTACAGCTTGAGCCTTCATAAAGTAGTGAGAAGTTTTCGTTCTGTAATTGTGCTTTTCACAGGAACCAAAATTGTGTACTATATATGATAAACAAGGTTGCCTGTTTAGTGAGATAGGCATAATACAAAATGTACATTCATCCCAATATGTGCCTATAACCATGTTGAATGAGGGAATGTGCTCTCTATAGTATTTATTTCCCTCTACAGTGACCACCCCAACCCCATTTCTGATTATTACAAACAATGACTCATTCTCTTACACATTTATTTTAGAGGCAGGTTGAACTAATTCGGCCATGAATTGAAACTTAATAACAGTCACATGATGGATTCCCTCACCTCTAATTGTAAGAGAATCTCTGGCTTGACAATTACTTGTGCCATCTTTCCATTATCCAAATGAATTAAAATCTCTCAGTTGCAGTATCAAGGGCAAAATAAAGGAGAGGTCAGACTTGGGTGATATATGGGAATTCACTACTGTAATGACAGCTAATCATGGATGCACATGGGAATATTGATTTTGGATAAGACCTCAGTCTGATGGGAAGAAAGAAAACACAATTTCTGTTAATATTTTCCAACAATAATTTTCTTGTGCTTGAATAATTTTCTTGTGCATTACTGTGTGTATGTTTTTATGTTGCATATATATATATATATATATAAATATATATATATATATATATATATATATATATATATATATATATATATATATATATCTGTGTGTGTGTATGTATGTATGTATCATACACAATAATGAAGGAAAAAAACCATTTCCATATAAACAGCAACCTTATGATTGATTGAAATCTTTGTCACAGTTCCATTTCAATAGCCTGATTATTGAAATCTTTGTCACAGTTCCATTTCAATAGCCTGATTATTGAAATCTTTGTCACAGATCTGTGTCAGTAACAACCTGTCACAGGGTGTTTGTTTCATACCCATCATCATTGATGTAGGTTAACAATATTAAAGTACTTTTACCACAATAAAGTTTTATTGACTTTTATTACTTTAACCATTATTTTAAATTTGTTTATTATTTGTAATGTTTGTTGCGGTTCAGCAAGCAGTAGTTTTCTATATTTGTTGTCACCTGACATGTAGCCATTTTTTTATCATGCCCTTGCACCATTGCTGGACTTCATTTGTAATGCCTTGAGTGACCTTTCATACCTGCAAACTTACATAAATGCTGAACCGTTCCGGTGGCCTAGTGGTTAGAGTGTTCGCCACAGAAGCTGGAGGTCGTGGGTTCGATCCCTGGCCGAGTCATACCAAAGACTTACAAAAATGGTGTTAACTGCTGCCTTGCCTGGTGATCAGCATTAAGAGGTTAGTGTTAGGACTGGCCGGCCTGATGTCAGGATAATGTGACTGGGTGGGACATCATGCTACATGTCAGTGGCATGATGCCCCAGTGCTAGACATCACTATAAAACTGCCATTCCAGTTTAAAACATGTACCATTAAGAACTTTATTTTGATTAATCTCGAGCATAATTCTGAGATCAAATCAAACGTTGCAATCAGATGCATCTGTGCCTCCGATGCAGAAGGTTGTGGGTTCGATCCATGGCCGATTCATACCAAAGACTTAGAAAAATGGTACTAACAGTTGCATCATTTGAGCTCAGCATTAAGAGGTTAGTGTTAGGACTGGTTTACCAGATATCAGGATAATATGACTACATGTCTGAGGCATGATGCCCCATTACTAGACATCACTATAAACTGTCACAATGCGGATATCATAGTGATGAGACTGTTAAACTGTTAAAGCTATACTAAAAATCCAAATCACAGTCACAGATGCATGTGTAGTGTATAAAGTTTGAGAGTTCTGTCCATCATGTAAAAAAAAGGCCCAGAGTGGCTGAGTAGTCTAAAGCGCTGTCCATTACGGATCACTGCCATCTCACCTCTGTCTGCATGGGTTCAAGTCTCAGATTCGGCCAATGTGGGTATGTGAGAAAGCTTGCCAGTAGCTTCTCGTGGGTCATGGTTCTTTCCGCAGGGTTTCCCGGTTCTTCCTCCACCATTAATACTGGCCGCCATGTATAACCTATTTTGTGCTGAAAAATGGGTTTAAACCCTACAACAACAACAACCATTGCATTAATGCATTTGCTTCAGGTTTAGGGTTGTGCATTATTTGCTTGGTCGCATTACAATACTTATCTGTACTTTGTAGAGTTTACTGCATTTTGCAGCAGTGGCATTAAATGTAACTTATAACAGATGCATCCAAATATTGCAGATTTCATATATTGTTGTGCCTGTCATGTCACTGAATTCATCACTTGACCCATATAGTGTGTGATGTAGATAATTGCTAATAATAATAATAATAATAATAATAATATATAATTGTAAATAACAGTGATAATTGCTTCTGAAGAAGTAGATTTAAAAAAAAGTGAAACATGAAATCTTGGGTGTATATCAATTTATTACTTTTTGTAGACAAAAGTTTTGTCTTGTATGCCTTGTCATAGTTTATTTATGTATGTATGTATGTATGTCAGCACAATTTTGGCTATGCAATTTAAGATTAAGTTTTAAAAATGTATTGATAAACAGATTGCAAGAAATGTTTAATTATTGTCAAGATCACTTTAGTCTTGTATTTTTTTGCAAGATGATTAATTATTTATTACAATCATTTCTAGAGCCTGACTAAAAGCTTTATAGATAAGCTGTGTAATTGTTGATTACATTCTCCTTTCATTATGGATATGTGCCCCTTACATAGAAGGGATATGTTGGTAAACTTAAGAAAAGGGGTGTTAGAAATATCCATTGCTGAGCACACATCCCCTTTGTGTTGAGTTGTCAGATTTGACTAGTTTCACACATCCATTGTATTGAGTTGTCAGATGTGACTGGTTTCACTTTACTTCCATTAGAACCAATTGTCATGTATCATTCCTGGTTAAAATTTTGATTCTCCCAGTTTGTGGAGAAAATTTATTCCACTGGAAGAAAGCTTTACATTTAGGAAGAAAGGCAAAAGCAGAAAATGCATTGTAATTGGTGACAGCTTTACCAACAAGCTACTTTGAAGTGAATTGTGCAGGCTGCTGTATGTAGTCAGCTGCTGTTATAACAGAACTTTGCTGTGAACCTGCAAGTTCTGATTGATGTTTGTTGTTTAACCTCATTTTCATCATTACTTAAATTAACATACCTTTTAATGAATGGTTGGGTAGCATATATATGTATATAGTAAGGTTTGTTTCTGTTAACAACTCATGTATTCATGATTTTTATATCCAGTATGACATTGATAGGAATAGCCAAATATATGAAAACTGGTTGTAATTGAAATATGTTAATGGGTTGTATCATTGTGGTACATCAGAACACTCAAGACTGCTAGTATATCAGAACATTCAAGACTATATGTACATTGTGACATTCAAGACTATTGAAATTCATTCTGAACATGCTATAGTTTTGTATTTGTGTTATGACATTTAGGATTATTTAGGATTTAATTCACAATAGTGCAGGTCCCTTTTAATTTTCGTTTTGTAACTTGGAGAAATAAATTATTTGTGGAACTTAACTGAGATTGTTGGTTTCATTCTGTGACTTAGTTTAAGACCATTGGGACGTAACAAGACATATTGACATTGTCAGTGTCAGTGGTGTAAATGTAAATATGTGTCGCTGTCAACTGCAAGCCTGAAATCAAATAGGGTTGAATTTCAAATCTCTTGCATGAAATGGCATTGTTTTGGTTAATATACTTGATTTAAATGTTGGTAAAAGTTGCCATTGCACAAGTTTGTTGTCATTCTAGTTTACTTCTAAACTACTTGGATCATTGCCCTGAAACTTGTATACAATATGGATACCAAAGCAGCCAGTTGCCATGGCTACATCATGAGAATGCTTTGTCATATAAACATGAAGTCTCATTAAAAGATATGATGTATACAGTAGTTGATCCTGAATGAAAGTAATGCTGTACTGACATCCAATATGTTGCCATCACAGTGGCAGCCATCTTGAAAATGTTACACCTGGATGGACGTTCATATGGATTTGTTTTTCATCACAAGACATCAAAAGATGCATAGGTAGTTGCAAGTGAAAATTGTACAAATATTGCATACGATATGGACCAAATTGTGCTCAGTTTGAATATCTTTTATACTACGTACGAATATCAGAGATGGTTCCATTAATCAGCAGCTAAAAAGAAGAAATGTTTTTTTTTTTTATGAAGGATTCCCAGAAATAGGTTTAGAGCCTTGGACATCTCAGTGGACTCTAGTTTATTGGTAGTTATATTTGATGAGATACTAATTGTAATCAATACACCTGTGTCATTATGCATTATTTGTGTGTATTGGCTTTGTTAGCAATGAGTCACCCACACATCACTATTATTGACCCATACTGGCATTGACTTGTCTTGTCTGCCTTATGGTGCAGGAAACAGCACTTATATATATACAAATACAGCAGTGTGCTTTGATCTTTTGACTAGCTTCTGAGCTACCACAGTATGATTGTGTATTGTAATTGGGACTGGTTATTGTGTCTGAAGTGTCATAGATCATCATCCAGTGTCACACCAATTGTACGCTGATGACACCCAAACATACAAGTCTAGCCACCCAACTGAAGTTGATGCTACCATCCATGGAGTAGAGAAGTGCATATCGGATGTGAAATCATGGATGACATGTAACAAGCTGCAGATGAATCATGATAAAACTAAGGCTATTCTGATCACAACACAAAGACTTTCTCATTCACATCCTTTACCTCAGACAATAAATATCAGCAACACCAACATTAAATTCTCACAGTCAATACGGAACTTAGGTGTTGCTCTAGACAGTACTGTCATATTGCACCAACATGTCATAAACATATGCAAGGCTGCATATCTTGAATTGAGACACATCAGTTCCATTCGTAAATATCTTTCAGTTGATGCCACTGAAACACTTCTGTGTTCATTAGTACTTTCAAGACTGGACTATTGTAACTCAATTCTGTCTGGTTCGTCACAATATTTACTCCAGAAACTTCAAAACAAAAAAGTTCAAAACACAGCTGTACGGATCATCTTTAGAGTACCTCGATCAGAGCACACCTCACCACTGCTCTGTACGCTACACTGCCTATCAATTCGATACAGAATCAGAAACAAAATTTGTTCTCTGTGCTATGTTTCAATGACAGACTCCAGTCCAACATACCTATCCAGCCTCACCCATGTGTATACACCAGCTAGATCCTTATGCTCTTCTTCTGATAATCGTATACTCATTGTTCCCAAGGTGAAAGCAAAGTCATATGGACAACGTTCGTTTGCACACCAGGACCCGGTGACGTGGAACGAATTGCCCATTGAAATTAGTCACAAAGACACAGTGGTCCCTTTTAAGATTGCTCTTAGACTCACCTGTTTCGACCGCAGGGACAAACTTAGCGACCTAATCATGTTTTGTATCTTATGTTTTCAGCATGTTATGTTTTCCAATTTCATTGTTTTTTTCATTTGTTGTTCTGTAGTGTAGTCATATCATTATTGATGGTATAAAGCGCTTAGAGCTTCAAAAGATTAGGCACTATACAAAGTCCTCATTATTATTATTATTATTATTATTATTATTATTATTATTATTATTATTATTATTATTGCACTGCAGATTTTGGAACCTTGCTTCAAATTGAGTGAAAATTCACAGAAATTTTTAACTTTTAATCACTGTATTAGATGTAGTTTAACATTTATTTGTAAAAGATTTTCAAATTGTTAATGGAAATCAATTAATTAATGCAATCAATTAACAGACCTAGCAATGAACATGTTAGACAAAACTATCACGTTCACAGTAGAGTTTATGTCTGTCTTCACATTCAGGAAAATCATGTTACAATTTCTGTCATAAATTTGTTTGAATAATAAATATGAATTATCCCATTGATATTTAATGATATAGAATGGGCCCTTGGTGTTTGCTTCATGGAGAAACCATACAGTGTATATGACTGCATACAACTAAATGTAGTCAGTAAAAAGAAAAATGGGATTGGGATCAGTGTAGTGGCTTTGATGTAACTGCGCTAAAGGGAATTAGTCACAAGCAAGAGGGTTTTTCTTTGCTATATTTAATGGATCTCAGATATCTACTCTCCATACACACTATATGTTAGAATTTCTAGAATATTATATTGAGTAGGAAATTACTTGTAAACTTTATCCTTATGAGCAAATTAATTTAAAATTAATAACTATCCAACTATATTTTAAGCACTTTGTACCTACAAAAAGATATTAAAATTTCCCTACAACTAGTCACTAATTTGGATGTTTAGGTATTAAGGCAAACTTGCTATAATTGATTTTAAATATCTTTACACACATATAATCCAACTGTCATACTGACTAACTTGACACCACTACATTTGCATAGCTGCTGGTAATACCATATTTACCCCAAATCCCTCCCTCTAAATTGAACAGTGATTAATGAAGAACTCCTTTATCATAGATATACTATTATTACATTTATGGTTTGTTTGATTGTTTAGGGTTTAACGCCATTGTTCAGCACATAATAGGCTATACATGGCGGTCAGTATTAATGGTGGAGGAAGAACCGGGGAAAACCCCAAGAAAGAACCACCGACCCACAAGAAGCTACTGGCAAGCTTTCTCACATAACTTCATTAGCCGAATCTTAGACTCGAACCCACACAGACAGAGGTGAGACGGCAGTGATCCGTAACAGAAAGCGCTTTAACTGCACAGCCTCGGGCCTGTCACGAGACTGTGCAGTTAACCGAAGTGCTGTACAGTACAGCTTTAAATCAGCACTGCACAAATATATGTGAAGAATAAATTTAAACAATGATTAGAATCCACTCTTTCAACTTTTACTTAAATGTTAAGATTGTTTTCCTTCCTCCGAACACAACTTCACTGATTCAACCAATTGATCAAGGAATCATAGCGAATTTCAAGAAATTCTATAGATCGCTTGTTATTCGAAAATTGCTGTCAGGCATTGATGGGTCATCTCCCGAAGAAAAAGCGTTCAGCTCCAAAGTCATCTGCATCCTTTTTTTCGTCGTGTTGTTTAAATTGAATTCTGTTGAGCATTTCCCATCTTTCCAACCATCCATTTGTTTGTTTGCAATCATGCAAACCCAAATGGTTTAGAGCAATGTTTCCCATGCTGTATTATGATTTTCCCATGCTATTGCTCCCTAGTGGGCGCGGATATACATGTATATACCACCTATGGCGTTCTTTACATGTCAATCATTTACAAAGTCGCATTTACCGGCTTAATTGTCTGCTTATTTGAAGCGTTACAGCAGTGGACTGGCAATAACTGATCATGACTATACATTGTGCAGTTAACCGGAGTAAATTGTATTGAATAATGTGCTACGGGCAGAAAATTTATCGTGCTATTATCCGGAGTGTTCATTTAAGCGAAGTGCAGTTATCCAAAGTTTTTTCCCATTGAAAAGCATTGGGGGAAAACGGGACTAGCGTGACTACGTGCAGTTATCCGGCGTGTGAAGTTAAGTGGAGTCGACTGTGTATATATATATATATATATATATATATATATATATATATATATATATATATATATATACCATAGCACCTGAAATAACTAAATTTAGCCCTATAGTATCAGAACCAGAAGTGTTGTAGATGGTACAGGAGTGGTCACTATTCTTTTAGACCTCTCTGAATAGATGTGAGAGGTCGTGGGTTTGAATTGGGGTCATATCAAAGACTGTACAAACAGATGCCTTGCTTAGCACTTAGGATTAAGATGTTATTGTTTGGACTGGTTGGCCAGGTGTCACAATAATGTGACTGGGTGGGGCTAGACATCGCTTAAAACTGCCACACTGTAGACATTGCAGCAATATGACTGAAACATTGTTAAAGATCCCAATCCACATGTATGCCAAGGCATGTTTCTTTTCCCTAGATTTGAAAAGTTAATAATATTTTGGTTCACATAAATTTCCATCTATTTTTTTCTCGTTCTAAATGAAATATGAATTGAAAACTTCATTTTGTGGTGTCATGTAAAATTGAATACTGTAAATACTTTAAAAGGACTTTTAATGTATATTGCCCCTAAAGAAGTAATATTTTGAATTTAATATTAAATTTTATAATTAAAAAAAGGCCCAAATTTTTCATATCGCTAAATTTCTTGAAAATCCTCCCAACATGAAAATGCTGATATAATGTTAAATACGGAATGAATTTAAGAAGCCTTTGTTTATTTTTATGATTGTATATGGTTTTTTCCTGACCTTAATGCAGTAATAATTGTAGAACAGAAAAGAATACCTTAGTAAATGTTGCTTCTAGAAGTTGTCTTACAAAATGCATTTGTTTTTAAAATAAATCACAAATAATCAACTGCACTTTCCATGAAAAATGGGGCTTGTGAATGGTGAATTTCCTGAATATTGGGTGGATTTAATGAAGAACATTATCCTGACACCAGGCAGATTACTAACACTAACCTCTGTTAAGTACCAAGAAAGTCAGCTACATGTACCATTTTTATGTCTTTGGTATGATGTGGCTGGGGTTCGAACCTGCACCTTCTGCATCCATGGCAGATGCTCTAACAACTTAGGTCACCAGAGCTTCCTTCCAAGATAGCAGAGCCGTGTAAAGACAAAACACAGCACCTTATGCAAGTATTGAATCAAGGGGCTCAATCTGATAAAAATCTGATGTCCACTATCTAGTGTTGTTCCGATTGAGCAAACCAATAAGATAATCGATTGTGAAACTCCATATTCGATTGTGTGTCAAGGGAGACTACTTTTTAGGTGTATGCAAAGCACAAAGGCTTGTAAAACTCCCAGCCACTAAAGTTGACCTGAAATTTATTAATTCCCTTCACAACTAAAAATATGAAACCTTATGATTCATAATTAGGAACATACAGTCATTATTACATGGTCAAGTTGTTAAATTGTTGAGTTAATAAATTTAAACACATTTTGTTGATTTGTTTCAGTTAAATTTTATATCTTTTGCAGTATTTATAAACAATGACCAACAAGCAAAACCTGTCCTTCTATGCTTTACATTATAGACACATCACATATGAATGAAAGAATTTTGGGGGATTGTAGCAGTATTTCAGTTACATTTGACTAATCAGCCACAAAATGTTGTATTCATTTAACAAAGTTGTAGAACAAAAATATCACACAATGTAATATTATTGTCAGGTTAAAGTATACATGTCATTAATTTAAAAGAGATTACTCCTGTACATTTATAAACATATTGAACTCTTGATCAAAGATATAATTGTTTAACAAAAATTAAAATTTGCTCTTAGTAACCAATTATAATCGATTATCAGTTGGTTAAGGGGAACCGATTATCGATTATGAATTTCTGACCGATTCACATCACTACCACTATCCACAACTTAGGGGTCATGTTCTGATGACCAATGAAAATGGAACTCTAAGGAAGATTGAAAGTGAATCAATCATTTACTTCAATGATATTTTCAGGGTCTATTCTGTTCAACCTACTAAATACTCTTATTAACAAACTTTACAGACCAAGATTTGTTAGTTCATTATGTAATAGCAGATCTAGGTCTGTCCATTTTGCAGTTGGACTTGTTTTATAAGCGAGTACAAACAGTAAGCTCTCGACTTAAGTTTTTTGAAAATACCTCCAATTTTATCGATGTAACACTTATTTTATGACTTTGAATTCTGTACCTTACAATATTTTCTAGAGGAATTACAGGTATCATAAGCAGGCAGCATGGGTGATGGACGAGTTATTCATAACTAATGTGAAGATAGAACAGTTTTGCATATTTTGATAAAATGGGTTAGAAGCCTTTTTTTGATGATGATGGATCTTTGGATCAAGGCTCAAACATGGAGCAGCATAGATTGCACTTAATTGCATTAATTCTTTGATTACTTTGATCACCAGCTTTTGCTTTGATCTCAATTTGAATGCATGTGCAAGTCAAATTAAAAACATATGATAAAGATTTAGCATCTTGTGCTTCAATATTTTTTAGTTTGGAAATAATTAAAGATTAACATCCTGTGCCAAATACATAGCTTCAACAATATTTAGTTTGGAAATATTAGTAAGATTTAAATCTTAATGGAAAGAAAGTAAGATAACCAATGTCAAGGTTGTCAAGCCAGACTTTGAAAGTAAACATTATTATTGAATGCAGCTCTCCTTGTGGGCACTTGTTAGAAAACTGAAACTGATATGATTAGAAATTAAACTGATATGCTTTAGTCACTATTAATTAAACTGATATGATTTAGTCACTATTAATTAAACTGATATGATTTAGTCATTAGAAATTAAACATATAATTTAGTCATTATTAATTAAACTGACATGATTTAGTCACTAGAAATTAAACATATGATTTAGTCACTATTAATTAAACTGATATGATTTAGTCACTAGAAATTAAACATGATTTAGTCATTAGAAATTAAACATATGATTTAGTCACTATTAATTAAACTGATATGATTTAGTCATTAGAAATTAAACATATGATTTAGTCACTATTAATTAAACTGATATGATTTAGTCATTAGAAATTAAACATATAATTTAGTCATTATTAATTAAACTGACATGATTTAGTCACTAGAAATTAAACATATGATTTAGTCACTATTAATTAAACTGATATGATTTAGTCATTAGAAATTAAACATATAATTTAGTCATTATTAATTAAACTGATATGATTTAGTCATTAGAAATTAAACATATAATTTAGTCATTATTAATTAAACTGACATGATTTAGTCACTAGAAATTAAACATATGATTTAGTCACTATTAATTAAACTGATATGATTTAGTCATTAGAAATTAAACATATGATTTAGTCACTATTAATTAAACTGATATGATTTAGTCATTAGAAATTAAACATATGATTTAGTCACTATTAATTAAACTGATATGATTTAGTCACTATTAATTAAACTGATATGATTTAGTCACTATTAATTAAACTGATATGATTTAGTCATTAGAAATTAAACATATGATTTAGTCACTATTAATTAAACTGATATGATTTAGTCACTATTAATTAAACTGATATGATTTAGTCATTAGAAATTAAACATATGATTTAGTCACTATTAATTAAACTGATATGATTTAGTCATTAGAAATTAAACATATGATTTAGTCACTATTAATTAAACTGATATGATTTAGTCATTAGAAATTAAACATATAATTTAGTCATTATTAATTAAACTGACATGATTTAGTCACTAGAAATTAAACATATGATTTAGTCACTATTAATTAAACTGATATGATTTAGTCACTAGAAATTAAACATGATTTAGTCATTAGAAATTAAACATATGATTTAGTCACTATTAATTAAACTGATATGATTTAGTCATTAGAAATTAAACATATGATTTAGTCACTATTAATTAAACTGATATGATTTAGTCATTAGAAATTAAACATATAATTTAGTCATTATTAATTAAACTGACATGATTTAGTCACTAGAAATTAAACATATGATTTAGTCACTATTAATTAAACTGATATGATTTAGTCACTAGAAATTAAACATGATTTAGTCATTAGAAATTAAACATATGATTTAGTCACTATTAATTAAACTGATATGATTTAGTCATTAGAAATTAAACATATGATTTAGTCACTATTAATTAAACTGATATGATTTAGTCATTAGAAATTAAACATATAATTTAGTCATTATTAATTAAACTGACATGATTTAGTCACTAGAAATTAAACATATGATTTAGTCACTATTAATTAAACTGATATGATTTAGTCACTAGAAATTAAACATATGATTTAGTCATTAGAAATTAAACATATGATTTAGTCACTATTAATTAAACTGATATGATTTAGTCATTAGAAATTAAACATATAATTTAGTCATTATTAATTAAACTGACATGATTTAGTCACTAGAAATTAAACATATGATTTAGTCACTATTAATTAAACTGATATGATTTAGTCACTAGAAATTAAACATATGATTTAGTCATTAGAAATTAAACATGATTTAGTCACTATTAATTAAACTGATATGATTTAGTCATTAGAAATTAAACTGATATGATTAGAAATTAAACTGATATGATTAGAAATTAAACTGATATGATTTAGTCACTATTAATTAAACTGATATGATTTAGTCATTAGAAATTAAACTGATATGATTTAGTCACTATTAATTAAACTGATATGATTTAGTCATTAGAAATTAAACTGATATGATTTAGTCACTATTAATTAAACTGATATGATTTAGTCATTAGAAATTAAACATATAATTTAGTCATTAGTAATTAAACTGATATGATTTAGTCATTAGAAATTAAACTGATATGATTTAGTCATTATAAATTAAACATATGATTTAGTCACTATTAATTAAACTGATATGATTTAGTCATTAGAAATTAAACATGATTTATTCATTAGAAATTAAACTGATATGATTTAGTCATTAGAAATTAAACATGATTTGATTTAGTCTCTAGAAATCAAACATGATTTAGTGGCTAGAAATTAAACTGATATGATTTAGTCATTAGAAATTAAACTAATATGATTTAGTCACTAGAAATTAAACTGATATGCAGAGTTCTCACTAGGATTTTAAAACTAGGAGTCCAGGACTCCTAATTTGGTAAAAATAGGTGTCCCACCTGCAAAAGTTGCAGTCCCACCAGCAAAAGTTGCAGTCCCACCAGGCATCACGTACTTTCTTACACTTGGATAGTGTCGCATCCGAACTATCAGTTCTAGCAACTTTAGCACAGTTCTGAATCTCATTTAAATATTCATCATTTTTTCGTTTAACCCCAAAATACTTGTCTAGATTTGCAAATGGCATTTTGTTCAAGTCTCGATGTGTCTTGGTTTCGAGTTCACATGCAATATTCATACAGCTACAATCGGAAATGAAATCAATTACAGGATCACGGGGCTTTGCTGATGTAGCAAACTGCGATTCTGTTTTCCGTTTTGGTGACAAAATATACCATCTGGTGATATTTGTGGCGACACCAATTTTGGCTGATAAAAACCGTATATACAGTCTTGCGTTTGGAGTAGAGAAAATCAAAGGCACCATGACAGGAAACAATGTACTGGAATATATTGTTAAAATAACAAGTCCTTGTCTCATACTGACAAACCACCCTAACAGTGCACTGTTATATCATAATCCGCTAATGATGATATCTGGCCATATTACTTTATGCAACTGACTAGTTAAAATCCGAATCCGCAGAAGGCGGAAACGAAAAATGAGTACAGTCAAGCAGATGACACTAATTTAAAAACAAATACCAGATGGAAGAAGAAAAAATACGTTTGCTGACACTTCAAAGAGAACTGATTACCTTTGAAGCACTGATATATACTAAACAAATAAAACAAATCTGTTTCAATGTTCTACAATTATCTGAAGTTGCCGCAGCAATAACAAACAGGTATTTGTTTGACCCTTCAACTGGAGCCTTTAGCGGCGCCTTCAAAAACAAACGAACCATCATCAAAGTAAGCCGATGACCTTTGCTAAAAAAAAGTCAGCAAAAAACACCTCAAATAAAAGCATTGCCTCATTTTTCACAGTGATTAGAACATATTTATTGTGTCGCAAAACTTTCCTGTTTGCAAAAAAAGAAAAAAAAACAAAAACAAAAAAAAACGTGCGTACGGAGGACTCGTGCATGGGCGATTTTCTGCGTCCCGGACCAAAAGTTTGCGTCCAAATACGCGTAATTAAGCATTTCCGAGATCTCTGGATATGATTTAGTCACTAGAAATTAAACTAATATGATTTAGTCATTAGAAATTAAACTGATATGATTTAGTCATTAGAAATTAAACTGATATGATTTAGTCATTAGAAATTAAACTGATATGATTTAGTCACTAGAAATTAAACTGATATGATTTAGTCATTAGAAATTAAACTGATTTGATTTAGTCATTTGAAATTAAACTGATTTGATTTAGTCACTAGAAATTAAACTGATATGATTTAGTCACTAGAAATTAAACATATGATTTAGTCATTAGAAATTAAACATGATTTATTCATTAGAAATTAAACTAATATGATTTAGTCACTAGAAATTAAACTAATATGATTTAGTCATTATAAATTAAACATGATTTAGTCATTAGAAATTAAACTGATATGATTTAGTCATTAGAAATTAAACTGACATGATTTAGTCACTAGAAATTAAACTGATTTGATTTAGTCACTAGAAATTAAACTAATATGATTTAGTCATTATAAATTAAACATGATTTAGTCATTAGAAATTAAACTGATATGATTTAGTCATTAGAAATTAAACTGATATGATTTAGTCACTAGAAATTAAACTGATATGATTTAGTCATTAGAAATTAAACTGATTTGATTTAGTAACTAGAAATTAAACTAATATGATTTAGTCATTAGAAATTAAACATGATTTATTCATTAGAAATCAAACATGATTTAGTCGCTAGAAATTAAGCTGATATGATATAGTCACTAGAAATTAAACATATGATTTATTCACTAGAAATTAACTGATATGATTTTTAGTCATTAGAAATTAAACTGATATGATTTAGTCACCAAAAATTAAACTGATATGATTTAATCATTAGAAATTAAACTGATATGATTTAGTCATTAGAAATTAAACATATGATTTAGTCACTAGAAATTAATCTGATATGATTTAGTCATTAGAAGTTAAATTGATATGATTTAGTCACTAGAAATTAATCTGATATGATTTAGTCATTAGAAGTTAAATTGATATGATTTAGTCATTTAAAATTAAACTGATATGATTTAGTCACTAGAAATTTGTGAAGAATGTCAACAAGACTTGCTTTTGTAGGAATGTTATTGGTTGAGAGTATAGTTTGAATGTTTTCCACATAGCTTTGTCAATACTTTTTGATTGGAAGAAAATGTTTGGTTTTCCCCACTTTTATTTTCATTTGTGCATGCAATATGAATTCATATTCAAAAACAAATTTCTTCCAGTAAGTGTGATGAAGAAATTAAAGGTTTTTAATACTGAAATAATTTTTGTCATGGAATTTTTTTTCCATTGGAAATTTACATGTAAGATGATAGGAATGGAAAAAGTTAGAAAATGCAGATTGCCAAAAGTAGTGTTGATGTTGTTGTTGCTGTAGGGTTTAACGCCATTTTTCAGCATACGATAGGCTATACATGGTGGCCAGTATTATTGGTGGAGGAAATACCCGGGAAAACCTTGGAAAGAACCACCGACCCATGAGAAGCTACTGGCAAGCATTCTCACATAACTACATTAGCTGAATCTAGACTCGAACCCACGCAGACAGAAGTGAGATGGCAGTGATCCGAAGTGGAGAACACTTTAGACCACTCGGCCACTTGGGGCCCCAAAAGTAGTGATGAAATACTCTGATAAAGGAAGTATATGATACTGTAAATTTTACTACCACATTACTGTATCACCTTATCAAAGCAATGGTGTTATAATGATGGGCCCTATAGGGAGGGAGTGCCACATATGGAATCCTGTATAATGAGTCTGTAAAACATGATGGGCCCTATAGGGAGGGAGTGCCATATATGGAATCCTGTATGATGGGTCTGTAAAACTAACAGAACTAGCCGTCTAACCAGGTTTGACTATAATTGTATTAACTCGTTTCAGACAGATCAGCCAAGGTGGCTTCCCATGGGATGGCGCTGTCATCATATGATGATCTGCTGAAACAAGTTGAGAGTCTACGTGTGGAAAATAAAACCCTCCAGCGAGAGCTCAAGGACAATTCAAGTCACCTAACAAAGCTTGAGCACGACACTTCTAACATGAAAGATGTTCTCTTCAACTTTCAAGTAACCATGCAAGAAGACGCTGAATTCAGCTTTTCTGATGATTCGATGTGCAGAGAGCTTATGGCTGAAGGTGCTGACGTTGGCAGTTTTGGTGAGTTTTGCTACACCTTTTTATCTTCAGTATGTATGTTGTGACATGAATAACCCAGTGTATGTAGTATTGTCTGTCTTGCATTACGTTTTGTCCTAGTTTTAAAACAGCTCTCTGTTCCATAAGGTTGGAAAATTGTTGAAGAGAGTTATGGTGCTATAAAATTGTGAACGTTGAGTGTTGCAGGTCACAGATTTGATTTTTGAGTTTTCTGTTTATGGAGCTTGATATTAATTGACTCTTTGCAATCTTATGCCAGTCATTTCAGATTTGAAATTTCTAGTGCGTAATTGTTTTGGTGGACATGGGTGAGAAGATAATTTTTATTTATTGAGTATGGGATAATTTAAGTCTGAACTGTACTTTACTCAGGGAAGATTTATATAAAATACAAGTGGAGTAGCAAAACACATACCAGTGTAATTGTTTAAGCTTTCATGATATGCAGATTTCGTAAAAGAGGTTAAATTGGGGTTTCATAAAAAACATGCGAGGTTATTGATATGACCTTCACGGTATACAGACTTTGAGTATGACTTTGCAAAAATTGGTGTTGGTTACATAAATATGTAGATTTATTTTTGTTGTTATTTCGTTGTTGAAAATATTTGTTATTGTTTTGTGTTTATGGTAGAGAAAAGCTATATCACGGTATACAGGCTTTGAGTATGACTTTGCAAAAATTGATGTTGGTTACATAAATATGTAGATTTATTTTTGTTGTTATTGTTTTTTTTTTTTTTTTTTAAATTGTTGTGTTGTTTTGTGTTTATGGCAGAGAAAGGCAATACCATGCTAAGGCAAGTAATGGACCTTGCCCAAGTATGCACCATATCAGCTGATTTCAGCTAATGATGGAAATCAAACCTGCATCCATCAGGTCACAGATCCAATACCTTAACAGCTGTGCACATGCTGCTTCAGTTTATCTTGTGATGGAGACTTATTATTTCCACAGAAGATTATTGTTCAGTTGAATATTTATTTTTAGATTCATAGCAATTATGAAATCCATTCATCTTGGTTATCTGTGAAAAATAGGGGATTGACTAAGTCATTTATCAAGGGTTTTATGAAGACCCATTATTTGGCATACCTAAATATATGAAGACCCATTATTTAGCATACCTAAATATATGAAGACCCATTATTTGGCATACTGCATACCTAAATAATATGAAGACCCATTATTTGGCATACCTAAATATATGAAGACGCATTATTTGGCATACCTAAATAATATGAAGACCCATTATTTGGCATACCTAAATATATGAAGACCCATTATTTAGCATACCTAAATATATGAAGGTCCAATGTGTAGCATACCTAAATCCTATGTTCCTTTTAAAGATAAAGCTAATATGCGAGCAAAAAAATAAATAATTACACTTCTGATTTTGCACATACTAATTTGTAGACAGATTACTTTTGTATATCTTCATCTTGTTGGTCTTGAAATTGAACATTACCTCATTGAAAAGTGTGTGTTACCTCATTGTGAGGAAATTGCCTCAGCATTACCTCACAGTTAGGAAAGTGTCTCAGCATTACCTCACAGTTAGGAAAGTATCTCAACATGACCTCAATAGTTGGGGAAAGTGTTTCAGCATTACTTCATAGTAGTGCAAGTGTTTTGTGGTTAGGAAAATATGTCTGAGAATTATCTCATAGGTGGGAAAATGTTTTGTGGTTAGGAAAATATGTCCGAGAATTACTCTATATGCATGGTTAGGAAAAAAGTGTCAAAATAAACCCCATCATAAGGAAAAGTTGGGTACTACCCCATCATAAGGAAAAGTTGGGTATTACCCCATCATAAGGAAAATTTGGATATTACCCCATTGTAAGACAGTGTTGGAGCATTACTGTATTGTATGGAAGAGTATCTGAGTATTAGCTCATAGTCAATACTATTTAGTGTTTAAATTAATAGACTAATTAGTTAAGAATATATTAATTAGTTTAGAATATACTAATTAATTTAGATTAATTAGTTTAGACAAAAATTAATTAGCTTAGAATTGACTAATTAGTTTAGACATAGATCTTGTTGGTTCCATAGACTTAAAAGTGAGCATGCTGATCTTTGTCTTGTTGTCCTCATTGTCAGAAACAATTTTGGATGTTGAAAGAAAACTTAGTTCCTTATTGCCTCTGGAGGGCTAACCAGGGCATTTAAGTGTCTGCCCAGAACACTCTGTCTGTGAGAGTTTCTGTTTCTGCTTGCCAATCAGGGCATGTTTCTGCTTGCCAATCAGGGCATTTAACACATTAACCCCTAGCGACGAGTTTACGGGGCATGAGGTAGTAGCCTACTTCCAAGGTCTGTAGCGTCAAGGTCATACATGAGACACTAAAGTGGGTAGTATCATTGAAAAGTAGACAGATGTAGCTCTGCAATGATAGCAAGTAATTTGGACATTTTAATTGCATTACAAAATACAGAGCGAAAAACCGAAGTTTTTGGACCCGTTTTTTTTTTCACCCAAAAATCGCCCATGGTCGGATTCCGAATTTGTGTCCAGATTTTAGACTTTATGACCTCAGATCTACGGCAGACCGGTCTGAAACGCACACAGGTGAACCTGTGCAAAAAGTAGGATAAGATGGACATTTTGAATAAAGAGTCTTCTCCATACGAAAAGTATGGGTCCGTTTAAGCAAAAAAAAAAAATTAGTCCAATTTTTGCCCTTCTGCTCATGCGCCAGCAAACTAACCAATGAAAAAATTTTCTTTAAAATTAGTAGCCATGTCTCTAATGGATTATTGTTTGGAAATTGATGTATTACAATGTATTCAGAAATAGTCCCCAAAATGTGTTTCCTACTTGCATTTCATGCGAAAACAGCAAAATCCTCCAGGGGTTAATGTGTTAAGTGTCTGTGAGAGGGTATTCTCATGAACTCCACTGGCAGTTAAGATCTTTGCACAGCAGGTGAAGCACATACAATTGATGACAAGGACACTCTTGCCAACCCTCATGATATTGGCTGAATTTCAGGATACTAGTGATTTAACATATTCACATCCCATGCAAAAAATCATTCGCAATTTCTCAATTGGCTTAAATCATGAATTAAAAAAAAATTATCCCATTAAGTGCAAACCAAAATAGCAGCAGTGGTCACTCATACCTATAATGGTCATGTGATGCAAGTCACGATGTTAATAAAACTAGATTAAATTGTTATTGTTTGACCTTGTAGCAAGAAATTGTTAATTATATAATCTATATTTAGAACACAAGTTTTACTTATGCTTGTGATGAAAACTGAGGCCCAACTGATTTTTAAACAACAGGCACATGTATATACTTATAGCAACTAATTTTTTTAAACGATCACAAAATAAAGATGGCTTTTTCAAGTGTAGGAATTTTTCAGATATTGAAATATTAGCATGTATTGCAGTTTGCGTAAGTTCATGTTTTTCCATGCATGCGCCAACATCAGTAATCATTAATCGTTTGATGTTTCATCTTTTTGATTAACACCATTTCATAATTAAGCTATATATCAGTTTAAATGTTTTCACTTCCATGGAAAAAGATTTGTATTCCATAAAAAGTGAAGCATAGATTAGAGTACAAGAAAAATTGGCCTTGCATTCAGCCATCAAACATCGATATACATTATGCTTTTTCTACAGTAGTATTTTAGAATTGGGAATGTACTCCGAGGCTTACAATTTACCTGTCATACATGTACTATATAATAAGTACTCTGTAATAATATTATTATACAGTACTTTTATGACATAAATTGTAAACAACAATATAAGCGCGCCCCCCCCCCCCCCCCCCCCCCCCCGGACATGTTTCAGAAGGATGTGAAAAAGCAGAAAGCTTGAAAAAAAACACCTATATATTGGACAAATGAAGGAGATTTCAGCTCCATGTACTTTAAGTCACCTACTCATGTTCTGTAAGGTACCGAAGCTTGTTTGAGTTTTCTTGTTGAACAAAACTAGTCTTTTTCAGTTGGAGATCAGCAAGAGTGACAGTAAAAGAGTAGAATAAAACTTGTCTTCAGAGACCACTGCTATGAGAGACCACCTGTTTTGAGAGACCAGAATCTCCATGCAGATTTATTCATTACATAATGTTATGACCTGTTATGAGAGACCACCTGTCTTGAGAGACCATTATTTTTTGGCAGAAGGGGTGGTCTTTGAAGACAGATTCTATTGTATTTCCCTTTGTAATTAAAAATATGACCAACTTAAGTACTTCCTTGTATGCTAAAATTTTAGTCACCAAAATTAAACAGAAGGTGAGAAGCCTGAACTATTTTAAAACACATTTATCAGTAGTGATGGGAATCTGTCAGAAATTCATAATCGATAATCGGTTACTAAGAATAAATTTTAATTTTTGTTATACAGTTATATCTTTGATCAAGAGTTCAATATGTTTATAAATGTACAGTAGTAATCGCTTTTAATGACATGTATACTTTAACCTGACATTAATATTACATTGTGTGTTACTTTTGTTCTACAACTTTGTTAAATAAATGCAACTTTTTATGGCTGATCAGTCATATGTAACTGAAATACTGCTACAATCCCCTGAAAGTATAGAAGGACATGATTTTCTTGTTTGTCATTGTTAATAAATGCTACAAAAGATGTTGCAATTTAACTGAAACAAATCAACATAACGTGTTTAAATTTAATAACTCCACAATTTATCAACTTGACTATGTAATAATGATTGTATGTTCCTAATTATGAATTGTAAGGATTTTTATTTGTAGTTGTGAAGAGATTAATAAATTTCAGGTCAACTTTAGTGGCTGGGAGTTTTAGTAACCTTTGTAATTTGCATACACCTAAAAAATAGTCTCCTTTTACACACAATTGATTATGGATGATCACAATCGATTATCTTATTGGTTTGCTCAACCAACTGATGATTGATTATAATCGATAATTGGAACAACACTATTTATCAGAGCCACAGCATCATATCATGACAAATAGCGTGAAGTTTGTGTATATCAGTTAATTTGGCTGCAAATAATTTTGTACTTGTAATCAGTGTAATTTGTTCAGTTTTATTTCATGATTTTCATTTTGTTAATGCAGTACTGTCCATCAAAGTGGATGGAGCTGGTGTCATGGTATAATATAATTGTTCTGAAATTTTTTATCGCTCATTTCACAAATTGCAGAGATGTACATTTTTAGCATTACCTTGTGAGGTATATTAAGCGTATTGACCTATAGGGAATTTAGACAGGATAACCCTCACGGTAGGCAGTGTATGATTGCTGGAATGAGACATCTACCTTGCTACTGTCAAGTGTTAAGTTTTATACTGTCATGTTTGTTGGCTTTTGGCCAGCTTAATAAAGTAGATACTTCAAACAGTTGTGTTTATATTATTAAATACAATTTTCTTGGTGTGATGTTGTTGATTGAAATAACTTGACATGCTATGTAATTAGGACTAACTTTAGCCTTTGAAATTTATTTCTACAACGATTCTCAATGGGCATTTAAATCATGGTAGCTTGCCAGTTTACCTGCTTGATGTTTATCTTGTTGAAATGTTTCTATGACGACCTGCCAAGCTAGCATCAAAGACTGGCTTAGGTTTAAATCGGTGATAACCTACCTTGATATTTTTTGTTTGCACACATGCATGGTTTAAAATGATGCTTGAAATAATTAATAAACATTTAGATTTACCAAATAAAACTGTTGGAAAAAAATGTCGTATTGCCATCATTAAAATCAATGTTGAATCATCATTCAGGCAGGTCTATTTTCATACTGAAATGTTGGGGAGGGGTGGTTTGGTGGTGGGTAATTCATTCCTACATTTGTAAAAGGAGAATTTGTCTTTATACAGGAAGGATTTAGAATTGAAGATAGAGCCTACACATCTGATGATTTTTCATTGTGATTATTTAGACATTTGTGTGACTATCACCTACAGTTTGCTTTGATTTATTGTTAATTCAATACTTAATTGATTGTTAATTAAATTCTGATCTATTTATTGATCAGAGATAAATTTATACACGATATGATATTCTTTAATTTAGATATTATCTAATAAATAGTCGTTTATTGCAATCCTGATGTTTTAAGTTTTAGCCTGTAATTAAAAACTAAAGATTGAGTTTATACATTAAAAGGAAATCAGACCTTCAGTTAATTACTATTACATTCAGATCAATTGTACTCTAAAGGTTTTCTAATTAGATGACAAGATACAGGCCAAAATGTATTTAGCACAGAAGTGAATGATGTTGGCTGTTTTGAGGTAATTCGGGATGAAACGAATAAATTCACATTTTCTTTGTTATCCAAATTTCTCGGACACATCCTGCAGGTGACCATGGCTATGATGTAAACTACATCATGTGAGTTTATTCCTGATGTTGCTTTTGCATTTATGTATGTACTGAATTTTTGGACAAGTTTATTTCTTGAAACGGATGTTAATGCAGAAGATTTATATATTTTGTTAAGTGGTTGATTGTTATTTTTCATGCGTGTGTTGTACAAAGTCAAGACAGAGAAATCCACATTTCTCAATTAAAATCCGTTATAAAATTAAAAGATTTTTAAAAAAGTAAATCAATTAAAAAAAGTAGGTACATTTATGTATGAAAAAATATACAGATAATAATGGTGCTACTTTTCTGTAAGTGACATGGCCTGCAACTTATAATTTTAAATTGCATTTCTGCCATTTCATAAGTGGGCCTGGTTGGTTACCTATGACTTGAAATTGCATTTCATAAACACAGTATATTGATCAGATATAAAATGCATTACATGTATTTAACATTGGTAACATTGGTAACTTACATCACAGAGTCAAAGCAGTATTTATTTCTGAAGTATTTGGATGGAAGTTGCTTTAATGCCATTTTTAAAAAAACGTTTAACAAAACTGCATGTTGGTTAATTTGTAAGAAAAAAAATGAAGCAGTCTTACTTGCATTTAATTACTATGATATACATGTTTCAGTCACATGACATCTGGCCAAATTAAATAAAACACAGTTCTAACCATAACTGGAAATCCCAGTTATATGTACATCACAGATGTAGAGCCCTTTATCAACTAAGGTGCAACCTCCCATCACAGACATATTAAGAAATTGAGGTCCAATCTTTACAGAAATTAGTGGTGCTTAAAATTTTTCAGAGCTATAGTAAAGCTGACTTGATCAGTTGAGTGCATATTTATACCTTAGCCAAGAAATGTCGTGACACTAATCTAAATGTACATCAACAATAGGCAAGGCAATAAACTGTTGATCAAGTTTTTCATTTTATTCAATTTTCATGCACCTTAGTGTGACATGAGGTTCCATGATCATATTTTTTGTTGAGGTTGAATCAGTCTGTAGTACTTAGACTTGGACCTCATTGATGATGATGATACATACATGTAATGTACATGAGTTACAATGCTAAATAGTAGTCCTATTTTTTGCAGAGCAGATTTGATTTCATACAGACTGACGTGATTTATGGCTTTCATATCTGATTCAGACAGAAATATCAACTCCAAGGAAATCAGTTTATTATTTATTTTAGGATGTCCATGAATATTTCATTTATAGAATTGACAAGAAAATTCTTTCTTTTTGTTAAGTGTCAGACTATAAGAATACTGGTCTTTTGACATAATATCTGTGATAATTTCTCTATTTGTTCTGTGGTATTTATTTTTCAGTTTATGGCATATAGTCTGTTTGTTAAGGAGAAATAAAAAGAAGGGAAATAAAACTCTTTGGATCATAATTACACAAAAATGAAAATTATTGTATTCAAGGCATGAAAGAATCCTCAGTTATTATGTGTGGCAAGTCAGGGGTGTATGACATCCTTGACAACTTTATGAAATAAATAATGTATTCATCTCCAATGCACAGCTCATTACATGCACAGTGTGCTTTATCAAAAGCGCACAGTATTTAACTTGATACATGCACAGTATACTTGATGAAAGTGTACAGTATTTAACTTGATACATGCAGTGTACTTGATGAAAGTGTACAGTATTTAACTTGATACATGTACAGTGTACTTGATGAAAGTGTACAGTATTTAACTTGATACATGCACAGTGTACTTGATGAAAGTGTACAGTATTTAACTTGATACATGCAGTGTACTTGATGAAAGTGTACAGTATTTAACTTGATACATGCACAGTGTACTTGATGAAAGTGTACAGTATTTAACTTGATACATGCACAGTATACTTGATGAAAGTGTACAGTATTTAACTTGATACATGCACAGTGTACTTGATGAAAGTGTACAGTATTTAACTTGATACATGTACAGTGTACTTGATGAAAGTGTACAGTATTTAACTTGATACATGCAGTGTACTTGATGAAAGTGTACAGTATTTAACTTGATACATGCAGTGTACTTGATGAAAGTGTACAGTATTTAACTTGATACATGTACAGTGTACTTGATGAAAGTGTACAGTATTTAACTTGATACATGCAGTGTACTTGATGAAAGTGTACAGTATTTAACTTGATACATATACAGTGTACTTGATGAAAGTGTACAGTATTTAACTTGATACATGTACAGTGTACTTGATGAAAGTGTACAGTATTTAACTTGATACATGCACAGTGTACTTGATGAAAGTGTACAGTATTTAACTTGATACATGTACAGTGTACTTGATGAAAGTGTACAGTATTTAACTTGATACATGCACAGTGTACTTGATGAAAGTGTACAGTATTTACCGGTAACTTGATACATGCAGTTTACTTGTTGAAAACTTAGTCATTCATAATTTAGAAGTACAAGTTTTACTTTAGAAACCCAACAATGTTGCATGAAAATATTCACCAGAAATTCACAAGAAAAGCATTGATTCTCCAGAAATTGACTAAAAAAAGAAGATACATTTTTTAGAGCCTTAACATCAAGAAGAAACACCCAAAATAACTGCATAAGACTGAATGACCTTTCACACTGGTCACTGTGAATCCTAACCCAACAGATGGCTGTTTCTGTTAGTACTGATTGTGCTAATCTGGAAGCAGGGCCAGAAGATCCAATATCAGTATTGTATGGGTTCTGATTATTTTGATGACCATGGTACCAGTGACTGTGTGACAAGTTCATTAGTCTGGCTTTTAATCTTTTAGTCCAAATTAACTCTGATCTTTTCCATCCCATGTGTAACATTCCCTGGTTAAGGATGGACATGAGGATGAGGTCAGAGCTCATTGGTTTATTGAAAAATTGGCCTTTGGAAACCATGTAGTTTTGGCATAGGGTAGCTACTGACTCCATGTAATATGGCTGATGTTAGGCAGTCCATCTAATTAGATCTAAATGAGCCTGTTTGTTGTTTCCTAACCCCACATTCATCAATATTGCATCTAACAGACTTCAAAGAAGTAAATACAGCCTTTGATAACATGCCACTGTGACATTGAAAAATTACAACACTTTCATTCACCATATTTTAATGTTTGATAGTATGTCACTATGACATTGAAAAATGACAACTCTTCCATTCACCATATTTTCACAGGTACACACAGGGATAGAATTTCCTGCCAAGGAGTGCAAAAGGTCAGCATCAGGTTTTTTTTCTGACACTTGTCAAGATTGTTAGAGTATGCTGCCATGTTAAAGCAATGTAATCATTATGTAAACATTTTTATTTTATCATTCCATTTAATTGAAGAAAAAATGTGAAGCTGGATCTTTTAGATCACTGTTTGTACAACTAGTGAAAAAAAACGTTCTGTTTGAGTTGACCATGCATTATTGTTTATTTTATTTTTTCATTTTTTAAAATCTATTAATATTCTGTTGAATCCATTCGTGCAATACATAGCACAAGGGAAGATAACCCATGAGGGAATATAACCTGTGAGATGTCCAACAATACTTAAATCGCAAGAGTAAGATTAATTAAAAGTTTAGCTGCTGGAGCTAGTGAGTTGATTTTCAGTAAAATCTTATTTACATGAAAATTTTGTGATGAAAGGGTGATAACATATATGTAATAATGCTTGATAGAGACAGCTGGAATATTCCTTAACAGGCAAGAATCTGCTGTTTTGTAAGTGCTTTATTATACTACCATGTCTGGAGGTAGACCTCATGTCCATCTAAAGATTTCATGTCCATCTGTCAGTTATCACTACTACTACTTGGGGGATTGTTTTGAAACTTTACACACATTCATCCCATGGTCTATAGTTATTACTAAATAAACACGTTGCTTCTGTGATATCTAGTATGGCTGTGATATCTAGTATGTCTGTGATATCTAGTATGGCTGTGATATCCAGTATGGCTGTGATATCCAGTATGGCTGTGATATCTAGTATGGCTGTGATATCCAGTATGACTGTGATATCCAGTATGGCTGTGATATCCAGTATGGCTGTGATATCTAGTATGGCTGTGATATCTAGTATGGCTGTGATATCCAGTATGGCTGTGATATCCAGTATGGCTGTGGTATCTAGTATGGCTGTGCTGTGATATCTAGTATGGCTGTGCTGTGATATCTAGTATGGCTGTGATATCCAGTATGGCTGTGATATCTAGTATGGCTGTGATATCTAGTATATCTAGTATGGCTGTGATATCTAGTATGGCTGTGATATCCAGTATGGCTGTGATATCTAGTATGGCTGTGATATCTAGTATATCTAGTATGGCTGTGATATCTAGTATGGCTGTGATATCCAGTATGGCTGCCACAACAACCATCTTGAAAACAATATTGCCACTTTGAATGGATGGCATATTAGCATGGGATTTTCACTGAGAGACTTCCTATGATACTGATTGGTCCTACATCAACATCCTTATTGAAAACAAAATATATGTGGTTCATAGGTCACTTGTATTCTTTACTTAAAAAGGAATTTTAAGTGAATATTCTCAGTACTTGCAAGTCACATGTAAGTGACATATACACAGAGGATTAGGTTTTATATGCAATTTAGTCATTTCACTTATAAATGCAATATTCTTTCCTTATGTATGAAATGTGAGGTATTTACTTGCTACACTTGTACAGTATGTCACTTTTTGGTTGACATAGGTGAATTATTCATTGCACTTACAAGTGGAGTATACTTACAGCTAAAAGTGAACTACAAGTCATTTCTTACTACATTTGCTAAAAGTGAATTCCTGCTAAATTAAACATTTGGCTTTTAGAAAAAAGAAGTTCTCTCCCTCCCCTTCTCCACACAACAGCTAATTGTGTCCTTATATATATATATATATATATATATATATTAATATATACATACAGTCGGTTCCGCTTATATGCATGGCCTCGGGACCAATGCAATAATATGCAATTAGGCAGCGTATGCACATTCATGTTATGGTGTGCATCTGGTGCATCATACATACTAATACCCATTATTTCTCCGAAACAAATCCCCATTTGGTCTAGTTCATTTAAATGTGATGCGATTTGCTCTGGTATTGTATGGCGGTCAGATTTGTCAGTGGATCGAGGAGCAGACTTGTGGTCAATGCTCCAGTCTTAATTTATTGAATTTAATGACCAGACTGGATCGGATTCTTAAAAAGGGCAATGCGAGTTTGTATTAAAGCTTTATAGTGTTAAAGCTGTCAACCATGCTTGGTTAATTTTTATGCTTGTCTACTGTCGTGCCTCCTGGAGATCAACAGAGAGTCAGAGAGCTAATGCCGTCTTGTTAATATTTATGGTTATCTGCTATAGCGCCTCCTGGTGACCAACGGAGATCTAATAGCTGTGATGTTGATATTAACAGACCTTATTAATCAACCTTGACCACCAATGTTCAGAATTGGTTTGTTTTCATTTTGAAAGGAACAATTTTGAACAATACAGTTATCCAAAGCTACTTAACACATAATAATGCATGTTCGGACCAGAAAAAATTATGCAATAATGCGAAATATGCATTTAGACAGTATGCAATTTTCTGAAATTGATATCCATTGAAAACAATGGTAACAAATCGGGACTGGCACAAAGCTATGCAGTAAGGCGGAATATGCAGTTATACGATATGCACATATCTGGAGCCGACTCTGTGTGTGTGTGTATATATATATATACACTGTATTATGCCCCTATGCACTATTTACAAACCAAACAAAGCTGTCATAGGGAACAATTAAGATGGCATAACATTATTCCGTTGATGTAAATGACCATGGTATAAATTTGGGAAAGGAAAGTGTGATCGATGTCAACATGGAAATCTTTCGCATATCAAGAGTTTTGAGTTTTGCTGTTAAAAACATATCTTCAGTATCAATTAATGTTACATTGTCCAACAATAAATTATTTTATTTCATTACATTTGAATAAATTCAGTTTAATATTTAATTCAAATAGTATTCTTTGAAACTAATGGTTCCCAAAAAGGGCAGTGCCACCGCCTAAGGGGACGGGGGTGCTAATGCTGAATAATGCTTCTTATGGGGTAAGGTAGGGAGCACTGAGGATAACTATGGGGGCATAGCCCTAAAAGGTTTGGGTGCCACTGTTTTAAATAAAGTATAGAAGTAATTTATTGTTTGGTGTTGAAAAACATCTTTTATAAGGTGTGTCAACAATGCATGGGTTGTGTATGCTCATTTTACACACACACACACAGTCACACACACACACACACACAGTCACACACGTTGCATTATTCTAGATTTGATATGCAAGATCCCTCAAAGCTGAAAGTTTTATTTTCAATATATTTCAAAAACATGCCGATATTCTTTTTGTGTATGTGTGTGTTGATACAACTTGTTGAAATTTATCAAATCTGGTGGGACATTATAAATTTTGGAAAAGTAAATAATAGTAGCACCTTTGTTGAACTTATATGGGTTGTATTTTTCAGTGAAACTTCAACTTGAGACAACAATGTAATTGTATTTTGAAGTTAATCTTCCACTTGAGACTGTAGTACTATTTTGTAGTAAATCTTGTACTTGAAACTGTATTTTACAGTCTACATGAACTCAACTGATGAAGGCTTATACCGCCATTAAATTAATTGTATATAACTTAGAAGTGAAATGTGGGCAGATCATGTATCTATAGTTCTGCCCTATACTGTACTTATAGAGACTGACATTTCATATACTCCATTCAGTATGTAAAAATATGAGTAACTTATAAGTGACTTGTAAGTCCTATACTAGTCAAGCATTTCATATAAAAGTCAGAACAAGTTATTTTAAGTGGTGGTACTGATCTGGCATCCAATATGGCCACCATAACATCCTGAAACTCTTGTTATCACGCCTCATATTGACGTGGTTTTCAGTATAAAGTACTTCATATAGCAAGAGGGGATGATTTTTCAAAAATTTCAAATCAATAAAAATGGAATGTTTTCTACTAAATTTGAGTGTGCAGATTTTTTAAAAATGCACTCGTCTTTATAATATCTTTTCCAATAAATTCACAGATTGCATTCAAACACATGCATCAGCCATCATTTAAACATTGGTCTTTGGTCACTTTTTGCAAAATCATGACCTCGTGAATATTTTAAGTTAAGATTTACATATTTCTTACATATGGTTATATATTTTGGGTGAACATTAAGCTTTTGTAATAAATTCACATTGTCTTTGTTTTAAGTATTTCTGAAGCCTTTTTGTGCTTTTTTTATAATATCCCTACCCCCCCCCCCATTCAATTTTTCATGAAATAATGTAATGCTGTACCATGCTGAAGTTGAAATTATATCTTACTCTTAAAACTTATAATCATTACAGTATTCTTGTACATATCTATATTGATCAGGAATCACATAAACAATATTTTCCACTTTAGAATTTAATAATGACAAGATAGTTTTGTTCGGTTTTCATATCTTTAAAATTAATGACAAGAAATAAACCGAAAAATAACTTACTTTAAATACTTACCAATTGTACAAAAAACTATGTCGGCTGTATCAATAAATTCCTCATTCTCCTTTTTGTAATGTTCAGGTTTTCCACTAATTTATTTTAGTAGTAAATCTGCATTTCTATGTTGCAACATTACATTTTTATATGTAAAAAATGTTTGATATTTTTTAAATAATTCTGACGAATTTTGATTAGTATTATACAGTTTTCATCAAGTGTTGTGAAGTCTGAGAGATAGACTGAGAAATAAAATATATATGATTGTTTAATTCTACAAAATAAAATGAGGTACAGATTGTCCATCATAAAGCCAGCATTCAGAATAGGTACGTATTCACAGTAAATGCCATGGACCTGTTTTCTTGTCTTTAAAATAATTAAAACTTCACCTCCTTTTTGACATACAAAACATGAAAATTTTAAAAGAAATAAGCCTAAATTTGCAAAAAAATTGTACCAAAATTGTGCCATAGATTTAGTATAATGAATGACAACACACTTGTATAATCAGATTCTTGGGTATAAATGTCCACTTTGTTATAAAATGAAGTTTTCGTGTTTTTTTACTCAGTTTTTTCTTTGTTTACATACCCATGTGCCAGAAAGAGTTGTTTTTCTTGCTATTATGGGTGACCTGTTAAATGACATAATTTATGGGTTTTCTGCAAATAATCTCAGACATTGTAACATTATTTTTGTAAAATGAGCTCCAAATAATTTAAAAAGTCATTGGTCAGCATATGTATTTTTTAAAAATAGTTTTATTGCATTTTGAAAAATGATGTTTATTTCTGCCATTTTTAGAAAATCTATACATAGATCACAAACACACTATAGTGTCATTCCTGATAGCTATTTCTTATGTCTAGTTGTCCTAAATGAAAATGACATTTACATTCAGTCCAGATGTGATCCCAACTTTGAACAGCATTGACCCAGATATGTTGTTGTACTATGCACTGGCAGATTATAAGTAATGCATCTCTATACAAGCTTGAAAATTTTCTTTTAAATTTGATGGGTTGTCTTGAAAACTCCTGGAATACTTTTTTTTATATATATTTGGCAAAACAAAATAAGTTAAAATCCAATGAAATTGAACATCTTAACCCTTAAGAGTCCTTAAATAACTTTGCATAGTTATCTTTTTTGTTGAGCCATTTTAAATCAATGTCCGTTTTAAATAATAAATAAAACTTGAAGTTGCTGCTTGTGTAGTTTGTGAATTATACATTTAGAGATATTATTGTATCTTATTACATGTACTTGAGTCCTGCTGCATGTGTAGTTTGTGAATTATACATTTAGAGATATTACTGTATCTTATTACTTGAGTCAAACCACATAGACCCTGATCTGCCACTGCATAATGCACCTGTACATCAGGGTCTGTGTTGCATGTTCTGATTCTCACATACTACATAGATTGACCACTTCATAATGCACCTGTACATCAGGGTCTGTGTTGCATGTTCTGATTCTCACATACTACATAGATTGACCACTTCATAATGCACCTGTACATCAGGGTCTGTGATGCATGTTCTGATTCTTACATACTACATAGATTGACCACTGCATAATGCACCTGTACATCAGGGTCTGTGTTGCATGTTCTGATTCTCACATACTACATAGATTGACCACTGCATTATGTATCAGCAGATCTGGGTCTATGAAATGTGCACTTTGGTCTTGAGTAAATATGAGTTTATATGGTACTCAAGTTCTCATCACATTGCCCCTCCCCCATACAACATGTCTCAGCACAGGGCCATTCCCCCTCCCCAATACACCTGTCACATCAGTGCCTTTTTATCCCCCTCCCCCCCATGTCATGACAGTGCCTTTTACCACAGGGATACAGCATGTCTCAACATGGATGTTCTCTACCCCCATTACTTTAAAGCATTCCTCAACCTATACCTCTCACCTGTTTATTGATAAAGCTCCCCCCCCCCCTTATAAAATAAGGTCTCAACACAGTGCCTTTCGCCCCCACAAGGATACAGGTCTCAGATATGCTTCCCCTGCAAGTAGCCTTAGTAATGGCACAGTTACCATAGTGATCCAGTGCTTTTAACTTCTCCAGACATTTATCAGGCCTCTCAAATCAGAGCAGGGCTTTTTAAGGTAAAATTGGTACAGAATGATAATGTGCAATGGCATATGGAGAAATACATAATGTGCAATGCAATATGTGGAAATACATAAATGTGCAATGGCATATGGGGATTTTCATTATTGGTTTCCATATTTTTCATGTCAGATTTAGTTGTTTTACTGTCAATTTGACTTTCATTGCAGATCAGGCATTGTCTTAAAATGTGGATACAAGGTAGGTTTTTGTTGGTACAAACCTATTGATTGGTCCCAGGACAATCTGAAGAAAAGTATACGGTACTAGCAAGCATGCATTTTTGTAAGTGTGAGCAATAGCACACAACTTGTCAGCTTCATTTAACTTCAGACCTTGTTCATTATTTGATGGTAATTTTGGTCCTAAAATTTATCATTTTTTTCTTTAAGAACATGGATACACAAGCTTACACAGGAGAACCGTTGAATAAAAAGCATTCGGACAGTATTATTCTTTGCAGATTTATTGTCCTTGATTGATCTCCTTAGATATTCTTGATCAGAATGACCTTTTGAGCTAATTCATAAGTTATAGTCACTATGATAGAAGGTCAGAACTGGTTAACTGATAGCCATACATATAAAGGGTAGAAATTGTTGGCTTCTAGCCACAATGATTTATGTAGAAGGTCAGAATTGGATGGCATATAGTCCTTGTGATAGAAGGTCAGTAATTTTGGCATATAGTAACAATGATGGAAAGTAAGAATTGACTGGCGTATGGTCACAATAATTAAAGGTCAGATTTGGCTTACTTAAAGCTATATTGATAGAATTGGTTGGCTTATAGCCACAGTGATAAAAGGAAGAATTGGTTGGCTTATAGCCAGTGACAGAAGTTCAGAATAGATTGGCTTATAGACAGTGATAGAAGGTCAGAATTGGTTGGCTTATAGCCATAGTGATAGAAGGTCAGTATTGGTTGGCTTATAACAACTGTGATAGAAGGTCAATTTTGGTAGGTAGGCTTATAACCACTGTGATACGTCAGTATTGGTTGACACATGACCACTGTGTTTGAAGGTCAGTATTGGTTTTCTTACAACCACTGTGATAGAAGGTCAGTATTGTTTGGCATATAACCACTGTGATAGAAGGTCAGTATTGGTTGACACATGACCACTGTGATTGAAGATCAGTATTGGTTGGTTTATAACCACTGTTAGAAGGTCAGTATTGGTTGGCATATAACCACTGTGATAGAAGGTCAATTTTGGTAGGTAGGCTTATAACCACTGTGATAAGTCAGTATTGGTTGACACATGACCACTGTGTTTGAAGGTCAGTATTGGTTTTCTTACAACCACTGTGATAGAAGGTCAGTATTGTTTGGCATATAACCACTGTGATGAAAGGTCAGTATTGGTTAACACATGACCACTGGGATTAAAGGTCAGTATTGGTTGGCTTATAACCATTGTGTAAAACTTGGACTTGTTTGCTTTTTTTATTTAAAAAAAAATAGTTTATTATGATATTTGTTGTCTGTGTGTGTTTATACAGTTTATATGATTGAAAACACTTCTAGTTTTCTAATCTTATACATAGTCAAATTGAATAAACTTTGCATTTCCAGGAGTGTTCTGCTTCTGCAGTTTATAAATACAAGCCAAGTACAGTACACTTAACCCCAGCACCTTATGGACATTTAGCTTTTTGTCTAACAGGTCCAACTCTATGGTTATTCTAGTAAGAGATAATAAAAGGCATTTGCTTGTACGTAAATTAATTATATGATTATTTACAGGACTTAACAATTCATTTTAGAGATGTCATGACAAGATGGCTGATTAAGTGGATATTATTAACAATAAAAACTTATATATACCTTTGAAGGAAATTCATATTTTATACATGAACTCTGACAATCTTTGATAACCCTTTAGAGAGAGAGAGAGAGAGAGAGAGAGAGTAGTAATAGATAAATAGGTATTAGGGGAGGTTTTGAATTTGACTTTTGTGTAGCGAAAAGAAACTGTTAAAGACATGATGCCAAAATATTTGTTTTTTCTACCTGGTAATTCCCTAATGTAGCTGCCACCAACATTCCCTCTAAGCTGTGTGCTTGCACGCACACACAGCTACTCAGACATCTCTGCGCAGCTGAATTGTCAATCCAACATTAAAGTTTGCACGTCTTCATAATGTTTGCACAATGCAGTGAACATTGCGCACACATCTACCATTCGCTTAGAGGGAACGTTGGCTGCCACCCACCAAAGATGGCTACAACACTGTCTTATACAGTTCCTGAATATGTAGGGTACTCACCACACGAATGGCTATTTTGTGACGATTGTAAAATTATTTTAAAAAACATCATAAGATATTTGTTTTATCTGTATCATTGGTCTCAATTTCCAAATATTATAATTTTAAAAAAAATCATTCACCAGGCCAGTTTTAAATTATGAAAATCTAATTAAATATACCTCTATTTCTGGGTCTTTTTAACGGAATCGGTGGCATGGTGGTTGTTATCAAAAATTGCTTTTATTTATCCCAGCAAACTTAACCCTGAGGGAGGAAGAAGCTCAATTTTTTTAAAATTTGGGAATATACCTATTGGAATTTGTGCAGTTCTGTTTTCAGATCATGGCTGGAAAAAAAGTGTCATTACAGTACAACACAAATGAAATTGTAGGGATTGCTGTTGGTGCAGCTGGCATATAGAATAAACAGAGATTACCTGATAAAATGCAGTTTATGCCCAGCTGGATAGTAGATTATCTTCATTTTCCCCAGGTGTATGTGCAAATGATAGGTATGGTATACATAATATCCAGATATTGTTGCAATCCAAAATATTTTGGCTGCAGTAGCAACTTTTATGATTTGGCAATGGTACAATGTATCATTGTAATATTATTTTTTAACACTGGTGGGAACTATCATCACAAGCCATCATAGCAATATTTATATACCTGTGTGACTATTTTTTGCTGATGCAGCAGTTTAATTTACCATTGCACTGGTCCTTGTAACCATAATTGTTTCAGCTGATAGTCATATTACCATTATAACAATAAAATAAAGTGTTGCAGGATGAAAATATACAATAGCGATGGAAAAAGTTATCACTAGTTCATATTATTGTTGCAACAGTTGGTGAATATCATTTCAGAAACTCCAGTTTGAAAAAGATTTTTGCAACAGAAAATTTTATCATTGCAATGACAAAAGTTAAAATTATATCCATAAAATTGCCATGGCACAGTGGTTTTTATTGTACCTAGATTGTAAGAACTTGAAGCACATGTTGGGTACATGTATCTTGAGTGTACAGTAGATAAGACCTTGAAGTACATGTTGGGTACATGCATCATGGGTGTACCGAAGAAAAGTGCCAGAAGTACATGTTGGGTATGTGTATCATGAGTGTACCATAGAGAAGGCCCAGAAGCACATGTTGGGGACATGTATCATGAACATAATGTGGATAATTAACCCTGACATACATGTTGGGTACATGTGTCATGAGTATCATATGTAAGACCATGAAGTACATGTTGGGTATGTGTATCATGAGTGTACCGTAGAGAAGGCCCAGAAGCACATATTGGGGACATGTATCATGAGCATAATGTTGATAATTAACCCCAACATACATGTTGGGTACATGTGTCATGAGTGTATTGTATTTAAGACATTGAAGTACATGTTGGGTTCATTTACATTGCATGATTATATGATTTATTTAGCAGGACTGTTGAACTTATAATTCAGTTTTTTTAAGCACAGGAAAGAAAATGAAAATGAATGTATTATTGGACTTTTGTTTGAATCTTGGCTCTTTTTCCATTTATTGGTAGTTTGTTTGAATCCTGGCCCATTTTCAGTCTTTGGGATATATCCTGCCATTGTCAAGCTGTAGGTTGACAAGCCATTGATGATGATTGTTTATTGTGTGCTATTTTTATTATTTAAAAAAAACCAACATAGCAATTGTAATTCTTTTCCCGTTTTTAAATGTGTTGGATATATCTTGCTACAGCTTTGATTCTTTAACACAGTGACAGGGATCTGCTAGAATTTAGCATGGCACATGTATCATGAGTAACAAACACTCCAGCGGCTGTATCAAACGTTTTGGTCAGATGGTACTACACTGCAGACCTTACCATAGAATTCTTTCACTAACAAGGTCAGACTGCTACACTGCAGACCTTACCATAGAATTCTTTCACTAACCAAGGTTTTGGGTTTAGCAGAAGCTGCAGAGGTTATGAAATCCAGTGATAAAGGATTATGGCTTTGTTTTCTTTGTGTTTTAATACCTTTTGATCTTGATAAGAACCAGGTTATTATAATGTCATCAGTTGCTCTAGTCCACAAGGGAGTTATTCTTGGCTAAGTATAGAAATGACATGTACAATTACCACAAAGATTATCCTGTAAAATTGGGAGACATGGATTTTGATTGGAGAATTGGTTGTCATGACAACTGATAAATTTATGTAGAATATGTTGTGTTCTTGAGTAGTATGAGGGGTTTGCTTCATTTGTCTGTGAAATTTATAATTCTAGAGAATTGTCATTCCATAATTGACATTTTACTAATTAAAAATAAACCTTATAATATTGGGGGAATTTTAGGGAAATATAATGCATGGCCTGGAATTAATGCTAATCCACTAATCCTAGATCATTTAATATGCAGACAGATCAGTAAATCCCAAACCTGTTTGATCAATAAAAATTCTGACATCACAAGTCTCTTGCATCAGTAGGGTAAAAAAATCACCCAAATTATAGATCCAGGTCTGTTATTGAATGATGCACTCACAAATCTGGTACTGCATTGTGTATACTTTCATGAAAAGATTGAAGATCAGAATTATCATCCCATTGTGATATGACAGCTATGGTTCTATGTTATCAGATGGGTGAGTATTGTGCATTATGTAAAGGCAGATCTGGGTCCATGTTGTTAGATGGGTCATGGAGTATTGTGCATTATGTAAAGGCAGATCTGGGTCCATGTTGTTAGATGGGTCATGGAGTATTGTGCATTATGTAATGGCAGATCTGGGTCCATGTTGTTAGATGGGTCATGGAGTATTGTGTATTAAGTAATGGCAGATCTGGGTCCATGTTGTTAGATGGGTCATGGAGTATTGTGCATTATGTAAAGGCAGATCTGGGTCCATGTTGTTAGATGGGTCATGGAGTAATGTGTATTAAGTAATGGCAGATCTGGGTCCATGTTGTTAGATGGGTCATGGAGTATTTTGCATTATGTAATGGCAAATCTGGGTCTATGTTTTTAGATGGGTCATGGAGTATTGTGTATTAAGTAATGGCAGATCTGGGTCCATGTTGTTAGATGGGTCATGGAGTATTGTGTATTAAGTAATGGCAGATCTGGGTCCATGTTGTTAGATGGGTCATGGAGTATTGTGTATTACATAATGGCAGATCTGGGTCCATGTTGTTAGATGGGTCATGGAGTATTGTGTATTACATAATGGCAGATCTGGGTCTATGTTGTTAGATGGGTCATGGAGTATTGTGTATTAAGTAATGGCAGATCTGGGTCCATGTTGTTAGATGGGTCATGGAGTATTGTGTATTAAGTAATGGCAGATCTGGGTCTATGTTGTTAGATGGGTCATGGAGTATTGTGTATTACATAATGGCAGATCTGGGTCCATGTTGTTAGATGGGTCATGGAGTATTGTAATTTATGTGATGCCAGATCTGTGTATATGCTGTTGTCAAGTGGGTGTTGTCTGTTGTCTGATGGCAGATTCAGAGATGCTGCCAGGGCACTCGATTACATCAACCACATTAAATTTTAGGAATTTGCTGCATATTTAGAGACCAGTAATGTCTGAGTATTCCTGCAGATTTGTATAATGTCACAACATAATGACACCTGTAGAGGTATTGCAACAATTGTCATGACATCTTTTTTTTCTCCAGGTAGGCAACTGTTTACATATCTGGGTTCATCAGATTAAGGTGAATGATTGTTGAAGTAAATTTAATTAGCATATTGGGCCCTGGAACAAGTATTATTCACTAGTTCAAAACTAGCATCAAGGAGGTTTTACAAATGTATGTTCAAAATAGGAGCTACCTAGGAAATCCAAAATGGCTAATTTCTATTGTGGTTTAGCTTCAGATGGGGATTTGATTTGTCAAAATAACTGGCAGATAATAATTGCTATGATTTTTAAAGTTAAGGCAAATAATTGCCAGATAATAATGACTATGATTTTTTAAGTTAAGGCAAAGAGCTGGTAGATGAAAATGACCATGATTTTTAAAGTTATGGCAAATAACTGGTATATGATAATGACCATGATTTTTAAAGTTAAGGCAAATAACTGGCAGATAATAATGACTATGATTTTTAAAGTTAAGGCAAAGAGCTGGTAGATGAAAATGACCATGATTTTTAAAGTTAAGGCAAATAACTGGCAGATAATAATGACTATGATTTTTAAAGTTAAGGCAAAGTGCTGGTAGATGAAAATGACCATGATTTTTAAAGTTATGGCAAATAGCTGGTAGATGATAATGACCATGATTTTTAAAGTTAAGGCAAATAACTGGCAGATAATAATGACTATGATTTTTAAAGTTAAGGCAAAGAGCTGGTAGATGAAAATGACCATGATTTTTAAGGTTATGGCAAATAAATGGCTGTTGATAGTGATAATGACCATGATTTTTAAAGTTAAGGCAAATAATTGCCAGATAATAATGACTATGATTTTTTATGTTAAGGCAAAGAGCTGGTAGATGAAAATGACCATGATTTTTAAAGTTATGGCAAATAGCTGGTAGATGATAATGACCATGATTTTTAAAGTTAAGGCAAATAACTGGTAGATGAAAATGACCATGATTTTTAAAGTTAAGGCAAAGAGCTGGTAGATGAAAATGACCATGATTTTTAAAGTTATGGCAAATAGCTGGTAGATGATAATGACCATGATTTTTAAAGTTAAGGCAAATAACTGGCAGATAATAATGACTATGATTTTTAAAGTTAAGGCAAAGAGCTGGTAGATGAAAATGACCATGATTTTTAAAGTTATGGCAAATGACTGGCTGATGATAGTGATTTTTAAAGTTAAGAAGTATGTCAAATAATTTGGTGCTGGGAAAGTGTTAATGGAGAACACAGTGGATGATTTTGAAAATGGTTGTAAATAGGAGCCTGATGTACATGCTAGGGAGATAAAAATGGATGGCATGCCATTCAGCCCTTTTCAGTGGTATTTCTTAATTACACATAGACAAGGCAGAATACTAAGATTAATTAAATTGCAGACAAGTTAAAATTAGAGTGCAATTTTCATTCTTTTCTCAAACAATTTAGCCCAGCTCCAAAACTATATAGCCTTATTCTAAGGGTTTAGATAATGTGAGTAAATATGAAGGAAAAAATATTTGATTAAAATACCTTTGTTAGAAGTAACTACAGCATTGACCAACTTTGAACACAAATACATAATTATGTGACAGCAATGAAATATGGCATAGCAGTCAGTAAAACAGATCAAGGAAAGTAAAACTTTGGTGGAACATGGAGGAATCTTATTTTAGCGCAGGAGAATCCGAAAAATCAGTATCTGGGACATTGTAGTGTCGCGTCAATATTGAAGAACTATGGATGCTTCATCCTCCCTAAGATTTTTTCTCACTCCCCTTCCCCTTATTTTAGTAAGAATGGATGGGAGCTGCCTACTCTAAATTAAACCCTGGCAACATCACTACAGATCAGGGTGTATGTTTTTGTCAGATGGGTGAATATTGTATATTATGTTATGACGTGGGTTTATACTGCAGTCATATTGGTGAATATTGTACTTTATGTTATAGCAGATGTAGGTCAGTACTGTTGTCATATAAAGGTCAATATTGTACATTATGTTATGGCAGATGTGGTTTTATACTATTGTTATATGGGTCAATATTGTACATTATGTTATGGCAGATGTGGTTTTATACTATTGTTATATGGGTGAATATTGTACATTATGTTATGGTAGATGTGGTTTTATACTATTGTTATATGGGTCAATATTGTACATTATGTTATGGCAGATGTGGTTTTATACTATTGTTATATGGGTGAATATTGTACATTATGTTATGGCAGATGTGGTTTTATACTATTGTTATATGGGTGAATATTGTACATTATGCTATGGCAGATGTGGTTTTATACTATTGTCATATGGTTGAATATTGTGCTTTATATTATGGCAAATGTGGGTCTATACTCCTGTCATATTGGTGAATATTGTACATTATATTTTGGCACATGTTGTTACTATTGTCATATGGGTGAATATTGTACATTACAGTTTTTTCAGATGTGGGCCCATACTGTTATCATATGCATGAATATTGTACAATATATTATAGCAGATGTAGATCTATACTATTGTCTTATGGGTAAATATTGTTCAGTATGTTATGGCAGATGTAGATCTATACTATTGTCTTATGGGTGAATATTGTACAGTATGTTTTGGCAGATGTGGGTCTATACTGTTATCTACATGTTATTCTACATGATGTTATGGCAGATGTTTATACTGTTTGTCAAATGGGTGAATATTGTATGGTATGTTATGGCTAGGGCATAACCGACTTTTGATTCGGAAATCGGATTCCACCGGATAGTATGAACTTCCGATTAATCGGAGTTGGACAAGGCAGGAACGACCGATTCGGATAATAAAAATAATAAAGCTGAATTTCTATAGCACCGTGTCTAACACTGCGTGTCATTCGATAGTGCGTTAATAAAGTTAAATAAGAAGTCAGAAAAGTTCAATATGGTCAACACAACGGGGTGAAACGATAATACTTGAGTTAGACCGAAAGATTTACATTTATTAAAATATATAATACGGTCGTACCCGTTCATGTCAACATCCTCAATAATGAAAGCATAATAATGAATACATTGACACATGCTAATGAGGTATCCAGAATCGTATCCGGAATCGGAAAAATTTTATGCCCAAAATCCGGAATCGGAAATCAGTAGAAAAATGCTAATCGGTTATGCCCTAGTTATGGCAGATGTCAGTGCTTTTTTTTATCAGATGGGTGATTATTGTACATATTGTTATTGTCTGTACTGTTTTTCAGATGGATAAATATTGTACAATATGTTTTTGCAGGTGTGGTTGTGTGTTAACAGATGGGTGAGTATTGTACAAGGATACATGTGGTACAAGTTTCTTTCCCTGTCTCCCTATTCCTTGATAAAGATCATATTGGTTAGTTGTTAAAAGTCCTAAACTCTGATACAGCCTTTGATCTTTTAAGTTATGGATTAATTACAGTACCATTTGATGTTAAGCACAGTTGGAGGTAGGATTCTGACCATCCCATACATTGAATGTCTTCGGAGTGATTATATGTGGATGACGTCATGTTTCATCATACCTTTGACCCCATTTAGAAGATAAGCCAAAGAGTGATGTATTTTAAAACATTGTCTGTTAGTAATGATAAATTGAAAACCATTTTTTTTATCCCCAAACTTTAGGAGACATTTGAGTTTGTGTGTGTGTGTGTGTGTGTGTGTGTGTGTGTGTGTGTGTAAAATTTTCTTTGGGTTTGGTTGGGTTGTTAATCTAATCTTTGTAACTTTTAGAACTGGGACCTCTGGGTCATGCCTTGAGGTCAGACTTCACCACCTTGACCTGGATTTGTTCAATATAGAAACTGTTGCAATACTGACCCAGTAACCATATTTACACTTAATAGGCATGAAAAAACTAATTTACATATGCTGCTGATTAAGGCCCTGGGTTCCATCCATACCCTAGGACATATCTTCTGGGTCTTGATTTTGAAACTTGATATCCCTTTCCAATTACCATATATATTCACATACTTAGCATGAAAATACAAATACACTTGACATTGGTCTAGTAACCCATCCATGGATCACCCTCCCCTGGACTAAGCCCTTGGGTCATAGCTTACAAACATTGATAATCCTACTGATATCTGCTCATTGGACACTTCTCTACTCTCAGGGACATACTTGGTAGGTTCAGACTTGGACACTGAGGTTTTAAAGGAGGACCATGTGGGTACATTAGATCTTGGAACTGATCTCATAATCTCAAAGCACATGTGATATGTTACATGTTTGGATAGCAGTCATGATGGCAAAGCACATGTGATATGTTAGATGTTTGGATAGCAGTCATAATGGGAAGCACATGTGATATGTTAGATGTTTGGATAGCAGTCATAATGGGGAAGCACATGTGATATGTTAGATATTTGGATAGCAGTCATAATGGCAAAGCACATGTGATATGTTAGATGTTTGGATAGCAGTCATAATGGGGAAGCACATGTGATATGTTAGATGTTTGGATAGCAGTCATAATGGGGAAGCACATGTGATATGTTAGATATTTGGATAGCAGTCATAATGGCAAAGCACATGTGATATGTTAGATGTTTGGATAGCAGTCATAATGGGGAAGCACATGTGATATGTTAGATGTTTAGATAGCAGTCATAATGGGGAAGCACATGTGATATGTTACATGTTTGGATAGCAGTCATAATGGGGAAGCACATGTGATATGTTAGATGTTTGGATAGCAGTCATAATGGGGAAGTACATGTGATATGTTAGATGTTTGGATAGCAGTCACAATGGCAAAGCACATGTGATATGTTAGATGTTTGGATAGCAGTCATAATGGGGAAGCACATGTGATATGTTACATGTTTGGGTAGCAGTCATAATGGGGAAGCACATGTGATATGTTAGATGTTTGGATATCAGTCATAATGGGGAAGCACATGTGATATGTTAGATGTTTGGATAGCAGTCATAATGGGGAAGCACATGTGATATGTTAGATGTTTGGGTTGCAGTCATAATGGGGAAGTACATGTGATATGTTAGATGTTTGGATAGCAGTCATAATGGGGAAGCACATGTGATATGTTACATGTTTGGATAGCAGTCATAATGAGGAAGCATGTAGGACTTTGCGATTGTGGTCTTAATGGGGAAGCACATGTGATACATGTTTTACAAACACAGAAGTTTAGTTGAATTTAAAATGATTCATCTTGTTTTCTAGGAAAGCTGTATCTCATCAGACAATGGTAGTTTGTGGTGGAGAAAATAATTTATCATTTTCTTATGAAATCCAGGTGCCAAGTTGCTCTACTAAGCTCCATCATTTTCAAATAAATTACCCAGTGAAATAATTCAAATCTCTTGAATTTAATACAGTAATGGATATTGACATTTTGTTCTGAAAGCCTAAACCTGATACTGTTAGTATTACATTGAAGGTGGTGGCATCACTTAATGAACAGTTCGTTTTATGGCGTAATGGGAGTATTGATCTGTGGCAGCAAGAAGCTGTGTACATTGGTCTTGTGTATGTGGGCAGAATTCATTGATGCTTTTGTTCTGATCAATATTGGACAGAGTGACTAGAGAATGGTTCATTGAGGGGTTGGTGAGTCATTGGGATTGTCTACATCAGCATCCACCTAGGTGACCCCAGTAGGCTTAAATACATGCAGCCAGTTTTTGTAATACAACTTCCTGACTCATCCCCAGTATATATGCAATATTATTCACTGTGGTGTTTATTATTTAGTTCTGCTACAGTTGTGTGTCAGTGAAATTCCAGGAAACTGCAGTGATGTAAGGATATATAGAAATTCTTCCAGTGTAGGATTTTGTTTTCAGTGATGTAAGGATATATAGAAATTATTCCAGTGTAGGATTTTGTTTTCAGTGATGTAAGGATATATATAGAAATTCTTCCAGTGTAGGATTTTGTTTTTGATGATGTAAGGATATATAGAAATTCTTCCAGTGTAGGATTTTGTTTTCAATGATGTAAGGATATATAGAAATTCTTCCAGTGTAGGATTTTGTTTTCAGTGATGTAAGGATATATAGAAATTCAGCCAGTGTAGGATTTTGTTTTCAGTGATGTAAGTATATATAGAAATTCTTCCAGTGTAGGATTTTGTTTTCAATGATGTCCGGATATATAGAAATTCTTCCAGTGTAGGATTTTGTTTTTGATGATGTAAGGATATGTAGAAATTCTTCCATGTGTAGGATTTTGTTTTCGATGATGTAAGTAAGGATATATAGAAATTCTTCCAGTATAGGATTTTGTTTTCAATGATGTAAGGATATATAGAATTTGTTTTCAATGATGTAAGGATATATAGAAATTCTTCCAGTGTAAGATTTGGTTTTTTGATGATGTAAGGATATATAGAAATTCTTCCAGTGTAGGATTTTGTTTTCGATGATGATTTGGATTGTGTGACTTTGTATCAGTTTGTAACATGCATTCATGGGTTTACATTATGTGTATTGTAAGATTTATAACACATATTGCCTAAAGTTTATAATACATGTATCCTTACATTACATTAAAAAATATCCTAAGTTGTATACAACATATATCCTTAGGTTCCACCACTGCCTGAAGGAATGTGTCTAGTCATCCCTGGTCCCTGACTGGTTGCTCTATCTCTTTAACTTCCAAGAGCAAATAGGTCTTGTTTCATTTTGTTCATCAGATTGATGTCTTGTCAGTGCGAAGTTTATGTATATATATATATACCTGTATATACACCAGTGCAGCCGCTATTTTGGGTCATGAGATATTTACTTTACACCAGTTGATAGGGATTGTTATGTATTGCAAAACTAGAGTTGCAGATGGTGCACTTTTTCAAGTTGGCGTTAATGTTAAACTTAGCCAGGTTTTGAATTATATGATTGTTTCAATGTAGCTGGGATTCAACTTTTGTAGCAGTAGAAAAATAAAACTCAAGATCAGTTTTTACTTAAAATTATGAATAAAAAAGAAGTGGCTAGAGAATCTGAATGATTTATTTAAAAATTACAAACAAGGTTTATTTTTAAATTAAAAAACATAACATCAACGTTATATTGTGTAGGGTTGTCATTTCTTCATTGTGTGCTGGGGTGTCATATTGATGATAAAGTGCTGTTCCTTTATACCACACATATTGTCAGGTTTATTGCATGTGTTTCTTCTTTTTAAGAAACATAGCCAATTGCTACAATGTCTGCAATGAGGCAGTTTATAGTGATGCCTAGTGCTTGCGCATCATGCTTCAGACATGTTACATGATGTAGCATGATGTCATACCCAGTCATATTATTCTGACATTAGGCCAAAAAGTCATACCCAGTCATATTATTATGACATTAGGCCATAAAGTCATACCCATTTATTAGGGCATAACCGATTAGCATTTTTCTACCGATTTCCGATTCCGAATTTTGGGCATGAAATTTTTCCGATTCCGGATATGACTCAAATAATCAAAAATGCTAAATCCGTGTTTTATTTCTAAAAAATTTCATCTTCCGTTTCCGGGTTTCTGGTATCTGGTTTTGCCGTGTCTAGCATGTTACTTAGTACTTTACCATATCCGGCTTCATTTCCGGAAAAAACGGGTCTAAAAACTTGTTTTTCTCTCTGTATTTTGCAGTGCAAATAAATGTCCAGATTATTGGTATCATTGTAGAGCTAAATCTGTTTACCTTTCTATAATACCACTCACTTTAGTGTATCATGCATGACCTTGATGCTACAGACCTTGGAAGTAGGCTGCTACCTCATGCCATGGGCAAGGGCAGTTTTAATCACATTGTCTGGGTGCAAGCTGACTTTGATCAACTGGTCTAGTATTTAGCCAAACTTGTGTAAGTGTGAGAATATCCCATTTCATCTGTTTGAAGATCATATTATTAAGTTTAAAAGTCATTGGTGGTAAACTTTAAATATGAAGTGATTGTAACCTAGGCCGACTATTAAAGTTTTAAAATATATAAAATGAATTGGATTTAGGATTTAATTTTCCAAATGATACATAAATGGAGGAAATTTGTTACAGCTGCACAGTGTGTCGTAAAAAAGGATTAAGAGGGTTGGTGTTGGGGGAGGGACATAGTTTCCTTGGCAAATTTCTATTACAGTGAAAGTTTTAATTATTTCAGATGATGTTGTCTGTATGTGTGTGTGTGTGTGTGTATGTTTTATGTATGTATGTATTTCATTATTGTTTGGCTATGAGATGTGGATATGTCTGTTTTTAATGCAGAAATGCCTATTAAATATGGTGTTAACTATAGTCAGTGTGTGGATGTTTTACAGTCAGGCTGTCAGGTTAGTGAAACAAAAAAAACACATTATTGGCCTGCAAGATGCATTTGTAGACTTTAAAAAGGTAACAGTAACTTTTCCTTTACAGCCAAACATTAATTATGCAATCATTGGATGCAAAATATATAACTCTTTAGTAAGGTATAAAGTGCTTAAAATAGAGTTAAGTAGTTGTAGTTTAATTCGGAATTAATTAGCGCTTAAGGAAATATTCTTCAAGTCATTTCCCACTTCATATAACCTTTTTGGAAATTCTAATGCATTTTACATAAGAAGTTCAAGTGGAGAGTGGATATATGGCAATAGTGTTGTTACTGAATATAGGTTTTGTGCTCTCTCTTTTTTGTATGTCTGCAGTACTAAAAAAAGCCACAAGTCAGCTCAGCAGGGACTGCTTTCTCTTATGTACATGAGAATCATTTATAAAGCAGGGTAAACCATTGTGTATCTAGTGAGCCAGCACTGGAACTTGAAAACTTCATATGGAATTAAGAAGAAAAACCTCCTTGGTCTAATTCCCAAAGTGGATGGTATTTACATCAGAATAAGCACTATGCTCCAGAATGGTTTGGTTTGGTTTGGTTTGGGTGGTTTACAAGACAGCAACACAAGCAGGGTAATCATGATGTGGTTAAGCGCTTGCCCAGGCAGCACCAGTGTCTGACCCTGGTCTGATCCATACTTGGACTCCCACCTGTTTGGTTTCAAGCTCAGCACAATACTTACTGTGTGCTTTTTTTACCTCTTATTCCAAAATTGGTACCACTGTGCCACTTGTATGCTATGGGTTGGGTCGGCAAGACGTCATGAGCTTAGCGACCTACTTGCCGCCATATTGCGGAGGTGAAAACAATTGCTTAGTAACGGTACGGTAGCCTTAGTTATGTTCGATATTACAAACCGTTTTTGTTTACCTATATTTTGTTTCTTATTTCTGTTTTTTTGTTCAGAAATGTTAAATTGTCTTCAGTACATGCAGGATTTAAAACCGTATATGTGTGTTTGTCGAATATTTTTTAGACGTAATATATTTTAGGTTGATAAGGTAGGAAGGAAATCTAACTCTGGAAATGATACCACCATATAGTGCAAACTACATTCATCAGATGTCCGCTTATCAATACTCCTTCACCCCAACAAGTGAGACAAAATTACACAATCTGATTTATATTTTATATGGTAGAGTACAATACATGGTCAACATCGTTGACCAGATTCTATTACTGTGATAAGATGTTAAAGGTCCTGATTATAAATTTGTAGAATACTACGAGTTAGCAGGTCATATCTTTAAAGAAAAGCTGTCAGTTCTTTCGATAGATGTTATATTCCAAAGACTTTATACAAAGTTACGAAAAAGATATTTTCCGTCGGCTTTGTCTTACCAAGAGAAAAACGGTGTTCTTTTGTGGGATTTGTTTGGTATTTCTCCTTTTGATTGTTTGGGAATTTTAATGACAATCCACTTAGAAGAAAAAAAAAGAGAAGCATATTATCTGTATCCAGAATTCACTAAACTTTACCATAAACCTCTCATTTTGCTAGGCCTACCACTACTCCTCCGCTAGAATAGGGGGTAAACTCAGCGCCGGATTAAGCACCGTGGAGGCCCATAGGCAGTCAAACTTTTGGGGCCCCAGACCCACGGTCACGGTCTCATGGGGGCCCCTGATGGGGCCCATAAAAGTCGCGGGGCCCATAGGCAGTTGCCTACTCTGCCTAATGGGTAATCCGGGACTGGGTAAACTCACTCAAGTACCCAAACGTCAACGCTTGCGTTCATGTTGAAATGCTGTACGAATCACCATGTAAATACTCCCATATTTCCTGTCTTTACACATAAAAAACATACTTCTATATTTTTGTTACCTTTACATAAACATGTAAAACGTAAGTAGGAAAAATGCAAAGAAGGATGGCAATTTTTTTCTTCTCATTTAAATACAAAATGAATGTAGATTATTTTTTAAACTCGACTCCATCACCTTAGATTCTCCAAACTCTCAAGAATCTGCTTTTCGACCCTGAAAAACTTGCCAAATCAATTCGTTTTTCTGCTTCCCTGTAGACTGAAATTTAACATGCGCCAAAATGCTTCTGTATAAAATTTTGAATTAAACTTTCATTGCGACAATTAGAGAATCCCCTTTTCTTGCTTCAGCGAAAATTGCGGGTCCAGTGCTATCTTTTACAAAATGTCTTAGCACTAAAAAAAACTTTCAAGTTTTGCGTGCTGTTTATTTTTAAAGTAGTTGGTTTGTTGGTTCGTCGGATAGATGGACGGGCGGACATACATACAACCATAGACAGACATACAGATAGATAAGAGCTCACTTGATCATGTGTGCGGCAAGAAATCTTTAATTCTAATCATTAATAAATGCTGATACTACCATATCTTGCCAGTGTTTCGACCTTCAGTGAGAATAAATTAATGTAGATTATTTTTGAATATACAGTAGTTTTGTGAAATGAACTGATTGTCATTTAATACGCTATCATTGCTTAATTTATCATTACAATACTCCATCCACGTCTAAAAGTAGTCAACATATGACTTTAAAAAAAGAGTTTTCGGTTTTTAAATTTCCGTTTTTATGTGTATATGAATTTAATTTAAACCTGCTAATTACTGCAGTATCCTGGTCGTTCTCATGATTAAAGAGATTAAAGAAATGGCACACAATCAGAGTAGTCAATCATTTAAAAGAACAATTCAGGGTGGGCACATATAGTTGGCTCGTATGACATATATTTCGTTTGGAGTTTGCATTATGATGGTAAATATGAACGATGGAGTGTCAAGGAAATAAGCGTGGTTCGGTACGATTTATAATCTGCGGAATATATAAATGACGGAAAAGCTGAGCGGTTAAAGGTAGAATTTGTAGCTTATTTGTTTATTTTAAACCTATAATAGACACTTGTATATTTATGTAGTTATTGGTGAGAGAGAAAAGACGTACATGTATTTGGTAATTTAGGAAGAGTTTTTAATTATTTAAATTTTTCTTTTGCATATGATGGTTTGTGCAAACACCAGCACTGCAAATCTTAGGCATATCTTAAAATGTGTAAATGTTCCCCACACGGCACACGTTACTCAAGTAACTAGAACAATGGCGGTTGTTTTCACCTCTGCGTTCGTAACCATGCACTGAAAATGACCGGATGTGAGAAAGTGCCCGGATTCCCGACCCAACCCATCTTCCCGACCCAACCCATCTTCCCAGAATGGTACCTGGCTAACAAGGTATAATTGGGCTTTAATGGTTCCTTCCCAGAATGGTATCTGGTATGTTTAGGGTTTTATGGTCTCTTCCCAGAATGTTATTAGGTATATTTGTTGTTTCATGGTTTCTCCCCAGGATGGTACCAGGTATATTTGGTGTTTTATGGTTCTTTCCCAAATAGGTACCTGGTATATTTGGTGTTTTTTTCTGGTTCATTTCCAGAATGGTACCAGGTATGTTTGGACAATTAAATAGATCTTTCAATGAGAAAAATGAATGCGATGTAAGCAGATATTGTCATAATACTCTGAAGAATTGAAGAGAGAATGTTGACCTTCCAATGTGGTTTGTTCCATTAACAATTCATTCAGTCACTGCAAGTATAAGGTTTTGTTTTTTTTTAAAAATTCTTTTCAGACACTGGTAGTATTAAGTTTCAGTAATTGGTTCCTTTTTTCAGTTAGTGCAAGTAGCTGGTTTCAGTAATTGGTTCCACATTTTTCATTGAATCACAACTATACTTCTGTGTTCTAAGCTGGAATATTTCATCACATGATTTGTGAGGGTAGATCTCAGAAGTGCTTTCTAGGCAATTTAACTGGTAAAGTTGGTTAGCCCAACAAGACTATCATAATGATGTGTTTCTTGGATGTAAACCAGTTAAATGACTTGTGAAACAGTTTCTCTTTTTACACTCTTTTTAATGCTCAGTATCAAGCACAAAGATTATGGAGAAAGTAATTAATTAGTTGTCTGTGATTTCTCTTCATTTTTACACATCTGCTGTAAAGCATCCATCTCAGTTGGAAAGGAAAAGACATGTACAATATATTGGCAGGGAGAATGGTTCTGCAATTCCTCAGCCCACAGTTTAACACCCAATTTTTTTTTTTCACCACATACTGCACAGCTCTCTCATTGCACTGGTTATTGATTCTATACAGCTTACCATATTTACTTGCTTATTATTTGGGTCCAACTTCAGACAACAGAAACACTGACCTGTCATTGCATAATGCACAGGCAGATCAGGTCATTGTTGCTTGTTTTACTGATTATTCCAAACTGACCTTGTCGATCAGCACTTCCGAGCATTATGCAACGTTAGATCTGATTCTGTTCAGTTGGAACTGACTTAAATCTGGCTACATACGGTAAAATGAATTTCCTATGATTTTTTCCCCAACTGTAAGAAAGGGATATTTTTATTGCACATTGGTGCATGTTTGCAGTTATGACAAGATTCAAAGGTAATGATGATGATTTGAGTTGTGAGTATGTGGGTGGGTATGTGGGTTGAAATAGCCAACAATAATTAATGGGATGTGGCCCAATATGTCTCATTGCTGTAATATTGTTTTTCATGCTTCATCCTTGATCTTGTCATATTTTTAAAAAAACAGAGAGATGTAAAATCCTCCCCATAATAAATCTTTCCTTGATATAATTAACACATTTTTAGCTCTACTGGTTTTGGACCAGAATAACTTATGGGTTTTATCCATCATTTGTCTCTTAACTTTAGTTTGCTATTCCTGTTTCTTGTTACTTCTTGGAGGAATTTTGTAAAATATACATGCACATTGAAAATGGTGCTGCTCAGATGTCCAATTCAGCAACTTGCCTAACTATCATAAATGCTACAATAATTTGTTGTACAGTAAGTACTAAACTCATTTAATTCTGCAATTTCATTCCTGTGATAAAAACAGGGGAACTGCCAAAACAATTGATCCAAAAATTTTAATTGATATATCAGACCCAAATATCCAGACAAAAAAAAATCATTTTCCCAGATTTTGTAACTGTAGGATCTCTATTTATTGCAAACTACATAGACCAAGATCTGCTGGTGCATTATGCAATGGCTGTTCTGGTCTGTGAAATTTGTATTTGCTTCAGACTTGCATATGAGTGTAGAGGGTACTTGTTTTCATAATGTTAATATTACAAATGCCGTATATATGGTAATGTGAGAGATTGGAAGGAACCATTCAGTGCATTGCTTTGTAATACATGTAATATAAAATTACAATTTTTTTTTACAAGTGCAGTATAATATTTTGGCATTGACTGGTAAATAACCAGGATTTGGAAGGACAGGTTATTATTTAGATTTGAAGAGCTGTAGTCTCACTGTAATGGAACCAGATGCAGAGGTAATAAGAATTGTTGCAGAAGCAGCTGAAGCCAGCCAATGTATAATTGAATCCTGTTGCAGCAGCAACCTAGCCAGCCAATGATAATTGAATCCTGTTGCAAAAAGTGTGAACATTGCACACTAATACACTCTCTAACAGACTTCAGGATTGGCAAAGTGTTTCAGTTAGGCCAAAAAGAGGAGTTTTATATGGGATTAGGAAACTGGTCTTCATTCAAGACTATGTTATTGTCTTTCAAACAGTAGTGTTTTGTTTCATGGATACACATGTTGTTGGCTTTGTAGTGGTTTATTTCTAAGTAACACTTATAAAAGAAGAAAGACAAGAAGGTTCCGTGGTTTATAGATTTTATGAAATTTGGACAAGAGTTCATAAAATCTTAATAGTTTACAGTAAAAAAAAATTCTTTTACTAAAAGACATTTTTACATGAAAGTTGAAAAGTTTACTGGTACAAGGTGTTTTCCCAGCATGGGATGATTTGTTTGTGAAGTTATCTTATGGAGTTAACTGGATTGAGAATTCTGGGAACAGGCTTGAAGCTATGTGATTCCTTATATTGTATAAATATAATGATAATCATCTGAGAAATTGTTATAACAGGTAATGTCTTTCCAAGGACAAATGTGTTGTTGAGTATGATTGATTTAATGATATAATAATTCCCAAGGAATTAAAAGCAAAATTTCATTCCTAGATATGGTAATTCATATTGATACTGTAATGGCATATTCAACAGTTCTGTGTTATTTTTATTTCATGAAGTTATTACAAGTTTAAAATGGTTACTTTGATGATGTTTCTGGTTTCATGCATTACAATATTTATCGGTTAGAGTGAATATTTTGTACACCTTTTTAATTTTATATGAATGTGAACTTGACCACAATTGGCAAAGAATTAGAAAATGACATGCAAAGGTTGCCATTATTGAGTGATTGAATCATGTTTGCAGTTAGCAAACAGTATGCAAAGGTTGCCATTATTGAGTGATTGAATCATGTTTGCAGTTAGCAAACAGTATGCAAAGGTTGCCATTATTGAGTGATTGAATCATGTTTGCAGTTAGCAAACAGTATACAAAGGTTGCCATTATTGTGTGATTGAATCATGTTTGCAGTTAGCAAACAGTATACAAAGGTTGCCATTATTGTGTGATTGAATCATGTTTGCAGTTAGCAAACAGTATGCAAAGGTTGCCATTATTGTGTGATTGAATCATGTTTGTAGTTAGCAAACAGTATGCAAAGGTTGCCATTATTGAGTGATTGAGTCATGATTGTAGTTAGCAAAAGTATGCAAAGGTTGCCATTATTGAGTGATTGAATCATGTTTGCAGTTAGCAAACAGTATGCAGAGGTTGCCATTATTCAACAAATGAATCATGCATGATACAATTAGCAAGGTGCAGAGGTTGCCATTATTGAATGAATGAAACATTATGCAAACAATGTCATTATTCAATGATTGAATCATGCTTACCGGTACAGATAGCAGATTGCAAAGGTTGCCATTTTTGAATGATTGAATTTTCATCACAGTTAGCAAACAGTATGCAAATGATGCTGTTTGCGGACAATATTCAATGATTGAATCTTGTTTACAGTTATGAGGAGAAATAGCCAACACAGCTTATTCTCTTACTTATGAAGGAAATGAAATCCAAGTTGATACAACACAGCCAAAAATCCAGAAGTTATCAGTGGGAGGGCATAAGGGTATTTTTTTTGGGTTGGCAGGCAGAAATTATGGTCAGTGTGGAAACTGGAAACAAAACTATTTTTTTCTTTTAGGACTATATATTATGTTTAATTGTTCTGCATATGAAATCCAATATGGTTCATTGAAAAGTACCTATTTCTACAAACACTGAAGAGGTCAAAAGAAAGTACAATGAAATTATGTTGTAATACCTTTCACCTTAATTGCTAAGCAGCTGTTATTTCCAGGTGTTGAGATCTGTTTTAAGGAAAGGTTTGGAATTTGATACTGATGACTTCCCACAGCTGTATCAGGATGCTCTAGACTGCATGCCATTCTGTCAGGTTGACTGGCTTAACTGTGTATTATATTTGCTATCTCATAATACACCTGGTGTTTGGGTCTATGCTGTTAATTTAATTGATTATTTCATGTTATCAACATTGAACCAAATGGCAGATCTGGGTCTGTGCTATTTGTAATTGGGTATGCTTTTCGGGATGCTTTTCGGGGTATGCTTTTCGGATGCAGAAGTGAATAAGCACATTACCTTTTGACATTTTCTGCTTGTACAAGATGTTCCCATGTACACAAACTACCATCCATACTTACTTATAAGACAAGTACAGCAGCAAACTACCATCCATACTTACTTATAAGACAAGTACAGCAGCAAACTACCATCCATACTTACTTATAAGACAAGTACAGCAGCAAACTACCATCCATACTTACTTATAAGACAAGTACAGCAGCAAACTACCATCCATACTTACTTATAAGACAAGTACAGCAGCAAACTACCATCCATACTTACTTATAAGACAAGTACAGCAGCAAACTACCATCCATACTTACTTATAAGACAAGTACAGCAGCAAACTACCATCCATACTTACTTATAAGACAAGTACAGCAGCAAACTACCATCCATACTTACTTATAAGACAAGTACAGCAGCAAACTACCATCCATACTTACTTATAAGACAAGTACAGCAGCAAACTACCATCCATACTTACTTATAAGACAAGTACAGCAGCAAACTACCATCCATACTTACTTATAAGACAAGTACAGCAGCAAACTACCATCCATACTTACTTATAAGACAAGTACAGCAGCAAACTACCATCCATACTTACTTATAAGACAAGTACAGCAGCAAACAAAGATTTTGATCTATCATTGCATAATTGCCCAGCAGATCTGTTTTTTTTTTTTGCAGTTTGTTAGGAGTAAAGTAATCAGTAGAACAAGACAGACCCTGATCTGCAGGCACATTTTGCAGTGGCAGCTCAGGATCTTTGTTGTTTGCAATTTGACTTGTCTTATAAGTGAGTACATACAGTGTTTAATTTTTGGTTTTAAACGTTCATTCTCTTTGAGCAAAACAACCAATGCAGTTTTTCTTTCCGAGATATCTTGCTATAGAATGTGAATGGAATATTTTTTATTCACAGCAAGATTTCAGTTGGTTTCATTTTGATGCACCATATAAAAATTGAAAACTCCAACTACTAGTTCTGAGAGAGACTGAAAACTGATCAGCCATGTAAGATTAAATGAATATGTAATAAAACTTAAGACTGATCTGTTATTGGTTTACACTTTGAGCCAGAATAGATCAGGAATTTTACCAAAAGGTTGCTTGAAATTCTTGTTTTTTTTTTACTGAAATATCAAATCAGCATTGGGTGTTCATAAAAGACTTCTTATGATATCTGGTTCTAAGCTAAACTATGCCAGTCTTGCATTCCAATATGGTGACCATGGTGGCCATCCAGAAAATCTTGCATTCCAATATGGTGACCTTGGTGGCCATCCTGAAAATCTTGCATTTGCTCTTGAATATAAGACATGGTTTCATGGTTTCAAAACATTGCACTTGAAGAAAATGAATGGTCTTATATTTTTTCTTGAAAATTCTTTTTGGCCCACTAGGGTCTCAGTCACTTTAAAGGATTCGTTTTGGCCCACTATGGTCTCAGTCCCTTTAAGGGATTTGTTTTGGCCCATTAGGGTATCAATCCCTTTAAAGGATTTGTTTGGTCCACTAGGGTCTCAGTCCCATTAAGGGATTCTTTTTGGCCCACTATGGTCTCAGTCCCTTTAAGGGATTTGTTTTGGCCCATTAGGGTATCAGTCCCTTTAAGGGATTTTGTTGGCCCACTAGGGTCTCAGTCCCTTTAAGGGATTCTTTTTGGTTGATTTTTGTTTTTTTGCTCTTAAACTTTGCTATACACAAAAAACCCACCAAAACCAAACAAAAAACCAAAACCAAACAAAAATTATTAAGAGAGCTTTATCATTTTATAAGGTAAGCTTTTCAGTATGGTAAGGGTAGCCTTGTAAGAGCGTTGTAGAAACGTAATTTTGACCTCCTTTTTTGAGCCACTGCACACATGTAAATTTAAATGCTGTTGATAGAAACTGAAATTATTTATGTTAATAACAGCTCTTGCAAAACAGTGTATTTGTCTTTTTTATGCAGATATTTCAACTATAAGTGCTTACGTTTTTCAATGCATTTAAATTATTTCATTTAAAAACAAATTGTAAGCATCAAAGCCAAATCATATGGCAAAATTATCAGCATATTGTTCCAGCTGTAAGAACACCCATGTTGTATGTTGGCAGGTTTGATCAATGTGAACTATGCTGTTCAAGTTCCAGATGTTCCTTGTACATCAGAAAGAATAGTACTTTAAATCTTTGAACATGCAATCAGACAGAGCTGTACATGTATTAGATACACTCTTAACTTGATTTGGTCACTCCAAAACAGATGCATTGAAAAAAGCACGATTAAGATATCGCTGATTTAGAGTCTTGTAGCAATAAACCAGTTCTAAACCAGGGAGTAATATACCCTGTTTAGTAAATTCTTACTTAGAGTGCTGGTCTGTAATAATGGATAGATATGGCTTGTCTTTTAGGGCTGTATGGTGTGCTACTAAATGTTACAGGTTTGCCTTTGCATTCAGAGGTAGGCGTGCCATTTATTGGTAAAATGTTTTTGTGATAGCCTATTGATACAGTATGTCTGCTTCACAAAATCTTCAATCTTGGAGAAATTATATCTCGACTCCAGAAAAGAAAATCAAGTCTGATTCCATTACAAGTAGTACAGAATGTGGATAAATCAATAGTGTGGCTTTAGGAGAAGGCCAATGGGTTTCATTAGAAATGAGCTTATGTCTGAGAAAAATGACTGGCTTGGCGATGGCAAATGTGTTCCATTAAATATGAGCTTATGTTGGAGAGAAATGGATGTCTTAGTGATGGCATATGTGTTGTATAGTGATTAAGCTTGTGTCTGGTGGAAATTAATGTTTTAGAGATGGCATTTGTGTTGTATTGCAGCTGAGCTTGTGTCTTTGGTGGAAATGAAAAGTGATAGGGATGGCAAATATGTTTTATTACAAATTAGCCCATGTCTTGTAGAAATAAATAACTTAGTGATGGCAATTGTGTTGTATTGAAAATGAGCCCATGTCTTGTAGAAATAAATGACTTAGTGATGGCAAATGTGTTGTACTGAAAATGAACCCATGTATGGTAGAAATGAATGACTTAGTGATGGCAAATGTGTTGTACTGAAAATGAACTCGTGTATGGCAGAAATGAATGACTTAGTGATGGCAGTCGTGTTGTATTGAAAATGAGCCCATGTCTTGTAGATATGAATGACTTAGTGATGGTAGATATGTTGTATTGAAAATGAAGCTATATATGGTAAAAATGAACGTCTTGGCGACGGCAAATGTGTTGTATGCAAATGAGCTTATTTCTGGTGGAAATGTCTAATCATTGGCCAGTGTGTGCTGTATTGTAGTTGATCATGTCTGGTTGAAATGAAAAGTCTTAGTGATGGCTGATGTATTGTATTGCAAATTGACTGGTACAGTACCCATGATGGGCTCTCACAATTGTGTTCATATTTGCTCAGTAACCAATAGGTACTATAGTACCCATGATTGACTGTCATGAATTCATATGTCAGTAACCAATAGAGACTACAGTATCAATGATTGACTGTCATGAATTCATCTGTCAGTAACCAATAGAGACTACAGTATCCATGATTGTCATGAATTCATATCTGTCAGTAACCAATAGAGACTACAGTACCCATGATTGACTGTCATGAATTCATATCTGTCAGTAACCAATAGAGACTACAGTATTTCTGATGGAATGTCATCTGTTCATATCTGTCAATAATCAATAGGGATTACAGTATCCATGATGGGCTGTCATGCATTCATATATGTTCAGTAACCAATAGGGACTACCCTTGTCGGTCTGGCATGTGTTTATGTCTGTCAGTAACCAATGGTGTGGGGGGGGGGAGAGAGAGAGAGAGGGAGAGAGAGGGTCGGCCTGGTGTCAGGATAATGTGACTGGGTGGGACATAATACTACATGTCTGCAGCATGATGCCCCTGTGCTAGACATCACTAAAAACTGTCACACTGCAGACATTGTTGCGATATGACTGAAAAATTGTTAAAGCTATGTTAAAAATCTAAATCTCTCTCTCTCTCTCTCACACACACACACACACACACACACACACACACACACACACACACACACACACACACACACACACACACACACACACATGCCTTCACTCCCCTCTTTTTAATTAACTCTTACGTCATGGATGCAAAAATAATAATAATAATAATAACAATATTGTTGGAAGAATTCCTGGAAATTATGTTGAACATTTGTTTTAAAATGAGTAAGATTATTAATTTTTTCTTTCAGTTGCAAATTTATAGATATATTTAGGAAGATTTGGGTGCTTTTTTTATGCATGCAGCAGAATATAAAAATGAAGGATTATTCCTCAAGTACTTTTCAGTCTGGTGCATCCAGTGAAAACAATGCATCTTAACAGTAACTTTATGGAGATTGTCATTTTTACCTTACCTTAATCATAATGATACGGCAATATATAATTGACAACATTTTAAAACTGATAAATGGTAAAATGCTTAAAGTTTTTGTGTGATTTTGAAGTTTTTATTTTGACAGTGCCATGTGTGGTCTATGAAGGATCCATAAAACAAATCCCTTGTTGGTTAAATGAGTTTGGTTTTCAGTAATTGCCAATAATTAATTTTGATCATGACTTGCAGTTCTGGAAATGGTGGAATAATTGTTGAAGAAGTTAGCATTGGATGAATGTTTGTTTAATTAACTTCATTGAAAATTGAATCTAAAAATGATTTGCCACTCATGAGATTTGGTTACAGTTGCACTTTTCTGATTGACAATTTTGTTCTTTTGAATTTGTATATGTTTAATATAAGTGATAGTCTTTTAAATATGAATAAAACCATTTATAGTTTTTATTCTACAAAAAATCAGGTCATCCAAATCGTTTTTATAAGAATGTTGACTATTGATATGAGTTCATTTGTTTAGATTTATATTACTGTGGAACTGCTTTGTTGCCATGGTTATTGTGTTACAATCTTTCTGCTATGAAAAGATGGTGTGGAGGGGCTAACTTAATAAATTTTTCAAAAATGTTTACTAATAAGGCAGATATGTGCTCATGGTGGTGGTCATGGTGGTGGGTGTATTTATCAAATTAATATGGTCATTCATTTGGTCAGTTACTTTAACCAAATCTTGTACAGTCCTGTTCATTTCAAGTCCAGGTTGTATGTTGACCATAGCTTGCATTGTATTGTAATCTGATAATTTTGTTCTAAACAGAGCAGTTTGCTTGGAGAAATACAGACAGAATGATTGATAACAATTGTGATGTTTGCAATTTGAACCTTTTATATAACTATTGTATGTAAATTCAAAAATAGAGGAAAGGACAGTGCTTGCAGCATGTGTATTTTATGAAATATTTGAGATTGTCAAGCAATAAAACAGACTGTTTAAGATAAATGCAAAACCATCATTGATTATAGACACTACATCATCATGTATATTATCAGAGATTAGTAAGGTTTTAAATAGAAACACAATAATAGGAAATCAGTACTTTAAAGAAAGACTTGATGGCTATTTAAACACAATAATAGAAAATCAGTACTTTAAAGAAAGACTTGATGGCTATTTAAACACAATAATAGAAAATCAGTACTTTAAAGAAAGACTTGATGGCTATTTAACAATAGATCAAGATGTAAACACTGTTTTCTCAAAAACTAGGCATGTTTTCTTTGCACACATGCAAAGTAGGAACTCTTTAATCCTAATTGTTACAAGCAACAACTGAACTGAGATAAGGAAAAGATTTTGAACTTTTGATCCCTCTAATCAGATTTAATACAAGATAGTGTCCCAAGTATATCTTTTACAAAAACTATGAAAATCAATAAAAAATACTTTGCAATCTTTTTGTTTCATTTACAGATTACATGAGATCCTAAACAATATTAGGGTCTCCAGACTGGCATATACATGTCTTTTCTCAGGGTTAAAAGGAATTCACAATATTTTTACCCGTTTAGTTAATGTTTTTGCCAACTCCCATCAGGAATCTGTCGACTACATAAAGAAGTAACTAATGAGAACTGCACCTTAGTTGATTTGAACAGTCTAAAAGTATTCCTGGATCCTGCTCTAAGGAAATCAGTATATGGCATTGGATCAGGTTTTAAGTTTTTCTGAACAGAAACCAAATCTGCCAGTTGAGTTACAGGGGAAGCTGTAATTACTTTCCAGTTTTGTACAAACCTGATGTGTATTATTACATTTTATCAAAATATATGTGATACATTTGATATTGCTGATACTGGATTGTTATTATGATTTGCGACACCTGTATAGGAGAAGTTTAAATTACAAGTGTGGATTGGTGTAAAATAATGTTGGGTCGGTCCTATGTAACAGCTGTGTTAAGATGTATAGCAACAGTGTTAAACTTGTCATTAGTTTCATGAATACTTGCTCCAAATTATAGGTTGGCTCCTTTGCAAGAGAATGAAACAGAAGAAGCCCTGTTCTGTAAGGAAATCAATACTTCAACACCAAAAAAAAGCGAATTCTGGAGTTTTTTGGCTGATGATGGATGCTGTATCAGCATTTTAACTCTTGATATTGCAGTGTGTTTGTACTGTTGTAAGACCGATTAAGTGTATTGATCACTAGGAGTCCTGCTTAAGATGTATTTATAACTAATAGTAACTAGAATTGAAGATGAGATGCAGCTGCAGGTAGGATGCGGTGTGCGCAAGTCACACACTTGGATAATTCTTAGTGATCACGATGTAACATGTGTGTAACTTGTGTGAATTCAGTACATTGCTGTGGGATGTGTATATAGTTTCCCTTTCGGATGGAAAAGTGTGTTGGAATGTCTGATGGATATATAGAAGTGGAAGACGATTTTGAAGAGGAAGAACTTATCATTGGAGATACATCAGAAGGTACAGTTTGTCAGTTATAAATTTTCTAAAATTTATTATTTGCTTTATGCTTTAGTGGTGTATTTTCTGCATTTGGAAGAGAAAATAAAAACAGAATTTGTCTACTTCACAAAATTATTGTATTATTATTGTATGTCCTCCTGGACATGCTTTTCATTCACCCCCCCCCCCCCCCCCTCCCCAAGAAACAGAACAATATACCTTCCATGTTTCATTAATGGATGTCCACTCTTGTCTCTGTTGAAAATGTCTAAAGGTGATAAAACTAAGATGACAATGAATATCTGTTTTAAAACAATATCTGACCGTGAAAACATTCAGTGTTTGTAATAGTTGACTGAGCTGTAATGAAAAGGGTTTGATGGTCATTAGTGGAATGTCATTTTTAGGTTAAAATCACCCCTAAGATTCTGGGGTCGAAAATGTGACTAAATTTATGAATTATAAAATTGTTCATGTAATTAAAGATTAATTAATTTGGAAGAAAATAATTCAGAAAACATTGGTATTTATGTTGGTTGATGAAAATTCCATGGTGCAACTCATTTCAGGTGAACAAGATAATGCTTTCTTCAGTTACTTGAGCACATGTTGAAATGTTTATTACAGTAATTTAAGTGTTCAAGGAAAGTATTATATTACAGTTGAGATGACAAAAATTAGGAGGTAAAACTGTTGAAGCAACAAATATTACACTCTCATTTGTAGAGAAGTATTTGTACATTATTATTTTCATTTGTCTCTCAAAAATGGTGTCCCCCAGATTTTGGAAGGAGGGGGACATAGTATCCACATCTCTTGGGCTCCAGTGTGAAATATTAGATTTATGGTAATGCAAATCAAAGACATATTTTTACATATTTGCAACTCTAATGAGAATTCCCACAATGAAAGACAAGTACATGTTGTCATTGTAAATTAAAATAAAAAATATTGGAAATTTCTTACAAATTGTCATTGAATGTTTAATTTTGTAATTAATTTGCATTAATTGATGCACAATTGATCAGATATGCAAGGAATATTCAAATTCGGTGACATGATCAAAATTTACCCATTAAATGGGAGTGGGAAACACATTTTGGAGTTGCTTCTGAAAATGTCTAAATTGATCTGCTTCCAAGAGATCTTCATTTATTGCCTGTTGCTCATTTTTGTTTGAAACATTATTTTTCATTGGCTATTTTGCTTCCGCATTTGCAGAATGGCAAAAGTTAGAGGTTTTTTATATTATTTTTTCTGGAGGGGGTGGGGTGGGGGGCTTATTGGACCCACCATTTTCCTATTCTGGTCACTTTTTACTCCATATCCCAATTTTTCCTACTTTTGCAATGGTTCACCTGTCAGCTGTGTGCAGCTCAGGCTGGCCTGCCTTAGATCTCAGGGCAAAAAGTTGGACACAAAATCTAATTCTAACAATGGTTAACTTTTTGTAGTTTAAAAAAATCAGGTCTGAAAAAAATTAATTTTTCCTCTGTTTTGTTATATGAGTAGAAAGTTGAGATTCTTTGGTATCATTGTAGAGCTACATCTTCTTTCATCTTTTCTCAAATAGCACCCACGTAAATGATTCGAAGCTACGGAGCGTGTCAAAGTACATGATGCATAATATAGTTATTGGCTAATCTATCTCGTCAAATGGTTGAATAATTTTATCACTAAAATCATAGGTGGGGTGGGGAGCTACATTGTTTCTCAACAGAGAGGTCATTGTTGAGCCTTTAGATTTTTGTTTTTTATTGTAACAAGCTCAAAATAATGAAAATTCACCTGGTGCCAAAACATTAATGGTAAATTGATGGTACTTAGTGAAGTTCATAAAATGGTCAATGTTCCAGGGGTCTAAGCATGTTGACTATTTATTTGTTATAATCTAGATGTTGGTATGAATTATGTATCTTGACTGGATCTTCATGTCTTACTGGACAGTTTTTGTGGCAAAATTTCTTCCGACTATGGTCTATTGCGCAAACATGATAATAATATTACATTAAAGATACAAATAAAAACTAACTTATGATTTTTATTGAAAGGATGCTTGTATGATTCTGACTGAGGTATTAAAGTTAATTCCTTATGCAACTAGTGGCTTTTATACTGAACAAACACTGCCACTAACCCCTCTTTTTACATTCATTTTTGACAGGAAAGAGCTATTTTGAATATTTTTCTGTGACAAGACAGCTATAGTCTGTGAAAACGTCCCCATTTGTTTGTCCCCCCCCCCTGCCGATTTCAGTAACGAAAGGCATAAAAAAATTAAAAAATCCATAAATCTTACTCAGTTCATTCGTTGATTTATAATTTCTAACCCGATTGCGACCAGGGTGTCCATAACACCTTGATCGTCTGCGCGTCTCATGCTTAGTGAAAGTTTTCATTACAACCATGGCCGTCCTCGACATCAATTTCCAGTTTCTGGACAAGTCCATTTTCAGCGAAGGGGCAGATGCGTTATAGAGGGAAGTATCAGGGAGTAACCAAATAGGAGCAATGACGTCACTCTGGAAAATAGATTTGCCCAAATTGTGTGCAATATGGTGTTGTATTAGTATGAAAATTTCCGCTAAGCATGAGACGCGCAGGCGATGAAGGTGTTATGGACACTCTGGTCGCAATCGGGTAAGAAAGTATAAATCAATGAATGAACTGAGTAAGATTTATGGATTTTTTATTTTGCATTATTTTATTTTGTTTATGCCTTTCATTACTGAAATCATTACTGTTCACAGACTATAGAATAAAGTTCACTAGTACTGTAACAAATTATCATGCTTTTCTTTATCCCTCAACCATCTAGATTTTTAGATATTTACCTGTGTAGCAGACACATGTAAATACTTAAGCCAAGTGGGCTGCTCATTTGTAGCCCAAGTTGCACATTTGATCTCCAATGCTAGCCTAACTGTGACAGGCAGTCACCAATAAGTCTACCCATTCATAAGCCTAACTCAAAGTAAATCTAAACCACATTACAGATTTAGTTATAACGGTACCAATTGCGCATGTCCAGGTGGGCGGTGCTTAAGGTGTAGGGACCAATGCAATCCGAAATAAACAACAACACAAGCTTTGATTGGTGGATTATGTAAGAGTTGTACTTTCTGGTAGGCTTAAAAAAAAGTTTATCCTCTTGGCAACATGTGAATTTATGCTAATTCCTAAATAGATCAAATTTTGTATTTTTTATGATTTTTTGAAAATGTAATACACATGACTGAAAATAGGTATGTTGTGACTAGATAACTCATACCCCTGTCTAGTTCCAGCAGAGTTATCTCTCTTAAATGCAATGGAGTACCTGGTTTTGTCATTGTCAAAGTGTGTGAGATGCACACTAAATTAGGATAGAAAATATATTTATCTTTCCAAATATTAGCATTGAGGTCTATGGAAAAAACACTTGGTACCGTGATACCTTTAGCTTATGTGTGAACTGAAAAATGCTAGGATTGTGATGATTAGGCTCATGCCTTCTACCTTAAATATTAGGGAGGTGTCAAAATGCGAAACTATCCAGTGAGACCTTATTCCAGGGTTCTTGTTTACTTGTTATAAACCCAGCTGTTGGTGTGAATTAGGTAACTTGACTGAATCTTCAACACATTAAATTAACAGGATATTACTGTATTTTCCCGCATATATCCCACGTGTTATACCAGATTTTACAAACCCCGCAAAGGGGGGGAGGGGGGGGGTTGGGTTATATAAGGATGTGGGATATATCAATTTTTTTTTTACACATAATAATATTTCAATATATTGTTTGAAAAACAACTACATAACTTATATATTGTTCTAGTTTTGTTTTGCTAGGGTTGGATATTATGGCTACTACGGTGACTTTACAACAACTTACGGTATCGGGACCAAATCAACATTTCGGGATAAAAACTTAAAATTTCGTTTCCGTCACGTTTTCATAATCAATATTTTCTGTTTTCAATTGAAATAACTACCTAATTTTAGGTCAGCTTCAAGGTGAGGCCATTTTGCTTTAGGTCCGCGACGAGCACGTTTTCATGGATTCATCTTCTCCAACGTTCCTTTTCAATATCAAATTTTCTACCTGTGGCTCTATTGCCATGCACTTCAGCATACACAATGGCAGTTAGCTTGAAGTTGGCTGTGTAAGACTTTCGTTTCGGCATTTTTTAAATTAAACAGAAAGAAATTATTTAAACTCGAATCTACACTTCACAAGAATACAAGATTATTTAGAAATGTCAGTGTTTATTTAGCCTGTAGTTGAGGCACAGCTCCTATAGACAGCCTACGTGCACAAGCACTGTGTACCGAGCCTGAATAGTTACCGGTAAATGACGTCATGCGAGCTACATTCGAAATTGACAATTGTGGCATTCAGTCTCAGAACCTCACACCATCGCATATCCGGCTCACAAGTACCTGGCTTCAAAATTCAAATCTGCCGACTGCCAGCCGGAATATATTAGAGGCAGGGTGACTAATTTGAACTGATGCAGAGGGATGATTATGGACCGGGGCAGACTGACTTGATAGCGTAAATACAAATTTGCATGTTGGGCGGGTGAGTGAAAATTTATTAGTTGTAGTATCGTTCGTCATCCACGTGTGAGCATTGACAAATTCGGTCCTTTCTAAAAACAGTAATGGTAGACAATGTGAACATACACATAAAAGTTCATGAATCTATGGTTGCGGGTTATACAAAGGTGCGGGTTATGCCAACGATTTTTTACACAAAACCCCAAAACCCGCGGGCTATATGAGGGTGCGGATTATCTGCGTGTGCGGGATATATGCGGGAAAATACGGTAGTGAGTAGTTAAACTACAAGTTTTATTTATTGTTTTTTTCTTCTCCACCCATAATTGATTCTATCATGAACTAAAAGTTCAGGTATGAGACAAAAGCCAAGAAGTTATGTATTAGAACCCAGTCTTTGTAATTTGTTGCAATTTAATTTTTTGACCATGGAAAACTTCTTGTTAATATACCACTTGTACATTTCCAAAACAATTATTCCTTAGAACAGGTGTCAGAAACCTTTAGCACACCAGACTCTGGAAAGGCATGCAGCAGTTTTGCATTGTATGTGCTAAAAATGATATATTAAATTATAGGAAAAAATGACTTGGCATGTAGCAGCCTGGCATAAACCTGGTTTTGACATGGCTTGCACAAAACTTGAACACTGAGTTGATGCTTCCTGCACCAGATGGCATCATATCCATCAATTCTTGGACTTTTGTTTTACAAAGCATTTATAAACTGTAACATTTTAGCAAAATGTTTTATTTTAGCTGAATTTTAGCTATTATTTAAAAATATAACTTGCACAATAAGATGGGGATTACCTTCATATTGGTATTTTGAAGATTTTTTTCAGGTTTACCTTATAATCACAGAAGAGCTTGGTTATTGTAATGAAATTCCAAGGACTGTCAGATGTGTAGATTATTATAAAGAAATTCCAAGGACTATCAGATGTGTAGGTTATTGTAAGGAAATTCCAAGGACTGTCAGATTTGTAGGTTACTGTAAGGAAATGCCAAGGACAGTCAGGTGTGTAGATTATTGTAAGGAAATGCCAAGGACTGTCTGGTGTGTAGATTATTGTAAGGAAATTCCAAGGACTGTCAGACGTGTAGATTATTGTAAGGAGATGCCAAGGACTGTCAGATTTGTAGGTTATTGTAAGGAAATTCCAAGGTCTGTCAGGTGTGTATGTTATGGTAAGGAAATTCCAAGGACGTTCAGATGTGTAGATTATTGTAAGGAAATGCCAAGGACTGTCTGGTGTGTAGATTATTGTAAGGAAATTACAAGGACTGTCAGACGTGTAGATTATTGTAAGGAGATGCCAAGGACTGTCAGATTTGTAGGTTATTGTAAGGAAATTCTAAGGTCTGTCAGGTGTGTATGTTATGGTAAGGAAACTCCAAGGACGTTCAGATGTGTAGATTATTGTAAGGAAATGCCAACGACTTTCAGGTGTGTAGATTATTGTAAGGATGCTCCATGGACTTTCAGGTGTGTATATTACTGTAAGGAAGCTCCCAGGACTGTCAGGTGTGTAGGTTATTGGAAGGAAATTCCAATGTGTCAGATGTGTAGATTATTGTAAGGGAGCTCCAAGGACTTTCAGGTGTGTATGTTATGGTAAGGAAGCTCCCATGACTGTCAGATGTGTAAGTTATTGTAAGGAAATGCCAAGGACTGTCATGTGTGTAGGGGGATCAACATAATGGATACATTCAATGTATGCATATATATATATATATATATATATATAGTGTTGTTCTGATTATCGATTATAATCAATCATCAGTTGGTTTAGCAAACCAGTAAGATAATTGATTGTGAATTCGATAATCGATTGTGTGTAAAGGGAGACTACTTTTTTTTAGGTGTATGCACAGCACAAGGGTTAATAAAACTCCCAGCAACTAAAGTTGACCTGAAATTTATTAACCCCTTTTAAAAAATTCAAATAAGAAACCTTACAATTCATAATTAGGAACATATAGTCATTATTACATGGTCAAGATGTTAAATTGTTGAGATAATAAATTTAAACACATTTTGTTGATTTGTTTCAGTTAAATTGCAGCATCTTTTGTGGTATTTATAAACAATGACAAACAAGAAATCATGTCCTTCTTTACTTTAAATTATAGACACATCACATATGAACGAAAGAATTTCAGGGGATTGTAGCAGTATTTCAGTTAAATATGACTGATCAGCCATAACAAGTTGCATTCATTAAACAAAGTTGTAGAACAAATGTAATGCACAATGTAATATTATTGTCAGGTTAAAGTATACATGTCATTAAAAGAGATTACTCTTGTACATTTAGAAACATATTGAACTTTTGATCAAAGATATAACTGTAAAAAAATTTAAATTTGCTCTTAGTAATCGATTATATTTGATGATCAGTTGGTTAAGAGGAACCGATTATCGATTATGAATTTCTGACCGATTCCCATCACTATAGAGAGAGAGAGAGAGAGAGAGAGAGAGAGAGAGAGAGAGAGAGAGAGAGAGAGAGACTATCAATACAAAAAAGTTATTTATATTCACTACATTGTATTTCAGTATTATTGTTGAAATTTAAACAAATTGTATTTTAAGTATATGTTAATGAAAAATGATTTTGTCATTTTTAATCTTGGTTACAGGTTAATTTCGAGAGCAATTAATTTAATGCTGTTTACCATATTACAGTTTCAATTGACTCATCACCATACATTTGTGATACAGAATTTCATAAGTAACCATTAGCAGCATTTAAACCTATCTCTATGGATTTAGAACATACAATCGTGATGAAGAGTGCACCAAAGTGAACTTTATCAATTTCCTACACCCCTGCTGCTTGAGTGCTTAGATCTGCAGAATTTTTTTAAAAGAAAATATCAATTGATCAGTCAAGCATAGGAAGTGTTGTATAATTTGAAGCAAAATTTAAAGATGAGCCTATTTTTTTTTCAGAAGAAAGCTCTGATCAGAATGATTCACAAGGTGAAAATGATGGCTATAAACCAGGTATTGCCAATGGTAACAACAGAGGGCGCCAAAAGACACAGAGCCCAGAGCCTTCTCATGATAGCAATGCAAAGCACAGAGATGAAGCAAAAGAGATCCATACACTTATTCAGCAGTTTCAGCAAGAGAGGTAGGGATTACATTCAGCATCACTTAATTTTCTCACATGAGCCTTTTCATTGTAATCCCATTAATCCAGACATTTGTTTGTTCCCATTCTTTCATACATGTTGATGATCATAACTACAGCACTCCCTTGATATGTTGTGAACCCTCTTATAACATGGTGTCCGGCATGGATCCTGATTTTTCCACAAAGAAAATATATTTTCAAGATCTTTCAAAATATGCTGAACGTGAAAAAGTTAAGATAAGAATTGGTAAATTAAACCTTTATACATTTCTCGTTTTATCATCAAAAATGGTGATTAATGTCCATAAAGATAGATTCCACATTGTGAAATTTGCAAGTTCTAAATAAGATATTACATATTATGTTAGGGTTTATTTGTTGATAAATAGTCGTCAATACACTGTAAATAAAGTCTGGTGAAAAAGTGATCAATGAAAACGTCTGGTAAATAAACGATTAGAATGTGACTTTCACATAGCAAGATATTTAATTGCTATTTATTTCGTTATCTGTTGCCACCTGTTAGCATTTTTCATGTTCAGATTATTTTAAAAGATTTTTAAATATATTTTCTTTGGGGAAAAATTGGGGTCAACACCAGACACCACATTATAAGCGGGTTTGCGATTTATCAAGGCGCAAGTTATTGAAGGAACTGTGTATTTCCAATATTTCTGCAGCTATTGAAGTCTAAAGTTTTCTTTCCTTTGTTCGATAGGGTCCATGCTATGTAAGCTAACATCGTATTGGTTTAACTGCCTGCATAATTAGGAAATGGCTTTAAATCAATCAATGGTTTGTACTGATTTAGCTCACCATGGGGAATAATACAGCGCTGGATACAGCGCTGGACTAAAACTGCCACTCAAACTTGGCACCTAGAATATGAGCTAGGTAAACTGAGCCATGTTTACATGGTACTCGGATGTGATGGAGATAAAGTACTACGAGTTAGTGGTGTCTGGGTTTAATGAGACAGAGTTCACTCATCCAGTTTGCATCAGAAGAAATACATGAAAACTTATACATAATTCCTATTACCTGCCCAGCCTCAATATTTGAATTCATTCATACCAGTGAAATATGGTATGACATCTTACAAATATTAATCATATATCATGCATTTATTATATCTGAACTTGAGGAAAATTGAAATTAAAATGACTAAATTCAATAATAATAATAATTGAAATTAAAATGACTAAATTCAATAATAATAATAATAATTGAAATTAAAATGACTAAATTCAATAATAATAATAATAATAATTGAAATTAAAATGACTAAATTCAATAATAATAATAATAATTGAAATTAAAATGACTAAATTCAATAATAATCTCAAATTTAAATCAGTTAATGTAAATTCCATGTGATTGAGACTTCTGTGCTTTCTTTGAGCTATTGCTCACTTATTGTCAGAATTCTGTCTGTCTCTGAGCTGTCGTTTACTTAACTGTCAGAGAATACCATCTATCTCTACGCTATTTCTCACTTATCATCAGATTTCCCAATCTTTCTCTGAGCTGTCGTTTACTTAACTGTCAGAGAATACCATCTATCTCTACGCTATTTCTCACTTATCATCAGATTTCCCAATCTTTCTCTGAGCTGTCGTTTACTTAACTGTCAGAGAATACCATCTATCTCTACGCTATTTCTCACTTATCATCAGATTTCCCAATCTTTCTCTGAGCTGTTGTTTGCTTACTGTCAGAGAATACCATCTATCTCTACGCTATTTCTCACTTATCATCAGATTTCCCAATCTTTCTCTGAGCTATTGTTCACTTATTGCCAAAGAATTCCACATCTGGATATGGGTCTCTAAGTTCCAGACCCTGTTATCCTTTCGACAGTTTGTTTTATGAGAACAATTGTATATTAATTTTCCTTAGACTTTTCTCCTTGGCAGAAAAACTTGGACTGATTAATTCTATGAGGAGGGACCATTTTAAAACCCCTGAATTCTGTCTGGGAGGGAACACACCCTTATTCAGCATCACTAATTTAACCACAATTCTTGTTGGTCCCACTGAAGTCCGAAAATTCTTCTTAGTCGACCTTTGTTAACAACTATTCTGAAAAATATAATTTTATGCCACCTGTTTCAGATGACTACAACTTCTTTAAAATCTTTATGGTTTGTCCCCATTCCTATCACTTTACCACTGTGACCTCATGTTACTATTACTCATTTCCGGCTCAAACTGTTTAACATATTAACCCTTAAGCGATGAGTGGGTGATATTATAGAAAGGTAGACAGATGTAGCTTTACAATGATAGCAAATAATCTGGCCATTTTAGTTGCACTACAAAATACAGAGGGAAAAACCGAAGTTTTTGGACCCGTTTTTTTTTTCTCCACCCAAAATTCGCCCAGGGACGGAATCCGAATTTATGTCCAGATTTTAGACTTTATGGTCTCAGATCTATGGCACACACAGAAAAGTGTTCCTGTACTAAAAGTAGAATAAGGTGGACATTGTGAAAAAATAGTCTTCTCCATACGAAAATTTAAATTTTAAAAATCCAGCTTTTCACCATCTGTTCATGCGCCAGCAAACTATCCAATGAAAAATATTTTCTTTAGCACAACTAGCCATTTGTTTAATGGAATATTGCTTGGAAATCGATGTATTAGGATGTATTCAGAAATAGTCCCCAAAATGTGTTTCCTACTTGCATTTCATGCCAAAACAGGCAAAAACCTCCAAGGGTTAATGTATTAACAAGTGAGCCCCTTATTAAAACTCAGTTCATGCCCCAAACAGACCAGATTATTACAAGTTTCCAAGCTATTGGGTTCCTAGCCAATATATCATTAATTCTAATGTGTCTCACTCATACTGTTAATGAAAGATTAGATTATTCTACAAAATTTTGCATCATTATAATGTATAATAACACACTTTTATATCATGTGGCCATTTTTTTTTGTGTGGATATATATGGCTTGCTACCAGATGCCAGTATTGTCTAAGATGTATGTTGTTGTGTCTTATACAGCAGATTGCAATTTAAGGAGCAGGTGACATCACACACACAAATAGACCATTTGGGTATCATTTATGCCAGCATGTCTGTTTGAAACTCATGTGTGATGCCCCATGGGGCCCGTTTCTACCCAAAGGAACTTTGCCCATATGTATAGCCTTCACATTATATAACTATACACTTAATGGGCAGGGGAAGACAATCTATGTATTGACTTTTGAGTCCATCTCTATCCTCTAGGGACAAATCCTGTGTGTCATAACTTGACCCACTAGAACTATAGACATGTACTCTATAAGAGGATTCCAGCTGCAAACTGGTCAGACCCATAATGCACAGGCAGATCTGGTTTTGTACAGTTCGGAACTAAGCGGTATAAGAAACATTGACCCTAATTCACAGGAATATTACGACATGGCATATCAGGATCTTTATGCAACTTGACTTCTAAGCGAGTACATTCCTAATCCCAGAAACTTGGCCTCTTTACTAACATGGGTCTTCTGGGACCAATCCTATTCCCAGAGACTTGGCCCCTTAAACTGACATGGGTCTATTTGGACCATTACTATTCCCATAGACTTGGCCCATTGAACTGACATGAGTCTATCGAGACCATTCCTACTCCCAGAGACTTGGCCCCTTATATGAAATTCCTACTCAGCTCCTTGGTTTAATCTTGGAAAATGTCACCACATACACCATACTCATTCAGCATGAAATTCCAGATTGTATATTCAACTGAGTGTCCATTCGTACTACCCCACCAAAGGAAGGTAGCCCTTGTTTAGCAGGGAACACTATCAGCCTGGAGACGTTAGGGTCACATGGTTAGATAAATATCAAGGTTTCTGTGGGTCAGTTGCTTAGAAATGTTTAGAAGTGACCTTGACATATCCTTTAAAATATTTTCATCTTGAAACAAAATTTTAAAAATTCACAAAGGTGATGGATTTAACGTACCAGGTTAAGGTCACAACTTCTGCAGTATTTGTCACAGGTAAGACAAGAATGTTAGGTTATTTATTAGAAAGGCAAATTATTCCAGACAAGGCATTGTGGGTGAAGGTTATTTCTATTATTTGATTTTGCAGGATCAATTTGGTACAGGAAATTGAAGCAGAAGACAAAAACCGAAAATGGTACTATGACCAAATAGAGATGTTGACAAGGAAAATTAGATCTTTACCAGTCAGCAATTCGGTTAGTACTTGTTCTTTCTGTTCTAAATAGATATTATCTATTAGGGATGTTGACACAGAAACTTATGTCCATATCAGTCAGTGATTTGTTTGTATATGGTCTCTGTCTTCTGAATAGAATCAACCTTAAAATCAGAAAGCTTCCCAATGACAAAATTTCACAGTATTTTGTAATAGGACTTTTATTGAATACATTGAACCCTGAAATGGGGGACATACAAATGTTATTGTAAAAGTAATAGTGTTTTTGTACAAGGTTTGCACATTAATATTGCATTTCATTTGAAAGGATCTAAAGATTTTTTTTTAAATGAACTTAGTTGAGAGGAAATTGTGTTTGCTTTTTACAAGGCCCATTTTTTAAAATGAGAACAATACATTTTTAGGGGTGCTTGATCCTGCATGGATTATTTCATGCAAATGGCAGTTGATAAGTAACGTTTTTATAGTACAAACTTTATTGTATGCTGGCACAAAAATGTTTAGTCTTCAGTTGATTGGAGAATTTTATTTCCACAGAAAATGCAGTAAATGGAATCAGCTGTTGTTTAATTGTTAGTGTAAGAAGATTGATAACAAGTACTATTATAGACACAAAGTTAGATTTCAGGAATTTGGCACAAAATGATTCTTGTTTTCCCATACCGTGGGATATCAACACATCCTGTGGAATATCGCCAAATAATGATGCTTGATTTCCCATTCCTTATGGATATCAGCATATAATTATGTTTTATATGAAATATTTTGAAATATCACCAAATAATAATTTAATGGAATATTACAACACTCAACTTTGCTAGCCAAGTTTCCAATATGTTAATCCTATCTACACCGTGGCAGATAAATTGGGTATTTCAATGCTTTGTCCTAGTGACATCTATTAGTTTTCATGAGTTGCCTCCCTTAGTATGTAATGCCGATTAAACAATAGCATGCAACAATAGTGCCTTGTAGATTGGTTGAAATGGTGGAGGCATTTGACTTTGAAAGTATACGTTGTAAGTTTAATTCACATCAAAAGGTAGACTACGTACAATATAGAAAAGCCATTACAGGTGTATTTGAGTGAACAGAATTATTTGTATGATTATTCATGAATCCATTCTAATTGTGTGCTCCGCTTGTCTTGATCATGTTGGAACAGTGTTAAGATTTTAACAACCAGATTTTGGTTGGATGCAGCAGCTTGCCACTGCATTATGTCATCAATATGCCAAGGTGTATATATGTTTACCAAATCTGAACCTTGGCTAACAAAGATTCACCACACTACGATGTCTGAGGTATATTATGGTGGATAAGGATGTTTGAGATGAAATACAAAGACGGAGGTACTGACTTGTCATTGGAGATGTATTTCTTTGTGCCATCAAGTTCACCAAATTTATACATTTTAAGCCACTTTTCAGCCATTGGAACCATTTTATGCCATGATGCAGGGACTTAAATAATTGGATAGTGTTATATTGGCCCAATTTTTAATCTATATAAACATGACATTAAAACAGTTTTTACATGTCAGTTTATTAGTTTGATCTTGTTGATGCCTTTACAGTTTATGATTGGCATCTTCGTAGCAGGATCTTGTGTTATTTCTCAGTTTAAATTCAGACCACAAAACTGTCTAAGGAAATAATTCCTTAAACATTAAGCAGTCCCAAGTGAGTCTCGCACTCTAAAGTTTGCAATAAAAAATTAACAACATGTGCAAATGACACTGAATCTTTTTGCAGACCTGTTCAACAATAGAGTATATCCTCCAGTCATTCCTTATTTCCTGCTAATCACATTTAATTGCTTCTCAAAACCGATTGACAGTTTGTTTGCAGTTAGCTGCACCTATTCTAAAATTGTCTTTATTGTCATCTACTGACATGATCCACTGACTGCCACAAATAGTAAAAACAGGTGGCCCAAGTCACTTAAATCAATGACAAATTGGAAATTTACTTTATACAAATTTGTTGCAACTTAGTAAAAAACATAGCACCACTTTCAAATTCTTTCGCATTTAGTGACAAATGTGAACCTCTGCTGATGCCCTGCTATTTGATACTGGAATCATCTTAAACTTCCATATTTAGAGGAATGATAGGATAGCTGGAAAGGTTGTGAAAACTGACTATATTGTTTAAGTCTCAGGTGTTTTTTTTATATATCCCCAAAACATTGGAGCTATTATAAAAGATTGGAGCTATTGTAATACACTCCATCTGACCATCTGTCCATCAATCAGTTCCTAACTTTACCTTCATTGAATGGAAAGGTGCCAAGCCTAGTAGATTAATTGCCAATATGGTAACCATCTGTGGCAGAGGTATAGTTTTTACTTTTTGACCCAACATCAAACATGTCGTAATAGCAGAACACATACTATATGTAATGTAGGAATTTTGGTTACTGTAAAATGTATGAAATAAAAAAGAAGTGGAATTTGCCATGACATACAATGAATTTTGTATGTCGATCTGACAAATGTAGCACTTTTGTGTGCACATTTGTTGCATATTCAGACACAAACACAGTCACACAGACACACACACATGGAAAACTGCAATCTTACCCTATGTGGGTAACTATGATCTTGATTTTATTGATGTTTTTAATGGTTATCACATCCATTACTGTTCTGACAGTTGTGCTACGGTCTTTGTGTTACTGGTATGTTTCACCGCTCTGGTGGCCTAATGGTTAGAGTGTCCGCCTCAGATGCAGGAGGTCATGGGTCGTTCCTCTGCCAAGTCATACCAAAGACTTACAAAAATGGTACTTGCTTGGCACTCAGCATTAAGAGGTTAGTGTTAGGACTGGTCGGCCTGGTGTCAGGATAATGTGACTGGGTGGGACATCATGCTACATGCCTGCAGCAGGATGCTCCAGTGCTAGACATCACTGTAAACTGCCACACTGCATATATGTATTGATATGACTAATAAAAATGTAAAGCTATTTTAAAAATTCAAAACACACACACATACTGGTATGGTTCAACTGTACATTGTTAGTTTTGTGCTTAAGCTTGGTTTATTTCCATTTTCTGCTTAGTTTATTCCCATTTTCTCCTACATTTATTCCCATTTTCTCCTATGTTTATTCCCATTTTCTCCTACGTTTATTCCCATTTTCTCCTATGTTTATTCCCATTTTCTCCTACGTTTATTCCCATTTTCTCCTACGTTTATTCCCATTTTCTCAAAGGTTTTTTCACATTTTCCCTCAGATTTGATCTGTATTTACATGAATGAGTGAAATAAGAAGCCTAGCTAGAGTCAGGACATAAAAATAGTGTGATTTTGATTAGCAGTGAGGATTCATTATCCATTGCAAGGATTTGTTTTGACCTTGAGTGTTGATGAGAGCCCAGGAGAACCATTTGTTTTGTCCTGCTTGAGTGATAAATGTTTGATGTTGTTTGGGCATTGATGAGAATTGAAGAGAACTGTTGTTTGTCTTGCTTGAGTGATAAGTGTTTGAAGTTGTTTGAAGTACAAGCAGAAGGAAATTAGAAAATCATGACTCATCTGTTATGGTGAAAAGGTATGACATCATTTAGTCTTTCCCACCTTGTAGTTCTTAATGACAGGTTCATGTTTTGTGGAGCTTTGTAACCAGTTTGATTTATGTTCTTTGGCACAGTGTATATAATTGATTTCTAAGTAAAGATCAGGTTTGGAGTGTGACCAAATGAGGAAAGGCAGTATGAGGAAAGGCAGTATACTGAAGTATCCAAACATCTTAATCATAGAACCATAAGTTTGGCTCTTTATGCCAGCTTGAAATTAATCTGGTATTTCCATTGTTAAAATATAATACGTAATGAATTGATTTTAAAGATACAAGGCTGGAAGAAAAAACTGTATACTGAAGTTTGATATCGTAGAAGAATAAATGGGTTTAGTTATCTGTTTGGAGAACATTATTATCTTTATCATAGGTTTGAGGGATTGTCCTAGATGTGAACTGCTTTGCAGATTTTATCAAGGGATTCTATTAGATGTAGACTGCTTTGCAGATATGATCAAGAAATTGTATTTGATGTAGACTGCTTTTCAGATATTATCAGGGGATTCTATTTGATGTAGACTGCTTTGCAGATATGATCAAGAAATTGTATTTGATGTAGACTGCTTTGCAGATATTATCAAGGGATTCTATTAGATGTAGACTGCTTTGCAGATATGATCAAGAAATTGTATTTGATGTAGACTGCTTTGCAGATATTATCAAGGGTTATATTAGATGTAGACTGCTTCGCAGATATTATCAAGGGTTATATTAGATGTAGACTGCTTTGCAGATATTATCAAGGGATTCTATTAGATGTAGACTGCTTTGCAGATATTATCAAGGACTGAATTGCAGATTTATTGGTTCCCCTCACAAATTGCCCTGCCCCCCCCCCCTTCCGATCAGTGGCCACTCACACTCCATCACCAAAATTCCTTTACGCCGACAAGTTTGTGGTCAACAGTGCTCCTTTGAAATGATCACAAATAATGCATGAACTGTTTTTAAATGGTTCATGGAACCTGGTTAATGAACCATTCATAAATATTCATCAGAAGGTTCATGAACCATTCATGAATGTGCATGAGCTGAAAATGGTCCATTCATGAAGCAACAATGTCGGATCGAGTCACAAACTGTTCTGAATTCATGAACAGTACTGTGATGAACAAAGTTTCTCATGAATGATTCATGTCTTCATGAACAGTTCCTATACAAAAATTGATTATCTGACAAACAAATAACTATTTCATCTTGAATCATAAAATAACCTTAGATGTTTTGGTTTTAAAACAGTGCAATACAAAATATTATCTAACAAAATGGTATTTAATTTCAGATAAATTTCTAATATTTAATAAAGAACATGTAAATTGACAAGTGATATCTTTTCTTTTTTTTTACTCTAAGCAACACTTTTTGTGTTTTGTAATGTAGTTTTTCCTGACTTGACCAATCTTTTTCACAGAGACTGACCTGTCAGACAACTCTTTTGTGAAGATGTTCAGGGCCTATAATTTAATCAAATCAGGCCCATTATCACTACTGAATGTCTCCATCCAATTACTGTTTGGATCTTTAACATTGCTGCAGCAGTCACTATTTAATGTCTCATCCATCTTGGCCATAGGATCCTCCAGTTTTCAAATTTTCCTGCTTAACCTACAACTTCATTCTCTAATAATTTTACTTTTTTGCTGTCTGATCTGAAAGAAAGATAAAGTTAGTTAATTACAGATAACCTCTGATTAACTTTGTCTTGAGCTTTTAGCACATTATTTTTGTACACCACTGTGACCACTTTATATACTGGAATAATTAGGATCCAACTCAAAACTATTTAAACCCATACACTTTTCACACAACTTATTGAGCATCTATATTATTGGAGAATTTTGTCATTGGTTTTATTTTAACTTTAGTTTTAGTCTGATGACTGAATTGTTTACAACATTTCTGATATATATATGTTACAGATAACGGTTATTTTGTGCTTTCAAAACTTTTTACCTTTTTCTATTGATAAAAATATCATTGGGTAATGTAATTGGGTGGGACATCATGGTACATGTCTGCAGCATGATGCCCCAGTGCTAGACATCACTATTAACTGCCTCACTGTTGATATCATAGCGATATGACTGAAACACTGTTAAAAGTTATGTTAGAAAACCTAATCAAACAAACAAACACATAGGCCCTTAGTATGCATCCATTCAGTCTCCACATGTTGCATACATCTGCTTCCGGTTTCATCATGTCATTTGCACCTACCTTTTTGTTGTTTTAAATTACCAAATTACATCAGATCATAGAAATAGTGATGTCATGAAAAAGAAAATGATATAGAAAATCTCAATTCCTATTGAAGATGCAGTACCGTGTCTGGTATTGAGATTGAAAGGGTGTGTGTGTATAATAATGTTTAGTGATTTTCAAAAATTCGACGAGCAAATTTAAATTATGTCTGAACAAAGTCATGTGTCAATAGTTTGGGTTAAAACTAATATAAAAAAGCAACAACTACAATTGAAAAGCTCTTTATTACCCTCTTAAATTGGTTTTCATAATGTCCATTAGTGATGTCATCTGAATTTTTTTGAGGTCCCTCATTAGCTCATGACCTTGTTTATTATGTGTTCTTCTTTTGGACCCTATCATGCACATGTGATGGAAGGAGAAGTGTATGGCACTTTTTTTTAAAAACTATTCTAGAAAACTTTACAGAATTATTGCCCCATTTGTCTGAGAAATTTTCTCTTCAGTTTTCAGCTCATGGTTTATTTATTTTTTATTTTTTTTACAGTACAAGGCATTATATTAGAAAGGTTTAGGTTAGGTTTGATTTAAGGTTTCTTTCATTTTGACTTGACACTAATTGCATCACATATTGGTGCTGGCATGATTGTCTATGGACACACTTCTAGTAAAATGATTAGAAGTATAAAAAAAATATTTGAATAGTGAAATTGACAAGTCTGAGCGGCAGAATCTGTTAATTCTTATGCTGCGTTAATAAGGCAGTTAATTAAAAAAATTAGAAGAGGCTGTTTAGAACAGCTGGGCTTTATAAATAGTCTGTGCGGAAATTGGTTTTGACAGAATAGAGCATGTGCTTGCTCAGAGTGGCAATTCCTTTAAACAGGGTTTATGGTGATAACATACTATCAAAGGGTTTTTTCTAGTTTGTTTGTGTTTCTCCACCATTTATGCACTTGGTATCACAGCAAGCTATATCAGATCAGAGGCAGGAAATAATCATTGAATAGACTGCTGTATAGGCCAGACCACACAAACTACAGACAAACAAAATCTAGATTTACATTAAGTGATGATAGATCAGAGGTTGTTCATATGAATTTCTAACATTGAGCAAAGTTATAGAGCCTGAGTAATGCATAGATCCGACCTGTCAATCAAATCCACAGATGTTGACCAATCAGATAAGAGCGTCTGGTGCTACGGTAACGTCTGCCATTTTTTATCCACAAACGTGTGGTGAGAATACAGGAGCATTACAGACTTACATGATTTTTTGTATATATTTACAAAATGGTGCTTCTATGTGCATGGGGATCATGCAATGCAGATGAGAGATATCTGGGAAGGTTGGATATAGTCGTTTTATACAGGAACAGTGGTGAAGTTTTGTAGTTTGAAACCCTGTAGGGACCTAATCAGCACTACTACATGGAAGCAATGTCCACTGACACTGCAACAATACATATTTATTTTTCAATATCATACACATTCATTAGTAAAAGAAATGCAAATAAGAAATGTCAGATACTGTTTTTTTTTTCCTTAATGCTGCTGTCTGAGATTCCAGCTTATGTGAGCTTACCTCATCCATATATCCATTTACGTAATTTAACATTTGTTTTTGCCGAGTGTACTTCTTGGACAGTGTGTATACAGTATAATGAATTTCTAAAGGAATATAGATGTATGAGGATTCAGATAAAGTGAATGATCACCATTTAATGTATGTGAAATCAAATTGTAAAAAATAAGCCACATTACTTAAATAGTCGGTACCGATCAGCTACATGACCTGCATGACTTGTACTATAACAATTGACATTACTTCAGGATATTAAATAGTTCAGACATAAAATATAGTTCATAAAAATAGAAAACATTCAATTTACATCGCTTTACATCAACAGTATGCATCTTCACACTTTTCTTCCATAATTTCGATGTGCAGACAGTGAGTGGGCTGCTTCTCTTCAGAGATGGACAGCATCTCGCTCATTGCGTATATTATGTTCAAAATCCAAACCTTGGATATCGTGTATATATCCTTGCGTAAAGTAGATCAAAGTTTCTGCAACATTTTACTGGAAAGTTTCTCTGATCAGAAAGGTATTTAAGTGAAATGTTATCGGGAATACGTGAGAGAGAATCTGACATGGTGCCTGTATTCTGTGATGAGTCAACCATTTTAATGGGAAGCTTGGGGTTCGTGGTAACTGTCTCTAAGGGGGCGGAGCTTAACTAGTCATTTCGGATCTATCCATTGTCACATGATCTAAAAAGCAGCATTAAGTTCTCAATGGAGGCTAAGGGAATAATGATGTTGGTCTGTAAGTAACTTGATGACTGGCAATGGTTTGGATCTAGGTCAGTTTCCAATTCACTGTTACTCTGCGTTATGTGACTTGATACATACTTGTATCCAGTGGAGTAATCGTTATCTATAAAAACCATGTCACTGTGACCTATATTTTATGGCAGCCTATCAGTTTCATTTTTCTTGTGATGACCAGGTATACAAAGCACATGAAAATCGTGATTTATATTTCTAAGAAAGCAGTTAAAACTAATACAGATAATTAATTAAAACCACTCAGTTAGTTATGACCTTGTTTGCCAAGGCATCCTTACATAACTGCTTTTTTGCCTTGTGCAATGTATACTATTCCATGATTATATATGGCTGCCCATTCTAAAGATAAAAAGAATACCATTTAACAAGTTCTGAAGACAGAAAATGTCAACAAAGTGTAAATAAATCATGAAAAATCATCATTTGAGATAGTATTCTGGTACTGATCCACAGATTCCCATTTGTGACAAGAAATTTAACTAGCTAATGTTTTAGATTGGTAGCAAAAACATATATATTTTTGACTATTATGACATGTAATATATAGAATACACTTTGTTATACCCAGATTATACTTTTCTGCCTTGTAACTGTAATAAGTGCTTATATCTCATGTATTTGATTAGATTGTTTGTAAATTCATGGTTGGAAAGTACTCTAAAATATTGTAATAGATTAGTCAAAATGAGTTCCATGGTAGGCTTTTATAACTTGACATCATTTTTCATAATGGGTTCTTGTGACTTGACATCATTTGAGTTGAAGTTCCATGATTGTTTTGTATAACCTGACATTGAGTTGAAGCTTCATGATAGTTTTGTATAACATGATATTATTTGAGCTATGAGTTCCATGACAAGTTCTTGTGATTTTCAGTTTTAAAAATGTATTAATAATTAATTAATATAATAGATTTAGCCAAATTTAGCATAAAATTATATCTTTCCATTGTAACAGACACGTTCATTTATTTTTCCCTGATATGAGGTTCAAGGTCAAAGACCACAAAAAATATTCTGCTGCATGTACAGGTAACTAGTCAATATGTAATGTACAATTCAACATATTTATTGCCAAATGCATGTACAGGTAACTTGTGAACATGTAACATACAAGACAATATATTTGTTGCCAGAAAGTTCCTTTAAGAAGTTCTTTTATTGTTCTTTTTGTTTAGTTTGCAACCAAACAGCCAGGCCTGACACGCAAGCATCTTGAGTTTGAGGTTAAACGATTGCGGGAGACCATGCATGAGAGTTTTGGTACAAATGAACAGATTGCACAGAGACAGGAACAAAGAATACAGAAAATCCATAGCATCGAGGCAGAGATCATGAGCCTTCAGAAGCATAAAGAAAAGGTAAGGGATAGATATTAGTGTAAAGTGATATACTGAATTGTGTTTGCAAGCCCATGGCAGCTCTAAAGATCTTTGTGACACAAAGATTTTTGAAAAACTGATCCCAAGATTGTAAAACTATTCTCACCTTCTGAATGGTCAGGTATTTGATATCAGCCAATTGGACATCTGTATTTTGAATCTGAATCGGGGTATATGGTCATCAGTATAATGTGGAGACCAGGCCACACAAACCCTTTTAGCATAGAACTTGAGAGGAAGCTTTTAGTTGTTCTTAGAGCCTGTTGGTAGTATCTAGTCATAATAAGTGTAGTGGGTTTAGTTCATAACCTGGATAGATCAATTTGGGAAGAGCACATGGCTTTCATTTTCTTTGCATGATACAGACAATAATTTGTTAAAAATGCAACCAGAAGTCAGTGGTAATAAATTGGCAGATTATATCTAATGATATCTCCACAAACAGACTTCAGACATCAAGTTCACCATTGGAGAATGGCATCACTCATTCTAGAACAAATTGCATAGTTGAGGTGATTTTGTCCTGGGTCATGTATAGGATACAAATGCATTGCATGTGCATATATCATGGATCATGTATAGGGCCTAGATGCAGAGCTTGTGTATACCTCATGGATCATGTATAGGACCTAGATGCAAAGCTTGTGCATACCTTATGGGTCATGTATAGGACCTAGATGCAAAGCTTGTGTATATCTCATGGGTCATGTATAGGACTTACATGCATAGCTTGTGCATACCTCCTGGATCATGTATAGGACACAAATGTATGGTTTGTTCAAACCTCATGGATCATGTATATGACCTAGATGCAAAGGTTGTGCATACCTGATGCAAAGCTTGTGCATACCTTCTGGATCATGTGTAGGACACAAATGTATGGTTTGTGCATACCTTATGAGTAATGTATTGGACCTAGATGCAAAGCTTGTGCATACCTTGTAGATCATGTATAGGACCTAGATGCAAAGCAGGTGTATACCTCATGGATCATCTACAGGACCTAGATGCAAAGCTTGTGTATACCTCATGTATCATGTATAGGACATAGATGCAAAGCTTGTGCATACTTCATGAATCATGTATTGGACCAAGATGCAAAGCTTGTGCATATCACATGGATCATGTATATGACCTAGATGCAAAGCTGGTGTATACCTGATGAGTCATGTATATGACCTGGATGCAAAGCTTGTGCATACCATGTGGATCATGTATAGGACCTAGATGCAAAGCTTGTGTATACCTCATGGATCATGTACAGGACCTAGATGCAAAGCTTGTTTATACCTCATGTATCATGTTTAGGACATAGATGCAAAGCTTGTGCATACCTCATGGATCATGTATTGGACCTAGATGCATAGCTTGTGCATACCACATGGATCATTTATATGACCTAGATGCAAAGCTTGTATATTACCTCATGAGTCATGTATATGACCTAGATGCAAAGCTTGTGCATACCTCATGGATCATGTATTGGAAACAAATGTATGATTTGTTCATACCTCATGGATCATGTATATGACCTAGATGCAAAGGTTGTGCATACCTGATGCAAAGCTTGTGTATACCTCTTTGATTATGTATGGGACACACATGTATGGTTTGTGCATACCTCATGAGTCATGTATTGGACACAAATGCACTGCTGGTGCATACCTCATGGGTAGTGTATAGGACCTAGATGCAAAGCTTATGCCAACTTCCAAGGTCATGGATAGGACACAAATGTATGACTCGTGCATGCCTCCTATAGTGCCAGCGTCAGCCTGAGTTCATACCCTTCCATTGTCCACTGACAGTGGAATACATTATTGTTGAGGGTATACAATTCCATCCTTTGAGACAATTTAATGAAAACTATGTGATGAAATGTATAAGGAAAAGTTTCAACACAGTTTTCATTACATTGAACTTTTGAAGTTATTGCAGCTCATTTAACAAATTATTTCCCAGTATTTAACAATTAGTCATTGTTTATGTTTGTCCATCCATCCATCCATCCATCCATCTGGACCACTTTCATTAGCAAAACTATACCCTATATATTTGTGGATTACCATGAAGCATGGTTGTTGTAGGGTTTAACGCCATTTTTTTAAGCACACGATAGGCTATACATGGCGGCCAGTATTATTGGTGGAGGAAGAACCCGGGAAAACCCCTGGAAAGAACCACGACCCACGAGAAGCTACTGGCAAGCTTTCTCACATAACTACATTAGCTGAATCTTAGACTTGAACCCACGCAGACAGAAGTGAGATGGCAGTGATCCGTAATGGTGAGTGCTTTAGACCACTCGGCCACTTGGGGCCCCTTGAAACATTGTAATATTATGGTCAAAACACAGATCACATATCGACAAACCACTTGGCAGCTGCACATTTTGTTCGGTCATAATATGGTAAAGGATATTTTGTTGTCTATCCATCCAGTTTCATTTCCACAGAATAACTCTAGCATACCGCCATGCACACTTACCAATATTGTGAAATGCGTTGCAATTAAGTTAAGAAAGAAACCTATCTTTTTTGGTTTAATAAGGTTAATGTCAAGGTCACTGTTACTCAAAGAATAAACAATAACATCAGTTCTACATCATCAGCCAAGACAAGACATGATAGATCACTTGGACTAAGGAAATCTATTGAGCTTGAGGTCAGAAGGTCATGGTCACTGTTACTGAAAGAAGGCCAGGATTTCTGCTAGTAACATTAGTTCTACATGACAGACCTGGACCAAACTTTGTGGATGACTTGAATATGGGATAAGGGATAAACCTGTTGATTTTGCTATTGAAGGTCAGTGTCACTGACCAAAAATTTCAGTTATGAACATAAGGGAACAATTAACATGGCATGAGTGTATAATGTGCCTGTCATGTTACTGTCCATTTTGTCATTTAGCAGTGTATGCCACAATACCTTTACAGTAACTAGTCCCCGAGTTTTTAGTTCTGCTGGTCCTGTAATGGATAGTCATATCAACATAGAGTTTTTACCAAAAGATGTCTAATGATGACTGTATGGTCCTCATTGAAAACACGATACAATCCAGTTAGCACATGTGTCCCAGGTTTTGATTGATCAGACTTGGTCAATATTATGTTGATCACATGAAGATATATGTATCAACAAAAATGACATTGCTTCAGCAATGTTTTGTCTCATGCAGTTTAATGCAGTGTATGACACTATCTCATTAGCACGAGTAGTTCTGCAGTTTTTCATTAGACCACAAGATCAGTTGACTTTTTGGTAAGATCCCATGTCTGTCAGTGTCATCAATTGTCTGTTTGGCCATCATCCATCATCATTTCATTACATCACAGGAAAGCAATACATCTCAAAGAATGATTATTTGAATGAATTTCACTTTGTTGTTTGGTACTGATGACACTTTTCTATAAAATAGTGGGTTTTTTTACAGTTGGAGCAACAGAAAGAGGTGGAAATAGATGGGGAGGCAGAGCTGTTAACTCGTGGCAGCCAAGGAAAAAATATTGTACAGGTAAAATATAATTCATGTTTGATTTCTCATTTCCATTATTGACTTTCAATTTCAAACAATATTTTGCCACCTGAAAGTGCATTAATCATTGACCCACACACGTGAGTAAATGGTTGCAGATATTCATTATATTCCAGAGTTCCCATGCTATCGGGAAAAAGTCTGGAGAAATTATCATTTTTTTCCCCTGACCATGAAAAGTCCTTGAATTTTGCAAATATTGATGATAGTCTGGGGAAAAACCTGGGAATTTTCTGCCAACACAATAAAAATAGTGAATGAAAGCTGTACACTGTAATAAAAAGAACACAAAATTCCGGGAACAACTACACAGGTTTTGTTGTATCATGTGACTAACACCATGACATGCTCTCTGCTTCATGAATCTGACTGGCCAGATTGCTGCTCCACTGTGGTTGCAAAGTCCAATTTTTCGATAGGCAACTTTTCTGACCCCACGTCCCAACCTAAATGTCTAAATGGGGAAAAAATGGTGGGAATATTTGGAGGAAACCCAGATTTGGAAATTGACTTCCATTTGTTTTGAGTTAAATTTGTAGTCCAAAATATCAAATCAATCAGCTGAATTTTGGTGCTAAACGTTTACATTGTGACATGTAGCTTGAACATGGGTGATGCTGTTCCCTGTATTGAATAACTTCAAATGATATAGCTCCTGAGAGTATCAATATAGGTTTTGTGAGTGGTAGAGTTTGCAAGTGAGTATCGATATAGCTTTTTTGAGTGGTAGAGTTTGCAAGTGAGTATCAATATAGGTTTTGTGAGTGGTAGAGTTTGCAAGTGAGTATCGATATAGCTTTTGTGAGTGGTAGAGTTTGCAAGTGAATATCGATATAGGTTTTGTGAGTGGTAGAGTTTGCAAGTGAGTATCGATATAGCTTTTTTGAGTGGTAGAGTTTGAAAGTGAGTATCAATATAGGTTTTGTGAGTGGTAGAGTTTGCAAGTGAGTATTGATATAGGTTTTGTGAGTGGTAGAGTTTGCAAGTTAGTATTGATATAGGTTTTGTGAGTGGTAGAGTTTGCAAGTGAGTATTGATATAGGTTTTGTGAGTGGTAGAGTTTGCAAGTGAGTATCGATATAGGTTTTGTGAGTGGTAGAGTTTGCAAGTGAGTATCGATATAGGTTTTGTGAGTGGTATAGTTTGCAAGTGAGTATCAATATAGGTTTTTTGAGTGGTAGAGTTTGCAAGTGAGTATTGATATAGGTTTTTTGAGTGGTAGAGTTTGCAAGTGAGTATTGATATAGGTTTTTTGAGTGGTAGAGTTTGCAAGTGAGTATCGATATAGCTTTTTTGAGTGGTAGAGTTTGCAAGTGAGTATCAATATAGGTTTTGTGAGTGGTAGAGTTTGCAAGTGAGTATCAATATAGGTTTTGTGAGTGGTAGAGTTTGCAAGTGAATATCGATATAGGTTTTGTGAGTGGTAGAGTTTGCAAGTGAGTATCGATATAGCTTTTTTGAGTGGTAGAGTTTGAAAGTGAGTATCAATATAGGTTTTGTGAGTGGTAGAGTTTGCAAGTGAGTATCAATATAGGTTTTGTGAGTGGTAGAGTTTGCAAGTTAGTATTGATATAGGTTTTGTGAGTGGTAGAGTTTGCAAGTGAGTATCGATATAGGTTTTGTGAGTGGTAGAGTTTGCAAGTGAGTATCAATATAAGTTTTTTGAGTGGTAGAGTTTGCAAGTGAGTATTGATATAGGTTTTGTGAGTGGTAGAGTTTGCAAGTGAGTATCGATATAGCTTTTTTGAGTGGTAGAGTTTGAAAGTGAGTATCAATATAGGTTTTGTGAGTGGTAGAGTTTGCAAGTGAGTATCAATATAGGTTTTGTGAGTGGTAGAGTTTGCAAGTGAATATCGATATAGGTTTTGTGAGTGGTAGAGTTTTCAAGTGAGTATCGATATAGGTTTTGTGAGTGGTAGAGTTTGCAAGTTAGTATTGATATAGGTTTTGTGAGTGGTAGAGCTTGCAAGTGAGTATCGATATAGGTTTTGTGAGTGGTAGAGTTTGCAAGTGAATATCGATATAGGTTTTGCGAGTGGTTGGTTTTGCAAGTGAGTATCGATATAGGCTTTGTGAGCGACATTCCCTCTAAGCTGTGCTTGTGTGCGTGCAGCTGCTCAGGCATCCCCATGCAGCTGAATTGTCAATTTTTGCTCATTCCAATGTTAAATTTTGCTCGTCTCCATAATGCTTGCGCAGTGCAGCGAGCACTGCACGCACATCTACCATTCACTTAGAGGGAACGTTGTTTGTGAGTGGTAGATTTTGCAAGTGAGTATCAATATATGTTTTGTGAGTGGTAGATGTTGCAGTACTTTATTTTATCATATTACAAGCAGACATTGGTGTTACCAAAAAATTAAATCCATGTTTATACAGTAGTATATAATTTTGAAGGTCTTTTTTGTCAAAATTTAAATCAACCCTTTTGTAAATGATTTTTTAAATCAAGATTTTAACCAACTCATGTTAAGGAGTTTCGGTTCATTAAAAAAAAATCTTGTTTTGGGTTTTATTAGCGCATTTCAAGTCTAAACGTTTTCTTTACAAGACAAGATTCTAATACTTTCCATTTGGTTTTTTTTTTTTGTTTTTTTTTTCATATACACCGCTCCCTCGATAACTCGCGCCCTGATAACTCGCGAACCCGCTTATAACGCGGTGTCCGGCGTGGATCCCGTTTTTTTTTTAAAAGAAAATATTTTTTAAAAATGAAGAAAATCGTGATCAGAACTGGTGAATGAAACCTTGATATATCACCCGTTTTATCGTCGAAAATGACGGTTAGTGCCCGAAAAGTTAGAATTAAAATCGTGAAATTTTCAGGTTTTAATAAGGAATCACATATCTTGTTAGATTTTATCAGAATAAATATTTTTCTCAGTTCACTGTAAATAATAATACTATTTATGTATACGGGAAATTAGTGTTTTAATCTTTTCATTGTGTTGCAGTGTAAGCAGTATAATCATTGCATGTTCTCTTCTATTTAAACATTAAAAGAGTCAATTGACCGTCACATCGATGCCCGCGAGCACATCTGTGAGAACCTAATTAACTGCCGGCTGCGTTTTGATCGACGACTTGGGGAAGTGTTTGTTGCATTGTAAAACTCAATTAAAATAGACCTGCTTTGTTTTATAAGGCGGTCTTTTGTATCAAATCAGGTAAAAGACGCACAATACAAAAGTTCAAAGGAATGCAAATCCTACATGCATAAACTCTTGTGGTCAATATCGTGTCTCAACATCGATAAAATTAGTTGGACCAATCGAACATGGTTTCAAATAGTATGTATTTATTGTCATTAAAGTACATATTAATCAGTAATTTATCCTAATCATTTGTAAATGTGATCATGGAGAGCAAGGGAATCAAGCGAAAGGCATACTCGGTGAATGAAAAGCTTACTGTCATAGAGAGGGTTCGTAATGGTGAATCAAGATCAAAAGTTTGTAGTGAACTTAAACTTGCCGAGTCGACACTCAGCGGTTGGCTCAAGGATGAGCAGAAATTTCGGGATTATTTGCATGAAGTTGATTCTGATGATGGATTTAAACGGAAACGGGCACGCACTGCAAACGACACAGAATTAGATGATGCTGTGTACACCTTGTTCACACAACAACGTAAACAAAGTGTTCAGATTTCGGGAACAATTCTCAAGGTCCAGGCAGAGAAAATGGCAAAAACTATGGATAATGAATCAGATTTCATGGCAAGCCATGGATGGCTTTGGAGATTCCAGCGCCGACATGGAATAAAACAAAATTCTTTGTCGGGAGAGATACGCTCAGCAAATCAGGCGGCCGCATCTAGTTATCCCAACCAACTCCGAGAGATACTGACCCGTGATGGATATACAGACGACCAAGTTTATAATTGTGATGAGGCTGGTCTATGCTATCGGATGATTGAAATATTTTTTATATATTTTTTTTTACATGTCTGACGTTTAGACCCATTAAATTCATGATTGGTAATGGTTTATCTTTGTAATGTTTTTTTTTTTTACATTTTACTCTATCGATATATCTAATCAATCTATCTATGTATCTATTTAGTGATAGCAGAATTTTACGTTTTAGATCAACACAAGTTTCGACGTTGTCATTTTTCGATATGAATGTAATCTTTTTTGATAAAATAACTCTTGATTCATTTTGAACAAACAATAAAACTAGAATGTATCCAAATCAATACAAAAAGCAGTGACGTAATACAGCGATACACATGTTAAGAGTACTGATACCTCGTGGAATAATGTTTGTTTTTAATCTCTTTTCAAGATATTTTATCCAGAAATTAAAGGTAATTTATAAAGAAAAACGAACAACACCTTTATAAAGAAATATTTATTCACAGTTATTTTCAGCACGATTATATAACGAGTATTTAACAATGCACCCCCCCCCCCTTCGCCTATCTGTCGATCTCCCATCTCTTTATTAGTTTTTTTTATAGGTCCCTCGGTAACTCGCGCCCTCGCTTATAGTGCGGTCGATGTTTTTGGACCCCTTTGTGTGTGAGTTATCGAGGGAGCGGTGTACTGTGATAGCCAGTGTCTATTTTGTATAACATGCATATAGATTGGTATCTTGATTTACAAATGATTATTCTGATTTGTTTAGAAATAAATGCTTAAATGGAAACAAAACTGATTTGTTAGTTTATTTATTTTTTGTACCAGCATAATGCAGGTCAGGAAAGTACCGTAAAGTCAGAATTTTTGTTATGTAGATTAAAATGACTTTACATGTCAATTTACATAAGTAGTAGATGAATTTGTTTCATGTGATTCATTTTGTGGTTAGTGCATGATCGTCTTTTCTGACTTGGATGTTTTGGCATTCTTGAAATAAATTCTTTGTTTTCTTTTAAAAATGCATGTTTTATAGCCATATTGTTCTTTAATTCCATTCAGTAATGGTTATTTGGTCATTCAGCAATGGTCATTTGATCATTCAGCAATGGTCATTTGTAAACCTTGAAAAAATTAATTTCATGCTGGAAAAACCCTAGAAGTTTATCTTTAAAAAAGCGTCGGAACGATGATAATCAGAACACTATAATTTCCTTAACTTAAGAAAATGTTTGAGTTGGTACTTTGTTGAATATGATCAAAGTTTGTTAGGTATTCAAATTCATGCCATGTACAAGCACAGAACTCCTGAAAATTGTTATCTCCCCCCCCCCCCAAGAATTCTAGGAGATTCACAAAATGTTATGTTTTGACAATTACCTAGTTGTTCAAGTCTATTAGAGTCCCTAATATTTTACAGACACCAACTATAGGAATCATACAGACTTCATACATTCATAAATGATTGATAACTATGGATGATACAAAGTTTACAAAGCTCAGAATATTAAAAATTTCTGCATGCAAAACTCTTGATCAGTGCAGGCCATGTGTGTAAATTTGCTACTTTCCTTTTCATATATGGCTGCCTGCAATATGATTACCACATGTTAATGATAACACAAACTCGTTTAACCCATCATTGCAATTAAAACAAATTCAGGAAGACATGACATTTCAGCTGTTTGAATGTTCCAAGCAGTGTTTCAATGCGTTAGATCCATTTTGTTGAAGTTATTTCATTTTTTCAATCTGTTTTAAATGACTGTTACTACAGATCCATGTAACCAGCCATCAACCATTTAACATATTCTGATTCTGTTACTACAGATCCATGTAACCAGCCGTCAAACATTTAACATATTCTGATTCTGTTACTACAGATCCATGTAACCAGCCGTCAACCATTTAACATATTCTGATTCTGTTACTACAGATCCATGTAACCAGCCGTCAACCATTTAACATATTCTGATTCTGTTACTACAGATCCATGTAATCAGCCGTCAACCATTTAACATATTCTGATTCTGTTACTACAGATCCATGTAACCAGCCGTCAACCATTTAACATATTCTGATTCTGTTACTACAGATCCATGTAACCAGCCGTCAACCATTTAACATATTCTGATTCTGTTTGCCACATAGACCTAGATCTGCCTTTGTGGGGTTTTGTCTTGTTGGCAAGAGTTACATCCCCTGATTGCCATTCTGCTAACATAGGCTTCTGCAGTTTATCTATACCCAATTTGTTTAGATTTAACATGCAGTTGATTATTGATGAAAACGCATGTGAATTTTAATTGCACCATTCTGTCAGCATTTACTGAAATTATGTCCCCAGATTGTCTTACCCATCAGACTTTGGGTTCAAAAGACGAGTATTACCAGTTGGTGGAATTTCAGTCAGATTTGGCTTGTAACTTCATATTCATAAGTCCATGAATGAGTTTGATTTCCAGCATTACATTGCATCATTTGTAGGATTTATCATCCATCCCTGATTGTTTTTCTTTTCTGACATTGGTTTTGTTGCATTAATTAACCAACAATGGTTTGATTTCACCCACATTTGGTATGCATCTTTTTGATGAGATCTTAAATGAATCTGATTTCAAGCATTTCAGGGCATATCATTACAGACATTATGGGCACAGATTGCCCATACTTTAAAAACAGTTTTCAACAGCATAACATCACTAAAGATTATTGGCTCTCTGCCAACATTTTTCATAGCACTTTGAACCAGTGATAGAATAAATTGTATTTCTAAGCATTTCACGTCATCATTTGGATGAGTTACTGCCCAAGAATGCCTACATTATCCAATATTTGGGTTTGAACACAAGTTCCTCTATTTAAGGCCTTGTCAAATATTTTATAGCGAGTGCTAACCATTTCACTACACGCATCACCAAAAGTTCAGAATTGTTCTATTGACTCAAATGAAAACATTATGGTCCTGCGTTTATTTCAGAAGCCTCTTGGAAAGATTGGCATGGACAATGCAGGTTATACAGATTATGATGATGGAGAGCAAATCACCACAGCAACACAGACACAGGATGGCTTGGAATCTGATGGAGGGGTAGGTTTGGATGATGAATCAGCCAGGGGACACAACCTCTCTGCTATGTATCATGGAGCATGGCCCATTAACAAAGGTATGCATGAATTTTTTCTTTTAAATATTAGCAGAATTCTGCTTTTCTCCTGACTTGAATGAGATTTTTCTTGATATTGTCCACATTTTTAAAAATCTCAGATCTGTCTTGTCCCATTCCTCAACGACCCTTGTAAATTATTCATTCCATATATTAGTTAGCACATGGCTCTCATAATGTCATAAAGAGTAATCTGATAGGTCAAAGGTCATAATGTCATAAAGAGTAATCTGATAGGTCAAAGGTTTAAATTCATCCAATGAATCTTCATGTATGGTTGATGGCAATGGAAAAAAGAAGCATGCTTGCAAAATATGGCATCCGGAGTTGTTGAGAGACACCATAGAAATGGGAATGGCTGGAGTGATGGATATTGAGTTGGTCAGTTTATAAGAAAACTGAACACTAGAGGACTGGCATTTTGTGACCTCTGCACTAAAGATCTGAATTATGGTAATAGCATTTGGAAGAGTTTGGAACAGCACCTACAAAAGAAGTTGCATACTAAAAATTGAAGCTCAGAAGACATCAGGAAAAAGTGAATTTTATTATAAGAAGAAAGATTTCTTAGGAACAGATGTAGCGCTCTGTCAGAATATGCGATTTGCATGTCGCCAATACAAGCACCAGTTTGACAGGATAAAGGCGCTCATTGAGAAGGAAAAGAAATGATTGTACATTGAGCCAAAGAAATCAGTGGTGACAAAAAGAAAGGCAAAAGAGTCTTTGCCAGATCTGCAAAAAGAGCTTGACTGGCACATGAACAAGTTTTGTCCATTGACTGGCACATGAACAAGTTTTGTCCATTGACTGGCACATGAACAAGTTTTGTCCATTGACTGGTACATGAACAAGTTTTGTCCATTGACTGGCACATGAACAAGTTTTGTCCATTGACTGGCACATGAACAAGTTTTGTCCATTGACTGGTACATGAACAAGTTTTGTCCATTGACTGGCACATGAACAAGTTTTGTCCATTGACTGGCACATGAACAAGTTTTGTCCATTGGAGAGAAAGACAAGTGAATGTATTTATTCTCGTATATAATAAGTGTATCCCCTAGGAGTGTAATACTGAGGGTCAAAAAAAACCTTTGGTGTCAGAACTGGGGGTCAAATGAAAAATGTGGGAGTCAAACATATGCTGACAAATTTTCATCTCACCCCTAATCTCTTGTACCTGAAGATATGAAATTACAACATGTATACTAAAATTAAAAATCAACAAACAAGCTCAATAATCAAACAATCATTTTAATGATTCTGAAAGGAAATTTAACTCTCACCATTGTTGTTTTTTTTTAAAACAAATTCCTAGAACAGATTTCATGAAATTTAATGCAAGATTTTTTTGCAAACTCTTGCTTGTCAAAGTCAGGATGTTTGGCTTCATATCTAACAAGCAGTTTCTCATGAAGAGACTTCAATGAAAGATTGTTTCTTTTGAGCGACTGTATTGCATTTTGGACAGAGAACCCTCTCTCACAAGGCACTCGCCCGAAAACAAGTCAAGCATGTCATTCCAGTAGACCATCCGTATTCTGCATTAACACTAAATGGTACTTTTCCGCTATAAATTGAGTATTAAAAAAGATTTACATTGGGTCATTAGAATAGGATTATACTTACCGTCTGGGTACAAAGGTTAGTCTAAATAAATTTATTAATTAATGGCGTGCAGTCCGATCGCTGACAGTTATGGTTCACGAACGTACCATATAGTGTTAATGCAGAATACAGTTGGTCTCGTCAAGTTAAAATAAAAAAGGTTTCGAGACCAACTAGCTGGTATAGTCATTCCAGCAGATGAATTGTATTCCATCCACGGGAATATTTCCTCCATTTATCGTTGAAATTACGAGCCACAGTTACTTTTATATATTCGTCATCCTTCACCTTCTTTGCTGATGATTCTTCGTGGTTTTCTTCTGGAGGTCTTTTTCTTCTTAGAATAGTATCAATGCTGCTTTGCTTGCAAGACATGCTGCTGAGCGTGAAGGAAATCACGTAATCGCGAGATTAGGGGAAGCTATCCCATCATAAAAAGCCTATGGGGGCGCTCACCAGTTAATATGTACTTTTCAGATAGTGATGTATGTGAGGTGAAGTTGTTTGCATTTGTAACATGCACAATGGAGATAATGTTGGCATATCTCAATGCTACTTTGATGTAATGTGGCTGATATTTCTTTGGATACTGCACATGTGGAAATTGTAAATGATCTAAGCGCATGGTATAACAAAATGGATGCTCCCATGTGCTTGAAAAATTAGCCAGAATTAATCAAAAGTACACTAACTTTAGCAGTTATTAAACTAGGGAAAACAAATTTTGCTGAAGTAGACAATAGCAGCTTCTGAAAGTGCAATGGACAAATTACAAAATATCTGAAAAGTTAAAAAAGTTATCGTACCATTTTTCTACAATTTACCTCTGAAGTCCAGGGAGTGAAAATGACCATGCAGAGCTAGCAGTTTGTTTACATGAGCACATCTTATGTTAGCCCAAGCTGTATACTCTAGAACCTAAAGTACACCCATCAATCATACATCAAAATAAAGGGAATTGAAAGTTCTTCTACCAACACCTAAGATATACAAAGTCTTTATTATATTGCCAGTATAACCAGTGAAGAAATCCCAGAAAATTATTTTTCTTTAAAATTCTAACCCTATGCAAAGTACGAAACTGTTTAGCGCCACCTATACATGTACTAGAACCAGACGGGTATGCGCTCGCGAGATTAGGGGAAGCTACTCTGTCATAACAAAGCTTACACTCGATCTCGGTCACAATGCCGTCGTTCATCAACTACATTTGAGATTTAACACAGCGCAGCATTTACAACCTTTGCGTCAAAAATACGCGTCAATAAAACGAGTGCGTCCATTTTTGGGAACGTGCGTCTCTGACGCACAACTGTGCGTAAAGGGAAACACTGATTATATTATAAAATTATTCCTTCAAAGTACATAATAACGTATGAATAATACAAGATGATCGTGGCTTCTGAAATTTTATTTGTATTTTTCTTGTTCACAAAAAAATAACGTGAAAGGTTTATTCAGGGATCACACATGGCTTCACCAATGTCACAAATTACAATTTTTTCCTTAATATCAGCAAAATAGACCATCTGGCGATTTTTATTGTTATTGGCGACATTGTTGGCTGTTTAAACTTGTATATACAACCATATGTTTGGAATGGAGAAATTAAGAGGCCCCATGAAAGGAAGCCACAAACTTGTTATAAAATGCAATGAAATTTATCTATACATATAAACAATTTTTTTTTGTCCATATTGACAAACCATCTTAACAGTGCATTGTTATATTATAATCTTATGTTGATACTGAGCATTTTTAATAGTGATGTTGGTATGTTTTTATTTTATTACACTACTGACATCAGGCCACTTTTTAGCTGTTGCAATAGCAACTGTTTGTAATTTTCATTGTTCTAGAAGATTTGTGAAAGCTGGGTTTGAATGATCTTTTGACAAAGCCACTAACCATGGAATAGTGGATTAGTGTTCCAGCCCTTTTCCTCATGCTGTCGTGTGGATTGGATCCAAATACACTGACTTGTATTCTCATCAGAAGAGTTTATAATGGTCGTAAATGAAAATGACTAACTCTCTACATGGCCAGTATGATGTCTACTTGGTCCTAGATGAAAATGACCAATGCTCAACATGGCCAATAATGTGTCTACTTGGTCCTAAATGAAAATGACTAACTCACAGTATGACCACCATGTTAACTGGCATGAAAATATTACTATCTCAACTTCTCCCTCAAGGTTGGCTCTATTAATATGGTGTTTTCACCAGTAGACTTCTGTGACAACAAGATGCACATGGCAAGTTCTAAATACCTTTTATGAGGCATTTTTGTATTAGCAAAAATTACATATATTTCACTCTGGGGGGTTTGGCATGTATGACTAATGCATGTAAATGTTATAAGTTAATATAATTTGTTTTGAAAAGTCATTAAATTTATTTAATTGTCTCGCTTCTTATTCTTCTTGCCAAAGTCTGATTTGTGTATAATTAGATCAGATGATGGGAAGAATTGAGCATTTGTGGATTGTTGTTGAATCTAGTTAATTCAAATGAGAGATGTACTGTTACAACAAGAACAACAGGGTTGGTTCAATGCAGGTATTTAGTCTAGTGAGCATATTTACCTAATGGTGCCACTGCATGTACATTGAAGGTTTGAACTTGCACTGAAAGAAATATATCTGATGGAGTTGAATCAGTGGTACCACTGCACTAAACTTCAATAATATTTCCAAAATACAATAATGAAGTTTCAGAAATAATGTTTTAAATATTAGTGTAATATCATTAAAAATGAGTCGTAGTTTGCGTGGATGTAAGCAACTTTAAACCCCATTTTGCACAGCTGCAGTGATAATGGTAATATTATGGAATAAAAGGCAATTACACATAAAAGTTCTGATACAGCCGCCAGACAAAATTTCCTCTTTACCCAGGCCAGTTTCATGGTTTTAATGATTAACTGGTTTGGCTAGCTGTCAGAAAACAAAAGACAGATCTGCCAATTATAAAGGAGACACTGATATAAGCAGCTTTTCAGTGTGTGGATAATCATGATTTTGTTTGATCAAAACACATTAACAAAAAGATCAATGAGTTTTAGCCTTTATTATAATCACCCTCTCATGAACATTTTTCTGGGAATTCATTTTGGTTATATGACTTATACAATTAAACGTGTTAACCTTTTAATAAAGTTGACCTGAAATTAGTAGGATTGCGTACAACATTTTAAAATGAGTTTCTTGTGAGCACATGCATCAACGTAAATAAAACAACTGTGTACACAGTGTGATATAGTTAAAACAAAATTGAGCAAAATCTGCATCTAATATTTGTGAACAAGGAATAAGGTGACACTAAGCACTAGGGGTAAACAATTTTTCAGTATATATCGATGCATCAGAAGTTTTGATGGAACGATACACATATTGATACTAGTAGTGGAAAATTGATGCAAAATCGTTGTTAAAAATTGTAATAATTGTTTACCTTGTTATTTTCTTTTTACATTGAGAATTTGTCAGATACAGCTATTTTAAGTACATGCACCCATTTATGTTAGTGAAAACAAAGAGAACATGTCAGTACTCCATCACCATCTACAAATTGACACTAAGTGATGTGGTTCACAAAATTGCCCCCCCCCCCCCTCCCGATATTGCATGAACACATTAAACCCTTGTGTTGCATTTATGGGGCAGGAGGTAGTTTTCTACTGTCAAGCTCTGTAGTGTCATTGTCATACATGATACACTAAAGTGGGTGGTATTATAGAAAGATAGACAGATTTAGCTCAACAATGATACCAAATAATCTGGACGTTTTAGTTGCACTACAAAATACAGAGGGAAAAGCCTAATGTTTTGGACCTGGGTGTTTTTCCCACCAAAAATTCACCCGTCCAATTTTGTGTCCACTTTTTAGGAACAGAATTCCTAAATGTTAATTTGCTCCGTTAATCAAAAAGTCTGCGTTCTGGATCTGGAAATCAAAATTGGGGACCAAAGTGTAAAATAACATTAAAACTTGTCTTGATAATCCGGAAATAAGCTGTTCAAAAATAAGAAAATTTTAAAAATTATATATGAAAATAGAGTCATTAGACTAAATAATACATAAAACACAATAGTAAAGCATTTGAGAATCTATGGCCACTTATCAATAACTTAACTAGCGTGACCATATTGTAACTAGCGATTGTATAAACAGTGTCTGTTTTAGCTAGTTGCCGATGGGGTGTTAATAATTAAATAATCATGTGCAGGTACATAGTGTGATACGTTTTATGTGTTAATTGTCTAAACTTATATTTACTGTATATGTACATACAAGCACATATTATAATAATGTGAAATAAACACAAATTAATAGATGCATTCATTAATTTATTTCAACTATTATTGAATATACAGTACATTACATTTAAAACTAGCATATATATGTACATATATATGGTGTGATGATATCTTAAAATAAAAAATATGCATGATTCAGTTATCCGGAAAACTCATTATTCAGAACATTTTCACTGGGAACAAATGTGTCCAGATTAACAAGGCTCCACTGTATGTATGTATATATTTCACCAGGAAAATATATACAGTCGACTCCGGTTAACTGCACAGCCTCGGGCCCATCACGAGACAGTGCAGTTAACCGGAGTGTGCAGTTAACCGAAGTATGGTCCAGTACAGCTTTAAATCAGCACGGCACGAATATATATGAAGAATAAATTTAAACAATGATTAGAATCCACTCTTTCAACTTTTACTTAAATGTTAAGATTGTTTTCCTTCATCCGAACACAAACTTACTGATTCAACTAATGGATCAAGCAGTTATAGCGAATTTCAAGAAATTTTATAGATCGCTTGTTATTCGAAAACTGCTGTCAGACATTGATGGGTCATCTCCCGAAGAAAAAGTTTTCTGCTCCAAAGTCATCTGCATCCTGTTTTTCGCAGTGTTGTCGTTTAAATTTAATTCCGTTGCGCATTTTCCATCTTTCCAACCATCCATGTATTGATTTGAAATCAAGCAAACCCAAACAGTTTAGAGGAATGTTTCCCATGCAGTACTATGATTTTTCCCACGCTATTGTTCCCTAGTGGGCGCTGATATACTTCTATATATCACCTATGGCGTCCTTTACATGTCAATCATTTACAAAGTCGCATTTACAGGCCAAATTGTTGGCTTATTTGAAGCGGTACAGCAGTGGACTGGCAATAACTGATTATTGTGCAGTTAACCGGAGTAAAATTGTATTGAATAATGTGTCACGGGCAGAAAATTTATCATGCTATTATCTGGAGTGTGCATTTAAGTGAAGTGCAGTTATCCAAAGTTTATTTCCATTGAAAAGCATTGGGAAAAACAGGACCGGCATGACTACGTGCAGTTATCCGGCGTGTGCAGTTAACTGATGTGCAGTTAAGTGGAGTTGACTATATATATCCTAGTGGAGATATTTTTCACCAGGAATATGGTGTATGCAACAAACCATTACAGTATTATACTGTATCAATAACAGTGTTAGTCCTTGAAGCATTTACATTTGTAGGTCAATGATGACAGAGTATTTCCTCCAATACAATTAACAATCCAGATTATTGCTTATACAGCACCTAGAGGTCATGCATTTGAGAAAAGAAGCATGCATGGGGCTCTAGACCAGTGGTACATGTATTGCTACTCAGCACACACAACTACATAAATTACATTGCACTCTCTTTCACACCCTATGTAAACTTACATTTAAAAAGAATTGACCATGTTTACTAGTGTCAAATCTGATTGCAAACAACATAGATCCTGATCTGCCATTGCATCATGTGTCTGGGTCTGTGTTATTTATTTCACTGATTACTCCGTACAAATGCATCATGTGTCTGGGTCTGTGTTATTTATTTCACTGATTACTCCATACAAATGCATCATGTGTCTGGGTCTGTGTTATTTATTTCACTGATTACTCCATACAAATGCATCATGTGTCTGGGTCTGTGTTATTTATTTCACTGATTACTCCTAACAAATTCATCATGTGTCTGGGTCTGTGTTATTTATTTCACTGATTACTCCATACAAATGCATCATGTGTCTGGGTCTGTGTTATTTATTTCACTGATTACTCCATACAAATGCATCATGTGTCTGGGTCTGTGTTATTTATTTCACTGATTACTCCGTACAAATGCATCATGTGTCTGGGTCTGTGTTATTTATTTCACTGATTACTCCGTACAAATGCATCATGTGTCTGGGTCTGTGTTATTTATTTCACTGATTACTCCGTACAAATGCATCATGTGTCTGGGTCTGTGTTATTTATTTCACTGATTACTCCGTACAAATTCATCATGTGTCTGGGTCTGTGTTATTTATTTCACTGATTACTCCGTACAAATGCATCATGTGTCTGGGTCTGTGTTATTTATTTCACTGATTACTCCGTACAAATGCATCATGTGTCTGGGTCTGTGTCATTTATTTCACTGATTACTCCATACAAATGCATCATGTGTCTGGGTCTGTGTTATTTATTTCACTGATTACTCCGTACAAATGCATCATGTGTCTGGGTCTGTGTTATTTATTTCACTGATTACTCCGTACAAATGCATCATGTGTCTGGGTCTGTGTTATTTATTTCACTGATTACTCCGTACAAATGCATCATGTGTCTGGGTCTGTGTTATTTATTTCACTGATTACTCCATACAAATGCATCATGTGTCTGGGTCTGTGTTATTTATTTCACTGATTACTCCATACAAATGCATCATGTGTCTGGGTCTGTGTTATTTATTTCACTGATTACTCCGTACAAATGCATCATGTGTCTGGGTCTGTGTTATTTGTTTCACTGATTACTCCGTACAAATGCATCATGTGTCTGGGTCTGTGTTATTTATTTCACTGATTACTCCGTACAAATGCATCATGTGTCTGGGTCTGTGTTATTTGTTTCACTGATTACTCCGTACAAATGCATCATGTGTCTGGGTCTGTGTTATTTATTTCACTGATTACTCCGTACAAATGCATCATGTGTCTGGGTCTGTGTTATTTATTTCACTGATTACTCCGTACAAATGCATCATGTGTCTGGGTCTGTGTTATTTATTTCACTGATTACTCCGTACAAATGCATCATGTGTCTGGGTCTGTGTTATTTGTTTCACTGAATACTCTGTACAAATGCATCATGTGTCTGGGTCTGTGTTATTTGTTTCACTGATTACTCCATACAAATGCATCATGTGTCTGGGTCTGTGTTATTTATTTCACTGATTACTCCGTACAAATGCATCATGTGTCTGGGTCTGTGTTATTTATTTCACTGATTACTCCGTACAAATGCATCATGTGTCTGGGTCTGTGTTATTTATTTCACTGATTACTCCGTACAAATGCATCATGTGTCTGGGTCTGTGTTATTTATTTCACTGATTACTCCGTACAAATTCATCATGTGTCTGGGTCTGTGTTATTTATTTCACTGATTACTCCGTACAAATGCATCATGTGTCTGGGTCTGTGTTATTTATTTCACTGATTACTCCGTACAAATGCATCATGTGTCTGGGTCTGTGTCATTTATTTCACTGATTACTCCATACAAATGCATCATGTGTCTGGGTCTGTGTCATTTATTTCACTGATTACTCCGTACAAATGCATCATGTGTCTGGGTCTGTGTTATTTATTTCACTGATTACTCCGTACAAATGCATCATGTGTCTGGGTCTGTGTTATTTATTTCACTGATTACTCCATACAAATGCATCATGTGTCTGGGTCTGTGTTATTTATTTCACTGATTACTCCATACAAATGCATCATGTGTCTGGGTCTGTGTTATTTATTTCACTGATTACTCCGTACAAATGCATCATGTGTCTGGGTCTGTGTTATTTGTTTCACTGATTACTCCGTATAAATGCATCATGTGTCTGGGTCTGTGTTGTTTATTTCACTGATTACTCCGTACAAATGCATCATGTGTCTGGGTCTGTGTTATTTGTTTCACTGATTACTCCGTACAAATGCATCATGTGTCTGGGTCTGTGTTATTTATTTCACTGATTACTCCGTACAAATGCATCATGTGTCTGGGTCTGTGTTATTTATTTCACTGATTACTCCATACAAATGCATCATGTGTCTGGGTCTGTGTTATTTATTTCACTGATTACTCCGTACAAATGCATCATGTGTCTGGGTCTGTGTTATTTATTTCACTGATTACTCCGTACAAATGCATCATGTGTCTGGGTCTGTGTTATTTATTTCACTGATTACTCCATACAAATGCATCATGTGTCTGGGTCTGTGTTATTTATTTCACTGATTACTCCATACAAATTCATCATGTGTCTGGGTCTGTGTTATTTATTTCACTGATTACTCCGTACAAATGCATCATGTGTCTGGGTCTGTGTTATTTGTTTCACTGATTACTCCGTACAAATGCATCATGTGTCTGGGTCTGTGTTATTTATTTCACTGATTACTCCGTACAAATGCATCATGTGTCTGGGTCTGTGTTATTTGTTTCACTGATTACTCCGTACAAATGCATCATGTGTCTGGGTCTGTGTTATTTATTTCACTGATTACTCCGTACAAATGCATCATGTGTCTGGGTCTGTGTCATTTATTTCACTGATTACTCCATACAAATGCATCATGTGTCTGGGTCTGTGTTATTTATTTCACTGATTACTCCGTACAAATGCATCATGTGTCTGGGTCTGTGTTATTTATTTCACTGATTACTCCGTACAAATGCATCATGTGTCTGGGTCTGTTTTATTTATTTCACTGATTACTCCATACAAATGCATCATGTGTCTGGGTCTGTGTTATTTATTTCACTGATTACTCCGTACAAATGCATCATGTGTCTGTGTCTGTGTTATTTGTTTCACTGATTACTCCATACAAATGCATCATGTGTCTGGGTCTGTGTTATTTATTTCACTGATTACTCCGTACAAATGCATCATGTGTCTGGGTCTGTGTTATTTGTTTCACTGATTACTCCGTACAAATGCATCATGTGTCTGGGTCTGTGTTATTTATTTCACTGATTACTCCGTACAAATGCATCATGTGTCTGGGTCTGTGTTATTTGTTTCACTGATTACTCCGTACAAATGCATCATGTGTCTGGGTCTGTGTTATTTATTTCACTGATTACTCCATACAAATGCATCATGTGTCTGGGTCTGTGTTATTTATTTCACTGATTACTCCGTACAAATGCATCATGTGTCTGGGTCTGTGTTATTTATTTCACTGATTACTCCGTACAAATGCATCATGTGTCTGGGTCTGTGTTATTTATTTCACTGATTACTCCGTACAAATGCATCATGTGTCTGGGTCTGTGTTATTTATTTCACTGATTACTCCGTACAAATGCATCATGTGTCTGGGTCTGTGTTATTTGTTTCACTGATTACTCCGTACAAATGCATCATGTGTCTGGGTCTGTGTTATTTATTTCACTGATTACTCCGTACAAATGCATCATGTGTCTGGGTCTGTGTTATTTGTTTCACTGATTACTCCTAACAAACTGTTCTGTGTTATTTGTTTCACTGATTACTCCTAACAAACTGTTCTGTGTTATTTGTTTCACTGATTACTCCTAACAAACTGTTCTGTGTTATTTGTTTCACTGATTACTCCTAACAAACTGTTCTGTGTTTTTTGTTTCACTGATTACTCCTAACAAACTGTTTATGCACATTATTCAACAGCAGATCTGGCTCTCTGCAGTTATACTCTTAACATGTCTGTTTGTTTAAAGTTGAGCATAAAAAATGTGTTTTATAAACCACATCCCCCCAGCCCCCCAACCAATTGAGTTTAGGTCAAAAAAAAGGGATATGAGGACATGTACAGACTCACTTTCATTTACACGAACCATTAAAGTGACGTGTCAGAGATAAGTTTTTTTTTCTTCTTCTCCGTAATGAGAGATAAGTTTTTCTAAATTTGCGTTACTTTTTTCTTTGTAATAATAGGGGTATATAAAGTTTCTGAACATCTTTTTCTTCATTTTTACATGTTCTTTTATTGGATTTGAAGAGTACATGTATAATCAAACTGAAATACATACATACATTTATTGGCCATTATACACCACTACCTCAGTAACATCCCACGTGGATAACTCACACACCTGCTTACAATGCAGTGTCAGGCATGGATCACATTTTTAAACTAGCATATACCCCCAAAAATTTGGCCCCTAATTGTTGAACATTGAATAAAATTGCAATCAAGATTGGGTTAATGAAGCTTTGATATATAGCTTATTTTATTGTTATTAACTTTTAATTAAAAAAAATGTGTTACATTTTCTTTTTAAAGAAAAATCTCAATTCATGGCAATTGCCTACTATTGGCAACACATTAATAAATTTCAATAGATTTTGTCATGTGAAATTCATGTTTTAGCCATGTCTTTAATTTGGTTTCAGTGTAATCATCATCTGTGCTGATATGCCATCTTTAGCTACAAATGGCAAATACCATTCTACCATTACAGCTATATCCACATGTGTTTCTGTGAGAATCTAATTAAGTGCTGTGTTTGGAACCTTAATAAGTGCCATGTTTGGAACCTAATTAATTGCTATGTATTCATCTCTCACTTGCAGACACATTGTATTGTTAGACTTAATTAAAAGAAGACCTGTTTGGTATTTTGTTAATTACATCTTTTGTATCAAATCAAAAAAAGGTGATGGAATGACAGAAAAAGGTATGTAAATTCAACCAGTGCAATAGCTAAGTGGTTACTTTATATATATATATATTATTATGTAAATAATATAATTAACTACCTTACGTTAACCTAGTCAGTCACAAATGCGATCAGAGATGGCAAAGCAATCAAGCAGCATGAGTAAATGGCGATTACAAAACTTTGTTTCACAGATATGGTTCTACGGTTTCCAGTGAACATAATTTCTGAATTATCACTTGGAGATTCTTCAAAGATGAGAAGTTGTTTCAATACTACTTGCAATGAAATCATGGCATCAATTTTCACAAATGGAACTACTGCAAAATAATCAAGTTTTGATGTTGACAGTAGTTTTATAAAGAAAATGTATTTTTGTTTTCTTCCCACAAAAATAAAAGGCAGTGATGCAATACAATGTGTTCATATACTAATGATTTCTTTTGCAACCCCATGAAGTAATGTTGATACCAGTCTTTCAGATGCCAACTATCTCATTTTGCATTTTGCTTTGTGGCATCATTATAGGTCATGATGGTAAGAAGAATGTTGTAGAAAAGAGGAAAGATGCAGCTTTGCTGTGATTTTCTTCTAGCATTAAAAACTTAAAAAGAGCAAGAACAGCAGACATTTTGAGATCAGATTCTTTTTGGGGGCTAAACTTGTTGGTTCCTGGTCCAGGTCCTGTATCCAGAGTTTAGATTTCAGTCATTATGTCTGAGGCAGACTGGTCCTAACTGCACATGGGACCCCTGAACCTTTGATGAATGTATGATAAGTTTGAAATTTGGAGAAAAAAGTGTGTTGGAGGAGAACATCAATGATCCAATATAATAGAAAAACAACAAAAATATTTTTAAAAGAGTCAAATTTGTGTCAAACTCAGCTTTTTATCTTAGTATCTGGATTAAATCAGAACTAAAAAAATAATTTTATTTCTGACACCAGTTTAATCTGAAAATGAAAGTAAAATCCCAGGAACAATAATTTTTGATTATTTCATAAGGCCTCTGCTTTTTGTTTATATAAAAAAATACTTTTCCCCCTATCAGGATGCATATTACATTTAGGTGGTATTGCCCTTATCTGTGGGTCTATAATGAGCCATTATTGATATACCAGGACATAGTCTAATTACCACAACTGCAGATACAAATCACCTCTGGTTTCCAATAGTATTGTAACTCCTTATTGATGGTTGATATTATACAAGTTGTAAGGTCTTAATTGATAAATGACTGACCCAAACAATACCCAGACAGATTGATACAGTCCATTCTAACTTGTCAGAGTCTACTTTAAATTGCAGAGGAGGTGATCATTTTATGGCTTATATGGTAGAATGAGAAACTTGGCAACAGCATCACACATAATGCATTCCATTGTGGCTGAAGTGGTTAGATTTGAGCCAATTGCAGAATCATTTGGAGGGGCATGTTTCTGACATAATTACATGAAGTTTATTTTATGTTCCCTTGCCATTGTACACTGAGATGGGTTTGTAACCTAATCTTTCAGGCATGGTTTGTATAACTTGGGTCTGGGATGCTTTTTCAGCTTTAATTTCAACAAGATATGATGACAAGTTAGATCCTACTTTTGTAAGTTTTGTTGTTTCATAGAATTTTTGCAGTGGATTTTATTTTGGCTAGTTTGGGAGTTGTGTTCAGAGGATGTTGCTAACATGGCACTGTATGGAAGAATACAAGTATTTTGAAAAATATGACAAGGGGCAACATGGACAGTCAGGAATAGTAAGTATATAACTTTGAAGGGATGCTGTCTAACAAAATTCTGCCATCATCTTCAAGGTATTGTGAATTGTCAGCAATTTTCTGTTATTGTAAAAAAAATTTTTTAAAAAGTTTAGTTTCAAGAATCTATGTGGTAGTATCCTGAGTTTCCTTAGTGCCATCAAGTAGATATTCAAATTGATAATTTTGTAAATATGGCAGCCACATGCTTTACACCTGTATCCTCAAAATATTTGGTTTGTTATGCTTAGGCTTTTACAAATCGCAACAAGAAAGGAGTGAAGACAACAAGCTTTGTAAAATTTTACAAATAATTTATTTTCCTTTAAAAAAATTAAAAATGAGGAAAAAAAAACCTTACGGTTTTATGAATCAAGTCCAAAATTAATCCAAGAATTGAAAAATAGAAGTCCTCGTAGTAAAAAGGTTCAAATGAAACGGAGTTCGAATCCTGATGAAATCCAAAATGGAAGGTGATTATGTTATGGACATCGTCATACCGATGTGTCAATAGTTCTTTGTTGTATATCAGAATATAATATAGCAGTATTTAAATTCTTTGTAAATTTCAATAACTGTCTTTGACCAAGAATTAATTAAGAGGACAATTATTTCCAAGGAAAGCATCAGGTAGTTAATACAAACACAAGGAAGGCATCAGGTAGATAATACAAACACAAGGAAAGCACCAGGTAGATAATACAAACACAAGGAAGGCATCAGGTAGATAATACAAACACAAGGAAAGCATCGGGTAGATAATACAAACACAAAGAAAGCATCAGGCTGATAATACAAACACAAGGAAAGCATCAGGTAGATAATACAAACACGAGGAAGGCATCAGGTAGATAATACAAACACAAGGAAGGCATCAGGTAGATAATACAAACACAAGGAAGGCATCAGGTAGATAATACAAACACAAGGAAAGCATCAGGTAGATAATACAAACACAAGGAAGTCATCAGACAAACACAAGGAAGGCATCAGGTATGTAACAAGATAAACGAGTGGTATTTCAGATTTACAACACAACACAGGAGCCCCAAGTTGCTGAGTGGTCAAAAGTGCTCTCCGTTACGGATCATTGCCATCCCACCTCTGTCTGCGTGGGCTCGAGTCTCAGATTTGACCAATATGGGTATGTGAGACAGCTTGCCAGAAGCTTCTTGTGTGTCACTGATTCATTCCAGGGGTTTCCCCCGGGTTCTTCCTCCACCATTAATACTGGCCGCCATATATAGCCCATCATTTGCTGAAAAATGGCGTTAAACCATACAACAACAACAGCATAGCACATCTGATTGTGATACAAATACATTTTTTTTATGACAAATGATTTTAATGAAAAATTAATTATGATTAATATGTGCATGCATATGATTCAAATATTTGATAAATTAACATAAAATGCACAAACATAAATAATGAAAAACAAATACATGACCTTACACAGTACAAGGACAAGGGGTGAATGATTCATGGTTATTTCACACACAAAATAAATGATGCATTTTACTCAAACAGTGAATTTCTTTAAAAATGCAATAGGTATTCATTCAAATAGTGAAATTATATTTAAGAAAAGGAACTGATATACAAATTATCGCTACAGTCCCAAAAACACACTGGCTTTACGAACCCCCAAAATTGTAAAGTGAGTAGAAAATCCAGATTATTTGGTATCATTGTGGAGCTACGTCTGTCTGCTTTTTTGTAATACCACCCACTTTGACGCTACAGAGCTTGGAATTAGGGTTCAACCTTGTTATCTGTACAGGTGAGATTGGGGCTGAATGGGCCTTTTGCAATACACCTTTCCAAAAGGCCTTGCCAAGTCCGTTATAGTGACCCTGGGCTTTTGAGAATACACCATACCTTAATTTATTTTTGTGGGCTTCTCAGTTCCATGGAGTCTCGCAATATCATGATGCCTTTTAGGCTTTATTTAACTTCATGATGAGATTTTCATATCAATTTAGATAGTATATAACATTTGCTGATCTGATAAAATCTTTTGTGTATCTTTTCAGACTACAATCGTGATCGTGAGGGAAGTATTCGCAGTTTTGGCCAGGACGTAGCTAGTATGATGAGCTTCAATTCTACAAATACTAGTAGTACTCACAGTTCTGGTCCCATGGCCCCTCAGAGACGGAGTAGTGCTCAGTCACTTTCGCAACCGCACCAACAACCCCAGCCCTTCCCACAGTCACACCAACAGCCTCAGCAGTTGGGGACCAAGGTCAGAGGATAATTTTAAAATCTTTGTCAAATGTTTAAATGTTGTCTCTGATGACAGCAGTATTTTATGATATTCTGTTTTTATTTTAGGTCGATGTTATGTGTGTTTTAGGTTCATGTGTATAATTTTTGGTGGTTCTTTGTATCTTATGTTGCTTGTTCATGTTCTACACATTTTACGTTGATGTTCTTTGTTTTAAATTGATGTTTTATGTGTTTATTGTTGATCTGTGTTTTCTTATAGGCTGGTTTTCTGTGTTTGTTAATAACAAACAGCAATTTTCAGCTAACATGATTTGGTTTTTACCCAGTATTATGTTTATTTATAGTTTGCTATAAGATCTATATATGTAATCTACATTATTGTTTTTATGTACAAATTTACATAGCAGTTGTGTTGAATGGTCAGACATTAATTTATTGTACACTGCTTCTCTACTATAATTACATTATTGATGTGGATGCCATACAGGGTGACCACATTGTAAACAAAACCACAAATATGTGATGAACCCATGAAAGTCAGATCAGGGTTAAAATGGACAGGTATGAGGACATGTTTTGTGTTTCATAAATGTATTGTGTGAATGTGAATTGAATGTTTTGCAAGAATCCTTTCCAAAATAATCAATTCAACAGAAATTAAATGTTTGTGTCCTTTTGAAGAATCACAGTATCAATCAACTTGAGATGTATACTTATCCATTGTGATTAATAAAAAGTGAAATGACATTTAAATCTTTTTTCAGTGTACGTTAGTTTAGTCAATTCATAATCTGTCTTTCAAGTATAAATAAATTACATAAAGTTATGGTTGAAATAATTCATCAGTATATTTTATTGAATGGGGTAGCAACTCTTCCAAAAGATTACATTCATGCAGATATGCACTCTGTCACTAGCACACCAGTTACACTGGCCAATCAAGCAATAAACACCCACCAATCTTGGTCAGCAATGCCTGATCACTACTTGACCAGCAACACTATTCAGCTCTGCAGCTCCCATGGTTCAGCTTCACCTGAAGTACTTTTAAATTATGATACATTGTGTTTACTTGACCTGAAGTATTTTTAAATTATGATACATTGTGTTTACATGACCTGAAGTACTTTTATATTATGATACATTGTGTTTACATGACCTGAAGTACTTTTATATTATGATACATTGTGTTTACATGACCTGAAGTACTTTTATATTATGATACATTGTGTTTACACGACCTGAAGTACTTTTATATTATGATACATTGTGTTTACATGACCTGAAGTACTTTTAAATTATGGTTCATTGTGGTTACATGACCTGAAGTACTTTTATATTATGATATATTGTGTTTACATGACCTGAAGTACTTTTAAATAAAGATACATTGTGTTACATGACCTGAAGTACTTTTAAATAAAGATACATTGTGGTTACATGACCTGAAGTACTTTTAAATAAAGATACATTGTGTTTACATGACCTGAAGTATTTTTAAATAAAGATACATTGTGTTTACATGACCTGAAGTACTTTTAAATTATGATAGATTGTGTTTACATGACCAGAAGTACTTTTAAATTATGATACATTGTGTTTACATGACCTGAAGTACTTTTAAATTATGATACATTGTGTTTACATGACCTGAAGTACTTTTATATTATGATACATTGTGTTTACATGACCTGAAGTACTTTTAAATTATGATACATTGTGTTTACATGACCTGAAGTACTTTTAAATTATGATACATTGTGTTTACACGACCTGAAGTACTTTTAAATTATGATAGATTGTGTTTACATGACCTGAAGTACTTTTATATTATGATACATTGTGTTTACATGACCTGAAGTACTTTTAAATTATGATACATTGTGTTTACATGACCTGAAGTACTTTTAAATTATGATACATTGTGTTTACATGACCTGAATTACTTTTAAATTATGATACATTGTGTTTACATGACCTGAATTCCATACATTTTAGTTAATAATTTTGCTCACCATAGCTTTTAAAAGATGGAAATTATTTCAGCTTTGTACACCCACCACAGTATTGGTAGGGGGCATATACTTTTATCCTTGTCCATCCATTAATGAGTTGTACCATCAGGTCAGCTGCCATGGTTTATCTGTCTGCAAGACTCTTAACAAGATACTTGCTGTACTTGCATAAAATGTAAAACGAAACAAAACAGCCTTCGGCCTATCCATCACAGGGGTGTCGGGATCATTTCACTTACTGTAGAGGGGTATACATGTTGTATATTTCATGAGCAGTCATTTAAGATTTGTGATTTCATTTTACATTGTGCAGGTGGAGATGGTGTATTCACTTCTGTCTATGCTGGGAACCCATGATAAGGATGACATGAGTAGAACATTGCTGGCCATGTCTAATTCTCAGGATAGCTGTATTGCCATGAGGCAATCAGGTAATGCTCATATATGAGTACTTGGTACTCCAGTCTGATTAGTAAGCAACATAATCATTTATGAGCACTCTTAATTTTCTGAGATAACTGTAAGTAGATGTACAAAACATCATTCTCACAGCTAACATAGAATAATGCTGCCTATGACACTGTCTCAATATAACATTATTTCTAAAAGGTACCCTGCTATAACACTTTGTTATGACAATGGGTGTAACACAGCCATGGCATGATTTCCATATTTTTACAACCTGTTCACTAATTTCTCCCAAATTAATCTTTATTTACTGAAAAGCTCTATTATATAAGTAATGATTTTGATTTGCTAAGCTGATAAATGTTAATTTAATTTGTTTTTAACCAACAACAATAATGATGATAATCCTTATTTTGTTTGTCTTAAATGCATTGTGTACATTGGTCAATCCAGGCAATAGTCCAAGAATGCCTTCACAATCAACCTGCATATACACTCGTGTACTTAACAATGTCATCATCACCAAAATTGATAATTAATTTGCATACCTAATAAGTACACACACACACACACACACACACACACATATTTTCATCTTCCTCAAATTCAAACTTTAAAACACTCGTTATTAAAAATGTTTAATTCTCCTGCTATCAAACATTACCATTGGGTAATCTACTTGAAATTTTAGTAGCATTTTTTGATTGCCAAACCCAAATAATTGCGTTGCCATAGATATTCAAAAGAAAAATCAGTGAATGAGGAATTAATGTTAGAAGGTGACGAAACGTGAACATTTTAGAGTTTAAAAAGTGCCAAAAGTGAATGATTTAGATGTTAGAAGGTGTTGTTGTTGTTGTATGGTTTAACGCTATTTTTCAGCACACGAAAGGCTATACATGGCGGCCAGTATTAATGGTGGAGGAAGAACCCGGGGAAATCCCTGGAAAGAACCACCGACCCACAAGAAGCTACATGCCAAGCTTTCTCACATATCCACATTGGCCGAATCTGAGACTCGAAACCATGCAGACAGGGGTGAGATGGCAATGATCCGTAATGGAGAGCGCTTTAGACCACTCGGCCACTTGAGGCCCCTGTTAGAAGGTGAAAAAATGTGAACGCTTTATTTGAGGCAAATTATAAAGGATTTATAACATAAGCATGAGATTATATTTTGGTATACCTAGATTTGTCTGACAGATCTGTCTTCAACTATTACCATCTATTCAAATTCACTATTTTGGAAATTCTGTGATGTCATCACTCTCTCTGTCCCAACATTTATTTTTCCACAAAATGTCCTCTGACTACTTGTATATGTCAGCTACATTTTGTATTCGGCTTGATACTGTTGAGATGTTGGCTGAGTTTGATTGCTGGCAGTCTGTAAAAGCCGAGTTATAACCCCTGATTTTAAAACTCTAGTACTTTGTTTCCAAACAGTTACTCGGTTTCATTGGATTTCAGTTACATGTGATGATGAGACAATGACCCATTTGTTGTCGGCATTTATCAAGATACAGGGCACCTATTTTTGCTTTCAGCCAATAACTCCCTTTATTGGTGCAATTCAGTCCAATTTGGTGTTCAGTTTGATGTTTAAAAGACCTTGACTGAGTTTGATCATAAAGAGACTTAATGTACAGTTGGTGTGTATTTACATGAATCATAATCATTATCTCACTGGAGCTATTTAACTGACAATAAACAACAAAGGAACATTTAAATTACATATGTACACACACACCCACTGACACACACACATAGAAAAGAGCTGGACAGGATTGTAGACACAGAAAGTAGGCACACATAGAGTTAATCCACTGTAAGCATTCATAGCACTTGACAAATCAGTTAAGAGCAAATACTAGCATTTATAGGGAAATGTTTATGAGAACAATACAAAAGAGTGAGAGGTAACTCTGACATCATTTAACATAGTAAATTCATTTAATGTCTGACCCACCCAAGTTTGTTTTTGCTTCTTTCATTCTGGAGATTGTTATGATTTTGAGTAGTTCAGTGACAAAAAATAATCACAATTATAATTGTTTTGCTAGGTTGCCTCCCTTTGCTGATTCAGTTGCTGCATGGCTCTGACAAGGATTCTTCATTGCTTGGCAATACACGGGGAAGTAAAGCTGCCAGAGCTCGTGCAGCAGCTGCTCTGCACAATATTGTACACTCCCACCCTGATGACAAGCGGGGTCGGAGAGAAGCCAGGGTACTGCGTCTTCTGGAGCAGATACGAGCTCACTGTGACCAGCTGAGAGATTCACCCTCTGATGAAGAAGATGATAGTAGGAACAATTCCAGATCAGGTAGAAATTCATCTTCTGATGAAGATGTGAGTAGGAACAATTCCAGATCAGGTAGAAATTCATCTTCTGATGAAGAAGATGAGAGTAGAAACAATTCCAGATCAGGTAGAAATTCATGAAATTGATGAAGATGATGATAGTAGGAACAATTCCAGATCAGGTAGAAATTCATGAGATTGATGAAGATGAGAGTAGAAACTATTCCAGATCAGGTAGAAATTCATGAGATTGATGAATATGAGAGTAGGAACTATTCCAGATCAAGTAGAAATTCATAAGATTGATGAAGATGATGATGAGAGTAGGAACAATTCCAGATCAAGTAGAAATTCATGAGATTGATGAAGATGATGAGAGTAGGAACAATTCCAGATCAGGTAGAAATTCATGAGATTGATGAAGATGAGAGTAGGAACTATACCAGATCAAGTAGAAATTCATGAGATTGATGAAGATGATGAGAGTAGGAACAATTCCAGATCAGGTAGAAATTCATCTCCTGATGAAGAAGATCATAGTAGTAACAATTCCAGATCAGGTAGAAATTCATAAGATTGATGAAGATGAGAGTAGAAACTATTCCAGATCAGGTAGAAATTCATGAGATTGATGAAGATGAGAGTAGGAACAATTCCAGATCAGGTAGAAATTCATCTTCTGATCAAGAAAATCAGAAGATGATAGTAGGAACAATTCCAGATCAGGTAGAAATTCATGAGATTGATGAAGATGATGAGAGTAGGAACAATTCCAGATCAGGTAGAAATTCATGAAATTGATGAAGATGATGAGAGTAGGAACAATTCCAGATCAGGTAGAAATTCATGAGATTGATGAAGATGAGAGTAGGAACAATTCCAGATCAGGTAGAAATTCATCTTCTGATGAAGAAAATCAGAAGATGATAGTAGGAACAATTCCAGATCAGGTAGAAATTCATGAGATTGATGAAGATGAGAGTAGAAACTATTCTAGATCAAGTAGAAATTCATGAGATTGATGAAGATGAGAGTAGGAACTATTCCAGATCAAGTAGAAATTCATGAGATTGATGAAGATGAGAGTATGAACTATTCCAGATCAAGTAGAAATTCATGAGATTGATAATGATGAGAGTAGGAATACTTTCAGATTGGGTAGAAATTCAGTGTTACATTGTTGAGCTCTTACAACATGTCTGTTATTTAGGTTTTACATTAACATTTACAGTATCTTTTTAATATTTGTAATATCATTTAAACCTTTATCTTGTGAGATGAAAAAGATCCAGATGGTGATTAAACAGTGTTTATTATTATAATTATTAAGTGTTAGAATATATATTATTATTGGCATTTTATAAGGTGCATCATGTTTAATCCTTTCTGATTTGACCTGCATGTATAACATGACATTAAGTACATGTCAGAATCTTCCTGATTTACCCAGCACAAGTTACATGACCATGATTAAATGTTACGGTCATATTGATTGGTCAATCTTTAGTTGCAAGACACTAATAAATATAAGAATATTTATGATTTGGCCTTAATAAGTTGCAAGACAAAGAATAAAAGCCACTATCTTCTGATTGAACCTCCTTAAGTTCACAAGACAAAAACGAATAAATGTTGGGATCTTTCTGATAGGTCCTTTATAAGTTGTATGACAAAGAAGAAATGTTAGAATCTTTCTGATAGGTCTTTAATAAGTCATATGACAAAGAATAATTGTTAGAATCTTTTCGATAAGTCCATTATAAGTCATATGACAAAGAATAAATGTTAGAATCTTTCTGATAGGTCTTTAATACGTCACATGACAACATAAGAAATGTTGGAATCTTTCTGATTGGTGGGGTACTCACCAGTTATTATGTACTTTTGAGAGAGTGATGTATGTATGGTGTAGTTGCATTTGAAATATCATATGCATTGTGGAGAAAATGTTCGCATACCTCTATGCTACTTTGATGTAGTGTGGCTGACATTTTTTTTGATAATGTTTTCTACTTATCGAAATTGTTCATAATCTAAGCCCCTGGCTTAATAAAATGACTGCTCTCATGTGGTAACAAAAATCACCCTGAATTAGTCTAAAGTGCACTATCTTTAGCACCTATTAAAACAGGCAAAATGAATTTTGCCCAGCTAGACGATACCAACTGATGAAAGTGCAATGGATGAATTACCAAATATATTAAAGTTTAAAAAAGTTATCAGCTGTGCTTTAAAAAAAATAAAATTTACCTCTTAAGTTCAGGAAGTGAAAATAACCAAGTGGAGCTAGCAGTTTTTTGAAAGACACCCATCTGGAATAAGGCCAAGCTGTATACTCTGTAACTCATATTACACCCATCAATCCTACACCAAAATAAATGGAATTAAAGGTTCTATCAACAATACCTGAGATATGCAAGGTCTTTTCTAAATAGCCAATATAACCAGTGAGGAAACAGGGTGGGGGGATTTTTTTTCTTTAAAATTCTGACCCTATGCAAAATATGATACTATAACGCCACCTTGGTCCTTTAATATAAACTATTTATTTTGCAAGGGAGATAATTAAATGTTATCCTTATATGCAAACAAGGACTATTTTCAAATTTATTTCATGGTGTAATGCATCTTACATTCAAAGCAGCTATATCTAGGTTGGATGTGTACCACTATCTACATTTATGTCTCAAACTATCTGCACCTACATCATGTTAGTATCAGCATCTGCATCTCGGCTATACAAGTATTGTTTTGATGAGTGCTATCATTCTACTGTGAAATGCAGGGTGTCAGGTGTTTATGTTTGTGTATTCCAGTATTTTTTCAATAATTTGCTAAAATCATATATTTGTGTGTGTGTGTGTGTATATATATTGTATTTGGTCAGACTCTTGAAACTTGCAAAATATCATAACATTATTTCATTTTAAGAAGTTCTTTTTTAATTTGCTTTTATTCATGTATTATATGGAACAATTGAAGTCAACTAAAAATGTCTTCTCTTTTTTTTGCTAATTCTGCTCCTATATCCATTAATTTGGACCTTGATTCTACTCTGATATCGAATAATTTAAACCCTAATTCTACTCCTATATCCAATAATTTGTTGTTGCTGTAGGGTTTAATGTCATTTTTCAGCACATGACAGGCCATACATGGCAACCAGTATTAATGGTGGAGTCAAACCCATGGAAAGAACCACCAACCCACGAGAAGCTACTGGCAAGCCTTTTTACATACCCACATTGGTCGAATCTGAGACTATAACCAATTCAGACAGATGTGAGATGGCAGTGATCCATAACAGAGAGCGCTTTAGACCACTCGGGGCCCCCAATAATTTGAACCCTAATTCTACTCCTATATCCAGCAATGAACCCTAATTCTATTCCTATATCCAGTAATTTGAACCCTAATTCTACTCTTATATCCAGTAATTTGAACCCTGATTATATTCCTATATCCAGTAATTTGAACCCTAATTCTATTCCTATATCCAGTAATTTGAACCCTAATTCAACTCTTATATCCAGTAATTTGAACCCTAATTCTATTCCTATATCCAGTAATTTGAACCCTAATTCTATTCCTATATCCAGTAATTTGAACCCTAATTCTATTCCTATATCCAGTAATTTGAACCCTAATTCTATTCCTATATCCAGTAATTTGAACCCTAATTCTATTCCTATATCCAGTAATTTGAACCCTAATTCTACTCTGATATCCAGTAATTTGAACCCTAATTATTTTCCTATATCCAGTAATTTGAACCCTAATTCTATTCCTTTATATCCAAAACTTGCCATATGCAGATATGATCAAAAATGATTTCTTCATAGTTTACTTGCAATGATTATATTTTTAACTTTTTTAAAACCAACTTAAAAATTAGGTCATATCTTCAACAAATGGATAATATACTTGTTAATTAGCACATGAGAAAAATAAATATCTGGAACCAATTTTTATTTACTTGCTACAGGGTCTAGGTCTGGAGATATGGACCATCACCCCGGCCCAGCAATTGCCACGTTGATGAAGCTGTCATTTGATGAGGAGCACAGACATGCAATATGTACTCTAGGTTAGTAGTCTCGCTCATTCAATACCATTTTACTATTTTTAACTTTTGACCAAGATGTTATATGACAAAAGATGGCCATTCTGTCCATTTGTTGCAGATTCATTGAGTTTAAGGGTCAATATTATATATATATATATATATATATATATATATATATATATATATATATATATATATATACATACATACATACATACATACATACATACATAGACACACACACACAGCTCTCACTGTTTCTACTTGATAACATTTGGAAACCGTGTCTACTTGGTACAGAAATTGGAAACACTGTTTCTACTTCATACAGATTGGAAACACTGTTAGCAGACTTTGTCAGTCTGACATTATCCACATTTTGCAGGATTAGGGATTTAGAATTGTCGTATAGCACACTTGAGCAAGTTGCAAGAGGCAAGTCATAGAGGCAGGAGCCATGGTGAGTCATTGATTGGTATGATGGACTTGAATGGATGCAATAGCCATTGTGGGTCATTAATTAGTTTGCTGGACTTGAATGGAGACAGTAGCCATTGTGAGTCACTGAATAGTTTCCAAGGCATGAATGGAGGCAGTAGCCATTGTGGGTCATTGAATAGTTTGCTGGATAAATGGTGCAGATTCTAATTCCACCTTTGGTGATGCATCGTTAGACAAAGCACTTTCCTTTAGTTACCTTGACACTAAGTAATCTGTGTTTAGTTACCTTGACACTAAGTAATCTGTGTTTAGTTACCTTGACACTAAGTAATCTGTGTTTAGTTACCTTGACACTAAGTAATCTGTGTTGATGTGCCACAAAGCACCAAACCTTATCTGATAATATCAGGAAAAATAGTTTTTGCAAATCTGCAGCCTTCTTGAGATTGATGTAGAATTTATTCCTATTTATTTACTCTGTTTTAGTCAGTTATTAAATAATTTACTTATCATGAGGTCTCTATTGAATTCTATTCAACAGGTTGTAGGTCTCCATTGTTAATATTCAGAGATGACAACTAATGCACAAGTATGTAAATTATGTTTGTTCACGTTTTAAAAAAAATTAAAAACAGTTCGGGTACTTAAGTAGTGTTTGTTAACATTGGTTTCCCAGCATTTTATAGATTTTACATCAACAAGTTCCAGTCAAACAATAGTACATGCTTTTTGTCATCCTTCAGTAGCTGTGTTAGTGTCACCACCATTAACATGTACACCATTAACATGTTGGGTTAAAGTGTTTTGACAGTTTCTGATCAAGAAAGAATATAAACAGAACTTGAGTATAAAAAGTTTTTAGTACAGTAGTCAGTAATGAGGATTACCCCAAGTTGAAACTTGACATTAATGCCTTCCTTTCATTTTTCAGGTGGCCTCCATGCTATAGCTGAACTGCTACAGGTGGATCATGAGATTAATGGGAACACTACAGAACAGTACAACATTACGATGAGACGGTATGCCTGCATGGCATTGACAAACTTGACATTCGGGGATGGCACTAACAAAGCTCTTTTGTGTTCCATGAAGTCATGCATGGAGGCTTTAGTTGAACAGTTGCATTCTCCTAATGAGGATCTGTGCCAGGTGGCAGCTAGTGTTCTTAGGAATTTGTCATGGAAGGCCGATTTGGCCAGTAAAAAGACACTTCGTGAAGTTGGTGCTGTAACCACGCTAATGAGAACTGCAATGAGAGTGAAAAAAGAGACAACATTAAAGAGTATTCTCAGTGCTCTCTGGAATTTGTCTGCACATTGTAGTGAGAATAAAGCAGATATTTGTGCTGTGGAAGGTGCACTAGAATTTCTAGTCGGTTCTTTGACATACAAAAGTCCATCAAAGACAATGTCCATCATTGAAAATGGAGGAGGGATTCTGAGAAATGTCTCAAGCCATATTGCTGTTAGAGAAGACTATAGAAAAATTATCAGAGAACATGGCTGCTTGCAAATTTTATTGAAACACTTGCGGTCTACTAGTCTGACTATTGTGAGCAATGCATGTGGAACTCTTTGGAATTTATCAGCACGCTGTGCAGAGGATCAGCAGGCATTATGGGAAATGGGTGCTGTGAATATGCTTAGAAACTTAGTTCATTCAAAACATAAAATGATTTCCATGGGAAGTTCAGCAGCATTGAAAAATCTTTTAGCAGCTCGTCCTGCAATGAAGAATCTCGAAATTGGAAAACAAGCTAACTCTAATCGACCAACTCTTCATGTCAGAAAACAGAGAGCTCTTGAGGCTGACATTGACCAAAATCTGTCAGAAACTTGTGAAAATGTGGAGAGCCCTCGTGATAGCCCAGTAGACAATTCAAAATCTGAAAAAGATCACTCAAGATTTGTATATCCCAGAGACTCTAATCTCACATATGTGGCTGAGACAGAACCAAGGAGGTCAATACTTCGTGGTCAGTTCTTCCCAAGGAGCCAGAGTGGAGACAACTCTCCAGTACTTGACAGTAGATTGAAATCCCCACAGCGTGTCGCACGGTCAGGCAGTCAGGACAGTGTAGGCAGCACGCATTCAGACATATCTCATGATCGTAGTTACACACATGGAATTTTGGGAAAGACAAGGACTCCTGCCCGACAAGGGGGTAGTTTGGAAAGAAATGTAGATACACCACTGCAGAGATACAACTCAGATGTCAGTTGTGAAAGAAACCAACCCAATAGTCGAATCCTTCAGGTTATGCAAGAAGTTGCAAAACATGCTGGTCTTGAGTCGCCTTTTGCCAAAGAGCAGCCAAAAGATATTGTATTTAAGGTTCCTCAGGGAAGAGCTCCAAAAGTGAATGAACATTCAGTTCCACCACAGCACATGATGGCTATGCAGCAGGCAATGCTGTATCACCGATATCTTAATGGCAATCACATGCCAGTACCACAACCAGTTTTGAACCTGGCTCACAATCCCAGCATGGGCCAGAACTTTGGATTCAGCCACCCAGGAACTCACTCCTTCCCACAAGAAGATGAAGGGGATCAACTAATAGACTTCAGTGTGAAGTACAGGGACACCAATATGGGAATCAGACAAAGTGATCGTCAGGGGCCTGATCCACCTCGCCCCATGGCTGGAAACTATGTGGGTTCTCCCTATATTCAGAGGCAAGGAATGTCTTTCATGCACAATTCCTATGGTGGTGGACATGCTGGCAATTTCTATGAGGGAAGATCCCAGCAGTACCAGAAGTTTGGAAGTAGTGCTTATGCAGAGACAGACCTGGATGATCCAGACCAAACGACAGATTACAGTGCACGATACGGAGCTGAATACACACACTACTCTGACCAGTCAGTCAGTTATAATTCACGCTATGATGGTAGGGATCCCAACTGTGCAGATTGCAAGCTGGAAGAAGCAAGAAGGATGAATGATCAGTATGAACAGTTCAGCACTGACCAGGTTAAGACATTCTGCACTGAAGGAACTCCATACCTGTCTACTGCTACATCGCTTACAGACCTTACTGCTGGAAAAATGGAAGAGGGAGAGAGCGAGAAAAAACACAATCATGGTCACGCAACAAATGTTACTCAGAGAGTTGGGAAAAAGTATGGGGAGAGTGAAATTCAAAAAAGTGAATCGGAGAAATCAAGTGCTTCTGGGAGTCAAAAGTCAGATCCACAGACTAGTACTACAGTAATTGCTAATTCTCATAAGGCTAAACCAAGTGACTGTGTGCCACAGAACCAGTCAGGGTCTGATGAACGTGTTAACATGTCCTTCCATGCCAACGCTGATGATGACAGTTCTCAAGATCAACCCAAGACCTATTGTGAGGAGGGAACTCCTGTCTGCTTCTCAAGGGTCAGTTCACTGAGCAGTCTTCATAGCAGTGAGGCTGCTGACAGACAGGATGGTTCCAAGCAGCCCAGACCGCAGGTGGCATTGCAAAGTATTGATGAAAATGAAGATTTGAACAGCAGTATTGTTCGTATGCCTCCACCTTCCATGACTACAAATGCGTTGAGACTGAAATCTGCAAGCGATTCTGATTCTCGTGTAGAGATGGCAGAGAAAGAACATAAAACTGTGACTTTCGATGATAATCATCATGTAGAAGAGACTCCCTTGATGTTCTCAAGATGTACGTCACTGGGCTCCCTCAGCAGTTTCGATGCCCACTCTGTCCACAGTTCAGTTGTCAGTGAATACAGCAGGAGGGCAAGTGAAGTAGTCTCCCCTTCAGAGCTTCCAGATTCGCCAAGTGAGACCATGCCACCATCACCTAAGCGAGGTAAATCTCCAGAGAGATCTTCAGAAAAGAGAACACAAGTTTACAATCCTGATGCACCAGAGCCAAAGCAATTTACTAACAAAGCAAACGATGGAGTGAAGAAAGTGAACCCAGTCAACAGCCAGCTTCCAAATCCAAGAACAGAATCAGACTTTGACTCTGTATCAACTATGAGCAAAGAAATTCCAATGGTTTATGAATATGAAGGTACACCACCCCATTTCTCAGAAACCAGCAGCCTCAGTGCGCTCACCATCGATGATAAAAGAAAGGATCCCAAGAGTGATAATGTTAAAGGCAATGTCATAGAGAAATCAAGAGATGTGAAGCCTGAGCCAAAGAAAGTCGAGCCAAAAGATCCTATGAAGATGGAGGATAAAGATTCATCTATGTCTGAAGTGTCTGAAGGTGAGGAGGACATTCTCGCAAACATTATTAGCTCAGCAATGCCAAATAGCTCAAGTCGCCGCATGAGGAAGAGCTCTTCTGACAATGCAATAAAAAAGAAATCATCAGGAAACTCCAGTAAAACAGATAGTGGTACATCTTCCAGATCCAAAACCCCAGCAAAGTCTTCTAGCAATGATGGAAAATCGACAGGAAGTAAATCAGCTAAGAGGAGCCTGAATTTATTAGGGAAAGTATCATCTAATGATCAGTTGTCTTCAGATCGAGATGTTAATGAAGACAGTGTCAAGCCTTATGCGGAGGAAGGACCCCCCTGCAGCATTCCAACCTCAGAGCTTCAGATTGCCAAACCTCAGGCCCGATTTGCGCCAAGTAAAATACCAAAGTTCAGTAACCTTAGTCACATGGATGCAAGTCGAGACACTATTCACTCTTACGCAGATGAAGATATTCCATCTACTGTCCCGAGGACTCAAAAGGTTTTAACAAAGCCAGGGTATAACACAGCTGCTTCCACTTTCAATCCAAAGTCGGTGATGGGAACCAGAAACCTAGAGCCAGATCTATTTGATATGGAAGATGAAGTACCCAAACCCTATGCCACTGAGGATACACCATTTTCAGGATCACATCCCAGTTCTCCACCAGCTAAAATAATTGAAAATCCCTTACTTCGTCATCATCCAAACCTGCAAGAGTTGGATATAAATGATGACTGTATCAAGTCTTTTGCAACAGAGGGTACACCTCTTGCAGGTTCCAATATCCAATCTCCTCAACCTAAACCAGGGCATGCAACTGATAGGTTTACCGGAGTTTTTGACTATGGCCCACATGCTGAAGACACTACCACATGTTATGCAACAGAAGATACTCCATTGACCTTTTCACAGACTGGTTCACTAAGTGATTTGAGTATAATGACTGGTATGACTGACAATGATATAGAACCAGTACAAAATCCAAAGTCTTTCCAGATGTCTGCATCCTACCCACCTCCACCACCAGAAGACTCACAATCTGACACCAGTTCTGTGTTAGAGGAAGGAGAGGACCTTCTTTCAGAGATCATACAGTCGGCAATGCCTAAAGGAAAAGGAAACAAATCCATGGATAGACATGCAGAAGGTTCAGAAGGAAATGACCGGTTTCGTTTTGAAAACCCAAGCTATAAGGAAAAGAAACCAGTTGTCTTCCAGCCTCAGCGGACATCCAGTCATATATCGAAGAATCAGATAGATGTAGATACTGTTAAAGTGTATGCAGTTGAGGACACTCCAATTAATTTCTCATCAGCCACTTCACTCAGCGATTTGACCATAGACTCCATTGAAGGACCAAAAGACAGAACAATGCAGCCATCAAAATCCACAACAGATAATTCCTATGTTAGTAATGCAGCAACTTTTGGAACATCCAATGACTCTGTTTTCCTTCATTCTGGGCTGTATGACTCACCAAAACTGTTTCTGTTAGAAGGGACACCAGTTACATTTTCACGTAATGATTCTTTGAGTTCACTGAGTTGCTTTGATGAGGACAAAAGTACAGCATCAGAACAGATGAAGAAATTGATGAAGGAAAAGAAGGACATCCACCAACCATTGGGTAATGATATTGCGCGCCCAGAATCTCAGCAGTCACGCAAAAGTTCAGATTCACTAAATTCTGGAATGTATTTGGAGAGACATGTCATTGGTCAGTCCAGTGAGGAATCTCAGTCTTTGTCCAGAGCAAGTCCTTCCCAAATAAAGCGCCCAGAGGACCAGCCAAGAAAGTACGCTGTTGAAGACACTCCAATGTGCTTTTCAAGCAGTTCTTCTCTCAGTTCCCTACATAGTCCAGAAGGTGAAAAATCAAAAGAAAGAGAGGAATTTGAAAAGAAGTCGGTTGCTAAGGACCAGAAAGTCCCGTACCAGGTAGAAGACACTCCAGTCTGTTTCTCCAGGAATAGTTCTCTAAGTTCTCTGAGTGTTGATTCAGATGAGGATGATCCAACGCCTTCAGAACAGGCACTTTTAGATGAGTGCATCAGCTCGGCATTACCCAAGAGACGTTCAAGTCGAAGTGAGGAGAGACGTAAAAGCAAGTCAAAGAGTTCACATTCTGGTGCATTTGGATTTCAAGATGAAAATAGAAAATACAGAAGTCTTCCAAAACCTTTATCCAAACACAACGATAAAATGTATGTTGAAATTGATGGTAAGAACAGAGATGCATTTGCTTCTCAAAACCCACAATCCAGAAGTTTGTCAGTGGCAAGAGATGCACAGGGTACACATGACTCAAGAATAACTGTTTGGCGGAAACAACCTCATAGATCAAGTGATGAGATTTTCCTCAAACCATCCACGGATGCGAAGGGAAGACCGCTTTGTCGATCACGTTCAGAAGATAGTGATTATTTTTTGAAAGACAGAAAAGAGGCTTCAAATATGGAAATTTTTCATCAATCAAAAGATATACATGGACATAGATCCTACTTAGGGTCCTTTGACTCCATTCCCAAAACTGATCAAATGACAGACAGTGATCGCATTCATGAAGAAATTCGAAAAGAAACAGAGAAAATAACATCCCAGTTGAGGGAACTCAGCACGAGAGATCTGGAGAGTAGCACAGAGAAGACTGATAGTGAAAAGGAGAAAGAAACATCCCCAGAGGAGGATCAAAATATGTACTTTATGACATGTAGTGCAGTTACTGAAATCAGTGTTGAGAGCATTAGTAAGCAGTCTTTTCCCAGTAGTATGGCTCCAGACACAGATGATGATATTCTAGGTTGTTCTTTGGTTGGAGCTGCTGAAATTGTTGATGATGAAAACATGTCTGAATATCCTGATGATACATTGACCTCTAACAATTTGGAAAGGCATTACCTAGAAGTGGAGATGTCACTTGAGGATCAAAGGGCTTTGGAACAGAATGCAAACATGATTGTGTCTGAGCTGCAGATAAATAGAACAATGACTATATCAGGAAGCACAGTTGATGAGGACAACTTCATTGAAAATGAAACTTTGTCGTTAGTATCTAATGATTACATGTCTGACACTGCATCAGAAGCTTCCATCACATGGTCCCTTAGCACTGACATGACAAGTGAAATGTCTGAAAGAACTATCTCTAATAGTAACTGCAGCAGTCCATCATTACGGGGACCTCGAATTCTCAAGCCAGGAGAAAAATCCCTTATTTCAAAAGAGATGGACTGTGATGGGAAAGGAATTCGTGGCAAGCGAAAACCTTTATACAGCAGATCGGCATCATCTCCTTCCTCACCCAGATCAGGGTCATCTAGATCTGATAGCATATCCCAGGGATCAAGAGCTCACAGCACTGGTTGGAACAAACTGTCACCTAGAAGTGCAGGAGTAGGAGCCCCATCCGGTAAAAAGGTATCACCAAAAACTAGTTCAGGACCGCAGGCTTCCAGCACCCCATGCAAAGTCAATCAGAAAATAAAAACAAATAAACAATCTCCACCCCAACATTTGACCTCACAGAGTAATAAAAAATCTTTGCCAACCAGTAAAACAAATGCCGCACCATCAAAAATTCCATCCACAAAAACCAGTCCGAAAAGCAAAAATGCAGCTTCTAATGAAAAACCAATACCCATGGTTAAGCAAGGCACTTTCACCAAAGAATCAGAACAGACTAATGCCCCAGTGATATCTCCTATCTCCCAAGAACAGTTGGATGAAAATATCAGTTGTGACGAAGACGAAATTGATTCCAACGTAGCAGCAGATCAGAGTCTTATAAAAAGGAGAGAGAGAGATTTCTGTGGAAGCAACAGCATCAGAAATTCTAGAGATTCACCTTCAGGTTCTTGGAGCAAAGCCCTAGAAAGCTATAGTTTCATTGCAGACAGTGATCAAGAGAACACATATCAGTCATACTATGACCAAACTCAGGTTCAGCAAGCAAAAACGGATAAAAAAATGAGGCGCTCAATTGGAACTGCCAATCTTACTAGTGGCAAGAAAAACCTTAGCACCTCTAATAGCCCTGGAAGTAGCCCAGGCTCCAAGATACCAAGCCGGACCAGTCAGAGTAAAGCAGTAATGGGGATGACCATTAAAAAGGCAAGTGCAAGTTCATCACCATCAGCAAAATCTGGAAGTAGTGCATCACCTGTGAAGAATGGTAGTGGTAATGGGATCAGTAAAATTGCATCAAATCCAAATTTAAGAAGAGTAGAAAAAGGGAGTGATGTAAGAAGATCTGATAGCAATGGTAGTTTGAAAAGTAATTCTAGACCATCAACACCAGTTGGAAGAAAGCTTTCCACACCTAATACATCACACTCCAAGACAACAGGAACTTCTAAGCAAGGAGGAGGATTAGATACAGATAAAAAAGTTGGCAATGGATCTGGCAAGAAGCAAACACAAAGTAAAATTGCAAATTTGTGGAGAAAGGAGGATGAGGTTTCACCAAGTCCTCCATCAAAACTGCCAGTATCAAGTTCCATGTCACGACTGGCTAAACAAATGAAAAATAACCAGCAGATGAAAGTAAGAACATCATCGCCACGGCCCACTGGGAACAAGACTCCTCTTATCTCTCAGCAATCCACAGACTCACCAAAGGAGGGTTTGAGTCGGAGTTCAACCTTCGATAAGTTAAGGGCTACAAATGATGCAAGTTGTGTGCCCAGTTGTGATGACCTTGATGATTATGGTAAGGTGGAATCAGATGAAAAGAAAGCTGTATTTTCTTTGAATGATGCCTTTAGTTGTGAAGATAATGAGTGTGACATACAATCCAAATCTCTGTCAAAAGAGAAATTAGATATTTCCACTGAAAATTTACTGAAGGAGAAACATCCAGATTCTTTGAACAAACCAGAGAATAAACAAGACATTGCTTGTGGCAAAGGTGAACAATCGGAGGATAATGTACCTAAAATTAATTCAGGAACATGGAAAAAGAAAAAATCTGACACAAACTTTGCTTTGCTTCCAAATGCAGATGAGACTAGTAAGCCATTGTCAACGACAAAGAGAGCTGATAGTTTGAATTTTAGTCTGAGTGGTAGTGCCTCTGAAGAGGGTATATCAGACATTTCATTCTCAACAAATTCTGGAGGCAAGTGGCATACTATTGATCGGTCCACACAACAGATGTATTCCGATGATACTGACGTGTGGGTCAAACGTCATGATGACAGTATTTGTTCACACTCACAGCTGGATGTGTCAACCAAATCCAAAAAGAAAGGGACGAAAGGATCTTCAACATTTCTGCCAATAAAAGCTGTGGCCAAACAGATTTTTGGATCTAGCAAAAGTTCACATAAACTAAAGAAAGAGAAGGAAGTGAGCAAGGATGAAAAGGTTGATAAAAGTGACAAAGCCAGTAAAAAGCATGGTGCTGAAATTGAAAGTGGTGCTAAGACTCCAAAAAGTTCCAAATCAGACTCCAAAAGTAAATCCTTTACAAAAAAATGTAAAGTTGACTCAGTAAATGAGTCAATAGTGCTTAAAAAATCTTTTGAAGATCTAGATATTGACATTGACACTAGTGTTTGGAATTCCTCTGCTGTCTCCATAGAGCATTCAAAGGAATATAAAACTTCAGTTCCCAATAACAAAGAACAAAATAAATCAACATCACCGCTTCCACAACAAAATGGAGGAATTCTTATTCAAGAAACCAAAACAAGCCCACAAGCTTTAGTGGCTCCGTTTAACTATAATCCCAACCCACGTGGAAAACCAGAAGCTAGTGAAAATATTGAAATAAAAAAAGACTCTGTTTCTATTTCTAATCCACAAAAAGTTTCTGGTCCACCATCGCCAAGCCAGCATGTGACAAAAACAGAAATGTTGATGGCACGACGACAGCACACAATTCTTAGTGGGCGGAAGTTTGACGATGATACAGAAAATGAGCATGATGGGAAAAAGAAGTGTATTGTAACAACAGTGTGATATAAAAACACATTCAGGCATAATTACTTGCTTTTTATGTAAGATTCTATGTTGTTTGTTAAAATGTTAGCTGATTTGTAATCCATTAAGCAAATGCAAAATACATATGAAGCATGTATTACTGACTGTTTAAAACGTACTGATGTGTGTTTGTCAAGGTATATATGATCTGGTGTGTGTGTGTGTGTGTGTGTGTGTGTGTGTGTGTGTGTGTGTGTGTGTGTGTGTGTGTGTGTGTGTGTGTGTGTGTGTGTGTAACAGCACATCAGCACAATCCTTGCTGCTGTACAGTACAAACTGTTTATATATCCATGAAAGATGTACAAAACAGAAAGAAGCAAGAAATTCTTGAAATAAAAATTTGTTTTTTATTTTAAAAAATCACATTTTGTACAGAACTGGTCTTGGACTTTCTCAGAAAGATTATCAGCACACGACAGACACATCATGGAAAAGTGGTCAGGACTGTTCTACATCACTGAGCCTTCCATGGCGGTTATATGTAATGAGTTCACTAGTCTATAATGCACACTTAAAGCCCTGACTCTGATCTGTGTCTACTCTGGTATTGTAACTAATTTCATGTGTACAGCATAGACACTGTCACATTGTACACCAGAAGCTCTGTGTCTACTCTGGTATTGTAACTAATTTCAAGTGTACAGCATAGACACTGTCACATAGTACACCAGAAGCTGTCTACTTTGGTATTGTTATTAATTGTTAAAGTGTTCAACATAGACAATAATCTACAAGTGCATGTATTGACAGATCCAGGTTAACTCGCTTAATGATTGGACATTCAAAATACCTGTTGATTCATCTTTCTGTCTTGGACATTCATAAAACCTGTTGATTCATCTTTCTGTCTTGGACATTCATTAAACCTGTTGATGCATCTTTCTGTCTTGGACATTCATAAAACCTGTTGATGCATCTTTCTGTCTTGGACATTCATAAAACCTGTTGATGCATCTTTCTGTCTTGGACATTCATAAAACCTGTTGATGCATCTTTCTGTCTTGGACATTCATAAAACCTGTTGATGCATCTTTCTGTCATGGACATTCATAAAACCCGTTGATGCATCTTTCTGTCATGGACATTCATTCAACCTATCAACTGGCACACTGCAGACATTGTATGATATTACTGACAAATTGTTAAAGCTATGTTCAAAACCCTAATCACATCACATAATCACATGATGTACACTTGTACTTTGTTTAAAACTCCAAACTCTTCTCGGGCTTAAAAACATAGTCCTAAAATGCATTTAAAGTTTATTTATGGAATATAGTCAAAATACTTATTACTTCAAAAATACTTATGTATTTGATCTCCATTATCTAACAATTTATATAGTCTTACTGGGCTTAAATATAAAAATAATGGTAATAAAAGAAATTAATACCACATATATTCACTTATAAGTACTGGAGTCGAACTTAAGCACTCAGATTTATAGTTATATCTACTTGTTATCAGATAATTCAGCAGTCCTGGAATTTTTTACTTTGACATTACCAGCATATACACTAGTATATAAAATGGAGCTAATTGCGACTAATGTACACCCAGGTCTGTCATCATATTATTACCTAATAATTTTAACTTTTAAACAGAAGGTGCTAGAGCAGGCCATTACCATTTGTGGTTGGTAATGGGTTGTACATTGGTATGCGGGTTAATTAAGTTCACCAGGAATCCACATTTAAAAAATAAAAAACATTAAATGACCCTCTATCTTGTTGGGATCATTGTATAATCAGCAGAAATGTCCATTGATCAGAAAATCAAATGTCAAGGTCATCATGCAGTATTCATGACATGTTCATAATATGCATCAATTTCACAGTAGTATGCATTTAATGAAGTATGTAAATTTTGATTTTGTATAGAGTTGTACAAGTCTTATTATTAAAGCCGCATAAAGGTTGTATTTTTTGTGTGAATTCATGTTTGTAAATTCTGCATTCTGAATCCTGATTACTGAAAATTGGATATAAATTATTTTGAACAGGAGCTTTTTGAGTTGGGTAGAAAAGTACTGTAGTACCTGTATGATTAGCTGAAACAGAATACAATTTCTAGAGGAAAAGAATAAAATATAGACAGCAAAAATGAACCTCAACTAGGTGAAAAATGGCATTGGTCTCATTCAGCCCAAATAATGCGTCTCAGAGATTTCTTACCGTATACGGGTCTAACCAATAAATCAAGTTTCTAGTGCTGTCAGAATGAGGCTTTTACAAAAACTGGAAAAGCAATTTCATTGTCTGATTTGATGTCATTGTGATGATAAATAATGTCCTATTTATGTCAACATGAACATTTTCGTTAGCTGATTTGTACATGCCCCCTGCATTGATGGTGGTGTTGAATTTTATCAGTTTAATTTTGCAAGGAAAACGTGTATGTTGATGGTTTTGTTGAAAGAATTCGAAGCATTTGACAGTACCTTATTTCTTACTTACAGGCATGTATAGGCTGATAGGAAGATGCAATATCATTGTATAGACGTTTGTGACTTTACATTATAGATGTGCTGCTTAGATTCAGTAAAATTGACTTCAGGATTAATGTTGAGCATGCTCATGGGTTGGTATCTCTGGTCTTGCAATAGTAACAATGTCAGCCAGAGTTATCTCCCTTCAATGGACAACCTTATTATCCATTAAAAGGTATTATGTACAACTTGTTCAGTTTTATTGTAATTCTATTGCTGTTGTTAGAAAGCTTTATGTGTATGAAAGTAGGGTATCTTTGAGACTAGGATAGGCCCTGCAAAGTGCAGTGATAAAAAAAAAATGTTAATGCAAGTCTTGATGAACTTGAAAACCTGTAAATATTTTACATCATACAATTCTTGAAAACTTAATAGGTATTAGTGATCTAATTAATATTGTTGTTAATGTGTAAGTAAATTGCAGAGAATACTAACTTTGTTAACAATTTATAAGATAGTACTTATAATTTTTTTTCTTAAAAGATGATTTGTTTTGTCGCATTTTCATTGTTGTGAGTGGAACTATAATATAGTAAAAAAGATTCACATTAACAAAAATATGTAAAAACACTAAAAGACAGATATCATTGTTTTGAAAACAAGGATTCTTACCAATGCCAGAATCTCCATTTCTTTCTCTATTGTAAAAATATTTGTTAACTTGTCTTAACTTTTAGATAGTTTTCATTGTTAACTTAAATCTATACTGCCATTTAGAACAAGCTTTGTCATTGTGCAATAATTTATTTGTGTGCGTCTTTCCAGTTTGTAAATCAAGTTTAAACACTTTTGTATATGATAATGTTGGTAACCATGAAATTCTCAGATACTAATTGCTGTTTTTGGTCGTTTATTGTAGATTTACTTGCTTTTTCTCAAGTTTTAGAAATACCTCATTCTTTACCGTTTTAAGGCATATATATTCAAGTTCATAAATTACATTTTCTTTAGGTGTAGTTGCATCTACAGAAGTCACTTAACATCATTTGCATACCAATCATTGACATGTAGAAATTAAAGTTCTTTGTTGACAGATCATAAAGAAAGAACATACTTTTCATGCCCATTTCAGGACCATATATTAAATTTTCTCATGTAACCATTTTTGACCAGCATAGACCCAGTCCTGCTGTTATTTAATTTTGTACTTGCTTATTGTATAAGTTACTTCCCTTTCTAGCAAAGGGTTTCTTTCCAAAAAAAGCTAATTTTTTCAAATTTTTATTGTGTCTTGAACATTATAGTTCTTGATAAATTTCTTTAAAATAAATGAGGCACATCCTAGGATAGAACTTTTTCGATTTTTAAAGAACTTGTATGTATCCATTATTCAGTACAAACATGATACAGTAATGTACATGTAGACATAGTATGCAAGTTGTATGTGAAATATTTTTGTTTCATAAGTCCAAAAATTAATACTTTCTTTTGTTTCCTTTTTTTAAATACTTGGTACTTGTATAGATTTTTGTGTCATGGTCTCATTGAGGATTAGCTAATATTTAGCCAAACGAGTCGTACCCTCCAAAAATTTTTATGTTTTGAATTATTTAAAAAAAAATGATGTATTTAAATAAAATTAAGATAACTATGAAGTTGATATATCGAAACCGTTAGCAGTTTAAACTGAATGTTCTCTTTATGTATTACTTCGCTCAATTCCTGCTACTTGGAGAGAGAGAGAGAGAGAGAGAGAGAGAGAGAGAGAGAGAGAGAGAGAGAGAGAGAGAGAGAGAGTTGATAGAAAGGGAAGCAACCCATGAAACAAAGATTTTGTGCTATATAATTTGCTTCATTTGTCTCAGTGGACTGTACAGGTCGTTTGTTCCATGTGATCATCAAAGCCAAATTCATGAGAGAACTTAATCCAAACAAAACAAACCAAATTATGATTTTGTGTATCTGATGTACACATATATATTTATGATGAACATCGTAAAACCAGATCTGAAGATCTATGAGCTTTAAATTTCAATAGTTTTCACTGTTAGCCAATCAGAAATACTTTTTCAAAAGTAATGCAGCCAATCAAAGATAATGTCATCTTTTATTGTTGAAAACAAAATCTCATGGTGGCCATCTTTAAAATATTATTGTCACATCTCCTCCTGAACAGAAAGTCATATTGATACGGGGCTTTCACTAGAAGACCTTTTATGATGTCCAGTTGGTCTTATTGATATGGAACTTTCACTAGAAGACTTTTTATGATGTCCAATCGGTCTTATTGATATGGAACTTTCACTGGAAGACTTTTTATGATGTCCAGTTGGTCTTATTGATATGGAACTTTCACTAGAAGACTTTTATGATGTCCAGCTGGTCTTAAATGAAACTGATGCCAATCTGAAATCCAATATTGCCACCAGAGGCCATCTTGGAAATTTTGCTATTGCTACCTTAACAGATGGTCATATCAAAGTGATGTGTAGTACATCTTAAATGAGAATGGAGCCAATCAGGAATGATGAAAATCTTTTAATTGCTTCTGCTCCTGAATGGAAAGTCATTGTAAATAATTTTCTTTCTATTGCTGCCTTGACAACCATCTTAAAAGCTTTCTCACTACACCCCCTGAATGGTAGGTAGATCATTGAGACGTGGGGGTTTTCAACAATAGACATTTATGATGTATACTTTGGTCTAAGTGAAATATGTTGCCAATCTGAAATCCAGTATGTGCAATACAGCAGCTAATTTTGCAAATCTTGTTATCATTGAAGAACATTTGAGATGGTTCCAGCAAGGAACAGGTAAAAGGAAGAAATCCTCTTGTCGAGGAATTTGTGGAAATTCTTTTGCCCAGTAGATAGATTGTCAGTCCCATTGAGGGACCCTTATTCTGATAATAGCACATCCCAACATTTTCTTTTTTTTATGAGTTTGATCCCATGGTCTTATCATGGGAGTGCTTAAGCTGACTCCAGATGAAAGTCTGCTTGTCCTTTTCAGACTTGTGATTTTCACCAACAGACTAATGATAGCTGTTAACTCGTATATGAAAATGGTGCTGATCTGGTGTGCAATATGTCACCACACTGGCCATTTTGAACATTGTTATCACTACTACACCAAACAGTTGGAAAGTCATCAACATGGGGCTTCCACCAGCATGCTTCGTATGGTGCTGTCTCGGTCGTAAATGAAAATGGTACCATGCTGACATCATTCATATCCACCACAGCGGGTAATTTGAAAATCTTGCTGTCACTGAAGAATATCAAAGATTGTTTCAGCACTCAGCTGTTGGAAAGGAAAAAGTCTTATCTTCAAGAATTGTACCCTTCATGGAACTCTTGTTTTATTTTCAACAAAAAGTAGTTGTGAATATTCCAGTCCCCTCTTTTCCCATCAGTCTATTATTGAGTCCATCAATGTCTGTCCAACAGATCTCCTCCTACACTGGGGGTAAACATACCATATTTGTTTTCAACACGTAGAGTTGCAAAATGAAGAGTACAGAGTTTTATCTGCTAGCATATGATGTGCCAGTTTGACTCAAAACAATCTGTCAAGTAAATTCCCATCATGCATTGTTACATCAGATTATGATTTCTGCTGTTAAGGTGTGTGTTACACAAGCCCATATTGTGAACCAAAAAAAGCTCGAGGTCTGCTCATTAGAGAATCTTGTTCAGTACTATGACTTTTATTCCACTTTTACAGAAGAAAGACTAAGTGCTGTGTGTGTTAGAAATAGATAAACACCTGTCAATAATAAATTTAAAAGTTAAAAGAAAGACAGCTACAGGAACATATAAACCATGTTTGCGCAAAATCTTTAATCTTGAATAAAAGACAGAAAATATGTAAATATTCTTCATTGAGCTATATGAGACGTTGATTATAAAAAAAGTTTAATTGGTTTTCAAACTCATCCATTTTGTTCTTAGAAAACGCTTCAAGAATCCAAGCATGGTGATTGGTTAGTGTAGAATTTTAATGTGGAATATTGATGTTGAATTTTCTTATCAAATATTTGACTTAAGCTAGCTAGCTCCAAAGTATATTTTCCAATAAAGTGTGCTTTATATTGTTATCAAAGTAAATTAAAAAGACTGCAGGTTGTGGAGTATTATTTGTTGAGTTATGAGATTGTTTGTTTACTAGTTTATTGTGATGAAGTGTTGATAAAGCAGTGCTTTGTATAGCTTTTTAAAACACTGTCAGTTCGCAGGGTACGACCTACTCTTTTGAGAAAAATGTTTTTCAGCCACAATTCTTACATTGGTATCTTACTGACATGACAGTATAAGAGTGTTGATGCCTTTACTAAATTAGAGTGAAAATAAAGTATCGAGTGAGAGCAGTAGCTTGTTGGGATTAGTATCTTGGAACAAAACAACAACAACAACAAAAAAGAATCGGTTATCTTAACTTTGTCCAATATAGTTATAGGGTGTACACTTTTTAACAGTGACTTATATTTTTTATCTGATCTACCAATAAAGTTTTATTTGGGATGCCATACATTAAAGTTTGCAATGTGACATTTTTTTTACTTTAGTCTTAGTCCTACTGATTCCTATCAATTGCATACGAGTCCCATCTTAGTAGAATCTTAAACTTAGTTGTGTGTCAAGTTTGCTTGCTGATCAGATTACAGATTTGAACTTTAATGTCATTCACAGAAAAAAGGTAACAGCATTGAATAAACACTTTAAATTTTGAATTGAAATAAACATGTACTGGATCCATTGCATATATGTTTATGCATTTGTACATATTTAATGTTTGGATTTGTTCCATTTTGATGCAAAATAGTTTTGTTTAAAACTTTGGAATTGGTTTATGTTGAGGAAGAACATGAGTTAATGACCAAAATCTGTCTAAATGATGACATTAGATTTTAGCAAACTTTTATTAGCCGTATTTGGAAACGAAATTTCATTTAATATAGTGAGCCAATGCAGACTGTATTTCCCACATCTGTCAGTGACCGGACATTACTCAGTTATAAACGTTTGGAATTTTCTATTTCAAGAACCCAAGTATGTAAATGTATTTTAATGGAAGATTTTACATGAAGATTTTCATACAAATGCTATATTCATCATAAAAAGCAATACTTTTTTTGGTGTACAACAAAAAGCTGTGTATCTTTGGAATTCATAATATATCGATAAATACAATACATTTCTAGATTAATTCATTTTCATGTATTTGTTTTTAAAATTTCCATTTTGAATACGTACAGTCAATTCACTTGAGCTGCAGCTTAATGTTTATTATGTGTTTGTAATCATTGCTGTTCAAAGACAGTCATTCTCTGCAGACAAGACCAAATCTTTGGTCATTTTTTTTGTTCATTATTTTATATGAATGGTTCAGTTCATTTCACAGAATAAATTATTATGAATCATGTTGATTGTTTTTGGTAACACGTCCAGACCATCGGTTAATCCACATGTCACATCCTTGTAAAGTTTGATTAATATATAAAAAAAACTTATTGAACATTATGGTTATAATTATTACATGTGCATTTCTTTCTGCTGATAGGAAGGGGTCTGATAGATTTCATAAATGTTAAATATACATTAGCAATATGGAGAGGAATGAATGCCATGATTCAGTATAGATATTTAATATTATAGTTATTTACAATGTATATACCATAGCTATAGGATTGGGGAGGTTAGTAATGGGGTTTTGAATCTGAAAAGACGTTATATGATATTGTGGCAGACAAAAAGTAAAGTTGCTGACGATGACTAGGTCATTCATTGTGGATAATAAAGTGAACAGAGATACCCCAATAATTAGCAAATATAATAGAAGTAATGAAGCTCACCAAGAATAAATAATTTAGAGATATGCCTTTTCATTATAATATATACACAGTTAAATATTTAGAAGATGAAAATTTTTGAGTGGGAGATGCAGTGTTATAAGATTTGTGCAAAGACACAATAGCTTAGGAATCGGGATACAAGTAGTGCCAGACAACGTCAACGGATGTTAGTGTACAATAATCGGTCATTTGCGAGTTGGTATAATACTTTTTAATGTTCAGGGTGTATTGATTTGACCAAACATTGAATTGAAAAAAAATTATTCTCAGACACTAAAATCTTATTTGAAGGTAATGCTCGGCATGGTGAAGGCGTTTGTTTGCAAAGCACTGCCCAGTTTTGAAATTGATATTACAGGTGAAAAGCATTTAACAGCGAATAGCTATACAACAATAGTATTTATGCAGCTCTTTATATTCTGTGAGGTGTACTTATGCATGAAAGTATGTACAAAAGCAGTTGAAAACGTGGATGAATATTTCTATTAGAGAATATAATTTCAAAATATATAAAACATTCAGCGGCATTAGGACGCCATCAATACAAAGTTGTATGCATTGGAAAATAGGAGCTTTGCGGAAGATCATACGATTACGAATATTGTAAAACGCACCGGCTTTCATTACGTGTTCATCGGAGTGACATGTGGCATTGGAGTAAAGTCTCATAATCAGCTTTGTCATCATTACGGATCTGTTTGTAAGTAGTATCGTGACCGCCGTCAAAGATTTGCTAAACATACGATTATATAAATACCCGACGAAATGATTGTAGAAACCACTAAACAACGTCGATCAAAATGATACGTACGTCAGTGAAATAATGTCTATGATTGAAGTGATTCCAGTTTCTAATTCTGGTAAAGTCAAAATTATTTACAAATGTTCTTTTGAAACTTTTGCAGTGAGACAGCGAGTTCCTATTGTATACTACTAGTACGCATATAGTTAATCAATTGAGTCAAATTCTTGCGATAGTGTGGAATAGGAATGCCATGAGATACGTTACATGTTAGCATACTTGAATTATTAGGACCTGCGTATGAACCACAGCCCCTTTCCCCGAATGAACCACAGCTGGTTGTAATGTTAACGGTACAAAAATTAAAGCAACTCGTACTTGTGCAATATACAAATAGTAAAAGGCGCAAGAAGCGCTGATATACTTACTCATCTGTCAGTGAGATCTTGGTGAAAGAGTCGAATTACACATCTAAACAACACCACAAGCCAAGCAGGAGAAAAGGCACGCGTAGTTTAGGACGAAAACAACAAACAAAAATAAACCCCAAAACACCGACGCACCGCTGCCACTATTCGCTGTTTGTGTAAAGTATGTTAACCAACTGAGCAGAATTTAAGATGTAGAAGAGCTTTTGCGATCTTCAAGATTACCAGGCAATAATTCCAAGTGGAAATAAGCCAAACGGAAAAGTAAAATATTTATCAAATATGCGACACTGCAATACGCTGGTGAGAGAGCGCTGTCGTCCGGATTAAAAGTTGTCTTTGTTTTCAATGTGGAATTTACCATGTCTGGCCCTTTAACTAATGTTGCAGCCATGGTTTCGCATAATTGTGATTGTGTAATCTTTAACCAGAAAGACAATGGGACATTTAATGTTGAAAATAATAAACGTTGTGCAAAGCTCAGAGAAGTTTGAAAAATACTCCAGAGGAGGTTGTGGATGAAGTTCCAGACTGACACAGAAGTATGTTCAGCTGCAGTCGGTTATACCCAAATGATGACAACGGCACAAAGTAGCCTTAAAATTATTAGTAAACTTTACTTGAAAGTCAACCGCTCCGGTGGCCTAGTGGTTAGAGCTTCTGATTCGGATGCGGCAGGTCGTGGTTTCGATTCCCGGCCGAGTCATACCAAAGACTTAAGAAAATGGTCTAATAGCTGCCTCGCTTGGCGCTCATCATTAAGAGGTTAGTGTATGAACTGGCCGGCCTGGTGTCATGATAATGTGACTGAGTGAGACATCATACTACATGTCTTCGACATGATACCCTCGGTGAGTTAGGCTTTGTCTACCTATCCTATCTTCCGCGTAGGCTGCCGAATCCAGTCTTTACATGATAGGTAGACAAAGCGTAACTCACCGAAAGCCTAACTCACCGAGGGTTTAAGACCCATCGGCTATCCTCAGCCAGGTTTAGCCTTCTAGTCGAGGCCGTTTTCGGGGATGTGGCCGCGGCGCATGCCACAATTTCTTGGAGCCGCAAGGGAAAGCTGTGTGCCAAGTGGAGATAAAAGATGGGCTACCCCCGAAGTAGTACGACTGCTTAGTCAGCCGGATGTGTTATCCCCTCCAAGGACACCCCATATACCCCCTAAACGCTGATGCTGGTTCTGTATACAGTGTCTTTAACGGCCTAAACGCTGGTGCTGGTTCTGTATACAGTGTCTTTAACGGCCTAAACGCTGATGCTGGTTCTGTATACAGTGTCTTTAACGGCCTAAACGCTGGTGCAGGTTCAGTGTATAGCATCTTTAACGGCCTAAACGCTGATAATCGGTCCGTATACAATGTCCTTAACGGTCGGTTTCGTGTCCCAAAAATCCTTTACGTTTAGGTAGCTAAATCATTCAGTAAAATGCATTATAGGCTCTCAATGATATTGAGAAACTGCTTTATTCGCTCTTATCTCATGCAGCTAAAGCATTAAAATTATCCCTTCCACTTTTCAGAGGCAGTTAATATTTTAATCACTGGATAATTTCTTATTTAGAAAATTTCATCATTTCTCACTTTTACAAAAACTGATTAAGTATGAATTTGTATTGTTTAGATCGTGTCTCAGACACATATACGTAACTCATCCATACATCTTGAACGATGAACCTCTACGGGACCCTGCACGTGTCCTCTAACAGTGGAGCACATTCTTTTTGATTGGGTATTTTGATATGAACTGCCTGAATAACTGTATGAGGTGAAGATTTTGATCGTTTTGGGGCAGTGCGATTTGTAGAACAAATTTTGATAATGTTTTTAAGGATTTTATGTGTGGTACGTTTATCGGTTTTTATACACATTTTACAAAATTTTAACGTGATTCATTTTACATTTTTGTGATCGGCATATTTTCTATATTTTTAAGCGATTCATTTGTATAGTTTTCGAACATTTGTTGGCACCACATAACCACTTCTATGCCGTAGTATAAAAGTTTCCATTTTTACCAATTACTGCCATATCGAAATATTTGAAGAAATGGGAACCTCCACAAATCAAATTTTTCCGATTCCATTTCGGGAATAATAGCCTTTGTTATCTGATCTTCAAGTCAAATAGTGGAGATCTGATAATCATAAGAAACAGAATTTGGCCGTACAATCCGGAAACAAGCATCTCGCCCTGTTGACTACCGAATGATATTGGTAACGTTACTAACGAAAGGGCAGATAAAGCAGCGAAAAATTATATCTAGTCATCCATTTTCCAAACATGACAAAATATGCGGTGTTCAAATCCCACAAATTAGTTTCAGCACGTCAAATTCACTATTTGAGAGTGGTATCCTTCGTTAATAAAATTAAATCGCCGATAGGATATAATATTGTGCCAATGGCGTATCAAACACATCTGCCTGACTCGCAAATAACATTTCGAGGGGTGAACTTCGAACGTAGTAAATACCACGCCAGTGCCCACTGAGAATAGAACTTATTCTTGTCGAACTCCCCCACCCCCAGCGTATTAAATACATATTCACATATTTGTGTGCAATTATTCACGTTTTTGTAGAAGTGTGCTTTAATTGGCACAACATAAACATTTTTGTACTTGGGTACAGTTAAACGTTAGCAAATATGTTAAAAGTTGGTTACATAATACAATACTTGATGCTTTACTGACTCATTTTGAACGTGTTTTATATTGTTTATAATTAAATCATTGACAAGATAATTGTAAGGATCTCTCTTGGTACCAAGCCCATAAAGAGAGGTCGACGTGACCTTCATTTCGCACAATACTGGCTTTGGTTAAGTTTTGTATTTAGCTCATGAATTTGTTTTATGCATGCTACGTACAAACTATCGTATCTAGAATAATATTGCTGACGGTATCTGTCTTAATGAGTACTAACCTTTATTTCAAGGATAGGTCGTTATGGTCCATATTTCAACTTTGGCAGTCTTGAGTTCAATTTTATGTTTAGTGTTTCTTTCTAAGACACCGATCTGGCAGAAACGTAGGGTAACCGGTGGATTTTGTGGACGGAAAGGAACCCAAGTGATTTCTTGGCTCCATACACGTTACAACAGCAGATGGATGTGGCGATTATTCGAGTGTTAAGTCTCAAAGCCGAACGACAGTCTGCTGAGGCACAAGAAAGCTCGTCACCTCTGAAGAAGAAACTCCGACCGAAACGTGTGCTGACGGATGTACTGCTACTCACTGTCTGGAGAGTGGATGGCATAGCAGTCAATGAATCGGCAACAGGATAACTTGATACCCCCAATGAATGCGAGTCTTAAACAAGGCACATACCTTCTTTACCCTGATGAATGAACTACTAACTTGTGCGCCCAAAATTGACAAAACGTACACTAAAATTACAACCTTGAGACGCGCCACGCCAGCTTACGCGAAGCCCTACGATTTTCCGAAATGAAATAAACAAACCCGATTTGGCCACGCCATCAACCGTTCGCACGTATGCAGTAGTGAATTTTGTGAGGCATTGTATGGTTAAACGCATATTCGTTGGGGTCCAATTTATATCTGATGAAAGGTTGGAAGTAGATGTTCATGATGTAGTTACACAACGTACCCAGGCCCTGGTTACAGCTATGATGCTGACGTTTCATGCCACTTTAATCCCCTTGCTAACACTTGTGGGAGACCATGTTGATGACTTTTTCGCGAGTGAACCATCCTGTCCGGCCTTGCATAAAGAACCGAATCTGAGTGAAAAGCAAATTTTAAAGTAAATTATGTTTCTTCGAGAATACTTACCCAAACAAAATAACGTTAGGATATAAGCCTTCTAACTCGCGAATCCAGCCCGATTAAAATACGAAAAATCGTCTTTTCTGCTCATCTCCTATAGACAAAGGGCAATAACTCTTGCCCCTTACCTCCCCTTGCCACTGCCAGATGTCGCTAGTTTTTAAGTTGAGCGATATATGGTATAACGGTACCAACTGCGCAAGTCCATGTGGGTGGAGCGTAAGGTGTAGGGTCCATTGCAATCAGAGAAAAACAACAAGACAAGCTTTGATTGGTGGATTATGTAAGAGTTGTACTTTCTGTTAGGCTTAAAAAATAGTTTAGCCTCTTGGCAACATGTGAATTTATGTTAATTCCTATACAGATCATATTTTGTATTTTTTATGATTTTTTGAAAATGTCATAGACATGACTGAAAATAGGTATGTTGTGACTAGATAACTCATACCCCTGTCTAGTTCCAGCAGAGTTATCTCTCTTAAATGCAATGGAGTACCTGGTTTTGTCATCATCAAATTGACAATCTAACATTGTTCTCTATAACAGTGTGTGAGATGCATGCTAAATTAGGATAGAAAATATATTTATCTCTCTAAATATTAGCATTGAGGTCTATGGAAAAACAATTGGTACCGTGATGCCATATACTATACGAGGATGCTCGCATGGCGGGGTGGTTGGGAGGGTCTTTAAGTCATGTGATCGGGTAAGTATTCTCGGAGGAACATACTTTACTTAAAAATTTGCTTTCACCTTCAAATACGTTCCCCGATCACATTAACGTTAGGAGAATAGGTAATTGGAGGAGGGAATGCTGAGCATCCTACCTCCACCCCGGGTACTCTCTAGGGAATGATGGCTGGATTCCCTATGTGAACGATAACCCGTTCTCCTAATTTCATCAGCAACACAGCCCAGGGTCACGTGATATGTGACCTCTTTATACGGTTAAGAAGATAGTTATTGAAATCTTCTTACCTACAAATTTTTTTCTGGCGAATCCAGCAAAGCTGACAGGCTGTGGTGATTGTTTCAAATGGGTCTGGTGATCATCTAGGCTGCCAACACCGGACCTACCAGATTCAAGGTTTGCCTCTGCGAGGTCAAATCCCTGAGATAAAACTGGAGAAGGTTGACTCTGCATGCCCGCCAACAACTTCTATTATATCTCGGATCGAAACATTGCTCTAATCGCATGAGCGGTAATCTTCATGAGGCGACTCTGATCTTGTGAGACCTCAGAGTACGCTGAGGGTATAACCCACATCAGCCATGAAGCAAGGGCTTGAGAGGTGATATCCCGTTTCCTTGATGTCACCAGAAGAAAGAGGTGCTGTCATGTGACCCGACTCGCCTCTGTGCGTTTAAAATAGTGTTTGAGTGCACAAACAGGATCTTGCATGGTTGCTGCTATTGACGACTCTTTGATTGCCATTAGATGGTAACCTATGTTTGGCTACGAAGCCTGGCTGCGTCAAGAGGACCACTGAACCATCTGATCTGAACTGAAGATAGTTCGTGTCACTGGAAAGGGCATGTAATTCACTCATCCTGCATGCTGAAGCTAAGGCTGTCAAGAAACATGTTTTGTATGATAGTAGCTTTAACGAAGTGTGGGTTAAAGACTCAATATTGTCTGAATTGAGCCATGTTAAAACCCAGGACAGATTTAGGAAACAGGGTGAGGGATTTTGATCGACGCAACTCAAAATCGGCTAAAAGATCTGACAGATCTTTGTCATGCCTGATATCACATCTACCATGATGGCGGAATGTGTCTGATATAATGGAGCGGTAGCCTTTGATGGTAATTGGGGCCAACTGTTTTTCCTCGAAAAGCCAGAAAAAAGTCGGCCAGTTGAGGGATTGAGACACTCAAAGGGACGATGTTATTGATATGGTACTAGCCCCTGAAAACATGCCACTTTCCCTCGTAAGCCTTCAGAATGGAGACCCTTCTTGCCCTCGAGATTCTCTCCACAATCGAAGGTTTAAATTGTTTGTCTCGCAGGGCCGTCCGGACAAGAGCCAAGCGTGAAGAAAAACACGGTCCGGACAAGGGTGGAACACCCGTGACCGCGGTTGCTTGAGAAGATTTAGGCTGACTGTAATCTTCCTGGGTAGATCTATCGCCAGATCGAGTAGATCGGTGACCTAGGAGTTGTTCCATCTGAGAGGGGCAATCAGAATCATCTGACAGTTCTGACCCCTTAACCTCTGGATTATTTTTGGTACCAAGTGCCCACAACCCCTCCCAGTTGATTGACAGAGCGTCCACGGCCCAAGCTTCTGGGTCTGCAAGCAGAGAAACGAAGGTGGTCACCTTGCGATTCCACCTTGTCGCATAAAGATCGATCATCGGACGCCCCCAAAGTGGGCAGATCCGAAGAAAGACCGATTGATGGTGTGCCCATTCGTTGTGAATGACTTGACCTTTCCTGGATAGAGTGTCAGCCAAGACATTGCGTCTGCAGGTAATGTGTCTCATTTGTACATTGATGTGGAGATTTTCGCACCAACGTAGAAACTGCCACATCATATTGTCTAGTGATTTGGTGCCACTTGTTTGAGGAGGCAAGCCACCTCCACAGAGTTGTCTGACATAATGAGGACAGTTTTGCCTAAGAGTTGATCCTTCCAGAAATGAAAGGCATTGATGACAGCCTTCATCCTTCCGTTATCCTTGACAATTTCACTATTTCTCGTGGAGAAGTCGTGAACATATCGACGGCCGGCTCTGCCGGCTGGTTTGTATGGCGTGTGATCCGCCTGAATGACGGCGACGGTCCGGCTATCACCGGTACCGGCCGCTCCAATGGCCTTGCTGTACGGACAGATTTCTCACTAAAACCGCCGTCATAGTATTGGTATATTGCCGGCGGTACAACTTGACCGACGGAATTGTCACTAAAATCCCCGTAAATCATAGTTGGTCGGACCGGTTTAGCAATAAAGTCCCCATGCTGTGACGGCTGGACGGCCGGTGTCGTCGAGTTTGTATAATGAAATAGATCCAATGGATCCGGTAAAAAAAAAAAAACATGTGTCCTGACTTACAGACCCAAAGGCCATGCTCGGACCTGTGGGGTGACTTACGCCCACTCCCCCAAAAAGATAATATCTGGCCTGATGTCATTAGCTGCGTCATAGTTTCCTGGACCAAACGACGCATCTGTTCAAAGGCGGACTGTCGTATCATGTCAACATTATTTTCCTGCATTGGCGCTGATGTTACTGTGGCTGACATTTGCAGAGACGAACTTTAGGTGGGGGGTGACCCCAACGTCCCCCACAAGACTCGCAATGGAGGCTGACTTCGGATATATACTGAGGACTGCAATGCTATCTGTCTCCGACCTATTCCGTCTATCTTTACCTTTTGCTGCCTTCTGGACTACATCAGCCCACATTAGTTCTGTCCACGTATTACACACGCTGCATGGTATAGATGATGTATACTTGGTACATACAATACAAGTGTCATGGTTGTCTTCTTTTATTTGAACTTTTTGCATTTCATGCATTTGATTGACATTTCTACTGAAACGACAAAAGAAGATAAAACAAAGCACAAATTAGCAATGCACCATGTTATTAATTCGCTAATACCACAACCGTTACTAACGCAGTAAGCGAAATTATTCAGTGTCGCGTTAACTCTTAAATGACAACACGAGTACCGCATAACGTGTTATAACGTGGTCGTCAATAAACGAAGTCAGTAAAAGGTGACAAAGTCACTCAAATTTTGAACTAATTGTAAAAATAATGTATACAACCTGTAGAAGAATAATTGTCCAACACAATAAATCCAAATGAAACTTTGGATGGTCTAATTTAACAAAAAGATGGCTTGGATTGTTCGGACGTTATTATGTACGTGTGTTATCAGTACAAGCGAAGCTTAAAAACTAGCAAGAGTTATTGCCCTTTGTCTATAGATGATAGACAGAAAAAACGATTTTTCGTCTTTTAGTAGGGCTGGATTCGTGAGGTAGCAGGCTTATATCCTAACGTTAATGTGATCGGGGAACGTATATGAAGGAGAAATATGTTTCACACGGTAATACACATGTAACCGAGGAAATCTTTCGTCCTCTTTGTCAGCCCTGCTATTCATGAAGACAATATGCGTTTGCTCACGCATACGCTACAACCAGTTGTCGCGCATCAAAAGGCAAAGTTCAACTGATTCTGGCAAAACTTCATCTGGCCGACTTTTTTTTTCCGGAAAACCAGTTGTTCACAATAATTTTTCACTCATCCTAGGATAAAACGTACTTATCGGCTATGTCAGAAAATCTTTTTTGAAGTTACAAGCCCTCACTCTTGTCAAGACTGAGCGACAGTTCATGAATAAACGCTTTCTCTGTGTTGATATAGTTAAGATGCCGCTGAAGATATATTTGGCGTCGTTACTGAAGCAAAGTACTTGTGGAAAATACAATGTTCAAGCACTATTGCTGATTCTGACAGTGCATGCTGGATTAACAAACCCTCTAGTTGGGCCATGGTGATATGCACTGAATTACGTACGCTCATATCACACCAGGAACTCTCTAAAAGAATAGGATGGTACAAAAGCTTAGGAGCGCTTTGTAGTAATGCAGTTATTGCGTAATCGAGTCTCACCGTCAATTGGGACTCTCCACTGCTTCCAATGTGTATTAGAACATAAAACACGATCGAAAACAAAATGCAGATTTTCATGCCTGGAATAAATGCGCTTTACAATGTAGGTCGGATCAGCATTCCGTTCCTTTCTCAGACGCGTTGCTCCTGCGATCGCTTAGGGTTTCCCTATAAAAATGTTTGACTAGGCCTGTCAAACATACAGGCAAGTAGTAATGCTGTGTCTGATTATTCATGTGGTATTTACCAACTCTCCAGTTATCGAAATGTACCAACTTATGTGCGCACCTATCACACCGGAACATCTCTTACATGAAAGGATTGCTGAACATTTATAAGCTCTGTTTTAGTCGTCGAAGCCATATAAATCAAGAAAACAGCAACTCCACTGGAACAAGACCCATCTTAGATCTACCTCAGCGTATCTGAGCCACATGTTGGTGTTTTTAATAACATGCTCAGAAATAAAACACGGTAACCAAACAACATCTGTTTTCATGTTCGCCTGTTCCTATACAACTGATATGAACTTCATTCACTCGGAATGTTTGATCTTTTTATGACTCTTTTTAAACATTCTAACAACCGCCTTATATCCTCCATGGACAGCAGCTAGAGTTAGCTTCATATGCCATATTCTCTAGCCGTGTCCTTATCCAATAAAGTTAACAAAGCTATAGGCTTTATACAAAAAAGTATGAGGACAAACAGCACTACATTTAGAAACGTAATCTAGAATGCAATAGCCGGACACACACACACACACACACACACACACACACACACACACACATATATATATATATATATATATATATATATATATATATATATATATATATATATATATATATATATATATATATATATTTATATTTATATACCGACTATTACTGTAAATGCATGATCATTACTTTAACAATTCAGTATATTTATCCACTTCTTGGTGATACTACGTTAAATATCCCTTGCAATTTGTATTACGCATCAATACTACAGACTTCAATCTTAATTTTTCAACTGTGCAATTCCAATCTTAATCTTTCCACTGTGCAATTCCAATCTTAATCTTTCCACTGTGCAATTCCAATCTTAATCTTTCCACTGTGCAATTCCAATCTTAATCTTTTCACTGTGCAATTCCAATCTTAATCTTTTCACTGTGCAATTCCAATCTTAATCTTTTCACTGTGCAACTCTAGTGTGCATTAATAATTAGTTTTCATTTGACATCATTTTCGAAAGATGAAATATACTAACTCTTACGCTTGAAGTGTGGAAGCATTTAGTATGCATGTATTTGGTGTGAAGGCATACATTGCATTCATATGGCGTAAGCACTTAATGAGTGTTCATTGAGTGACATTTTTCAGTACAAGATAGGCTATAACTGGCGGAGTAGGAACCATGGAAAACCCCGAGAAGAACCAGCGACACATGAGAAGCTACTGGCAAGCTTTTTCTTGTACCCATGTTAGTAGTGGGGGTGGGGGGTACCCTATCAACAATGGGACTTCTATGTTAAATTTGGTCGTTTATACTCTGGCGACAATAGGAATTTAACATGGGGAATTTAACATAAGGAATGTATTGTGGTAATGTATTGGGCTTGTCTAGCGACAGGAGGAATTGAACAGGGTGCTAGATAATAGAAACAATGTTGCAAGTGGCTGGCCTCAATAAGCAAGATTGGCAAGGGGCTGGCCTGAATACGCACTCCACTAAGGACAATATAGACATACAGATAGATGTGTTGTTGGAGACATGATTAGAGACACATAGACATATGACACTAACATGGATTTATAAAAATAAATCTGTCACACAAAAATCGGCTAAACATTGTTAAGGCAAAAGAAAATATATTTTTTCCAAGGCAATAGATTGGTCGTAAAAAGGGCCTTTGCTTTATTTGTTAACATCATTCCGTTAGCATAGAGGGCATCGCACGGATCTTCGTCTCTTGCTCAAACTTCGCCTGACCTCGAGACAATTGAGTAGTTTCTCCACTACATTCTTCTTTTTTTTCTCCTTTTCATCATCTTTTTCTTCCTTGTCCTCTATATGTTCTTTATGTCTCAAGCAGGGATGTGAAGGAAAACACCCCCTCTTACCACCCACCCACATCACCTACGAAACAATTGATAGTGATATTAGTGCTAACCTAAAATAAAGTTTTATACCAAACCAAACACTGATACTAACAAAACCCCTATACCTTATACATAGTGGAGAATGAAGTTTTTCTTTAAAGTACAAAACACACCATTAAATGCAATCACATCAGCAAAGGAGTTAATGTTTGTCGTGACATTACTTCATATTCACACAAAACAACACTCATAAGTGTAGGGACAAGGGATTTATTAAGGAGAAAAGACACAAACGTACACGCATTTACACAATCAAGGAAAAAAACACACGTACGCGCACACGCACACAAACAAAAATATACACACATTTACGCGTACTCACGCGCACACACGCAATTATATTTTGGCACCTTGATCAGTCTCTCTTTTCTAGAGACCTGGTTAGCCCTGAGAATGGCTATTTGTTCTAATTACAAACGCACCTGATTGATTCTGGCACCTCCCAGGTCGGGCAACACACACGCATCTCCAACTCCAATAATTCTCCCAATTCAGTGTTATTCTTGGGAGTGCAGAGGGGGCATGAGTTGTTTCACTAACCCATTCTTCCATTTAAGGGATAGAGAAGACTTGTTCGTGCATCCTAACAGGCATCGTTAGAGAAAGTATCTCGATATTAATTTTTTTAGCTACCTTAGGCAGCTTAAAATCATGGTTAGTTTTCTGGGGTTGTGCAAAATTTTTTTCGCGCCTGTTCCACTCCTTCCAGGACTAATTTATCATACTCGCGTTGAACATCTCGCTGCGGTGTGGTGCTTTCATACTTGCTGATCAGCCTCGAATTTTCAGCTTGGAATTTGTCAACGTGTTGTACCAATGCTGCAGTATCATGCCTGACAGTATACAGTTCAGATTTTAGTTTTTAAAAGGTCAGATTTTTTTTTACCATCGGATTTTACCTTAGGCAAATATTTGCAGGTACGATTGTAGGTGGCCAAATGGAGGCATCTGTTAATCGGCTTGTCATTGATGATGGATGCCCACCACACGGGATTTCTGAAAAGGTTTCGTCGAATGGGGTTGTTTCAGGTGTACGTGGCTTATTTTGAAACCAGGTACATAAATCCTACGCGTTGTACCAGCATCTTTTCTTTTGACGGATGGTTATTGTCTTTTGGACCATTTGATGAAGAACGTGTCGATGTTTGGCTAAACAATCATTTTGATGTTGAAAAAAGATATCGTTCCTTTCAAGACATTCAAGCTACATTCGGACACAGTATCGATGACGTCTTTGGAGACTGTTTGAATGATTTGTTTACGCATAGGTGTTTGGGCTTTGGAAAGGACGTACAACATGTCCCAATGTTTGGCTAAACGAGGAAGCAGTCCTTTCCTTTTCATTCATTTAAAGGTAGAAGAGTGGTGGTTTCTGAGTGGTGTTATCTTTGTTTGTTCCGGGATACACACAACACATACACGACGTCGATGACTTGGCACACAGCCTTTTATCTTTTATTTAGGAGTATGTCTAATGGTTTGTCATCTTGACGAACTCTTTGACTATCACTTTGTCAAAAATATGACGACTTTTGTTTATACCGTCGAACAGTCCTCCATTTTGCGTGCTAATTTTTTCTTCGGACGATGGGAGTAATTTTTGGGGTAGACGTAAATGCTTGGCTAAGTGTTGTTTTCAGATGAGGGGTCAAACGACTAGACTGTCCTTTTTCTTTTCCTTTTTGGATGGGAGAACGACGATGGTGGTGGTGTTCACGTATTTTAGAGAACATCTTTTTTTGGTTCAGAAGCAAAAAATACACTGACGTCCATTGCTTAACATACATCCTTTTATGTATTTTTTGGGGGGATGTATTCTTTTGGATAGCGTTTGATAGACCAGACTGTTTGAGGATACTATTCCAGCGCTTAAAATCCTCCCCTTTGGTTGCTTCTATTTTTATTTGGACGATGGGGTCTTTTCTGGGTTTGACGTCGATGCTTGGCTATGCATGGTATTCTTCAGATGAGAGATCAAACAATTAGACTGTCATTTATTTTTTCTATTACTTTTTGGACAGGGGAACTACAATCGTGTTCGTGTGCACGTCTTTAAGGTGATATTTATTTGGCATTCAGGAGTACAAAAACACTAATACCAATCGTTTGTCACAGAAATGTTTTATAGTCAAAAGAGATCCACTGATTGTGACGTCGTATGGCAAGCATCACATGTCGTGCAGGGGATTGCAACGAACTACAATGGGCCAATTCTTGCTTTGATAAATCCAGTAAACTCAATACCATGCTCGATCTCTCTTGGACTTTAATTTAAAGGAATATATTTTGTTAGCAGTTTCCACAGCAGTGAAAGAGGAGAAATGTGTCACAGCTGCAGAAGAAGTTCTTGGAGACACTGGTTTCCATTTTCTCACCAAACTAGCAAAGACGCGTATCAAATTTGGTTTCGCTGGCATCACTAGCAACAGGGAAATGGAAGAACCTGAAGATACTGGAGACATGGTCACCGTCACTGCAGGTCGTGGTTTGAGGATACTTTTTTTCTGGAGATGTGATTTGGTCTTGACATCACTGCCCGTTTCCTTCTGGTTACGTTTAGTTCGGGGAATGGCTTTTTGGGGATGACTCTGGGGGCATTGGGATTCCATGTTAAGAGTGAGCGAATAATGACACCTACTAGAGAACTGTTACCTAAAAGTTTGAAACCGATTTGCTTTTGGTTTGAGTGTCCATGCGGAGATCTGACAATTGCGCGAAGGCTAGATTGTTTTTCTCAAAAAAGCGTTTGGTTTGATGTGAAATGCAAATGATGCCTTGATGACATGAAGTAAACGTAAACCAGCGTAAGACTTCTCTGATACTTGATTTAAAGACACGAGCACGTATTTGTGGATATTGTTTGCGACTGATTCCGTAAATGGCACGAATTAATTTAACGAAAATATGAGACTGATCGGACATCTTTGTTGACTGTGTGTGAGAAAGAACAAAATGTTTGCGGTTTTTATTTTTCAAGCTTTAGCTGACGTAGATGTGTACAAGACAGGCCCTCCATCTTGGCACAATGGCTAAACATATGTGTGCGAAATCGCAAATAATCGGGGGTAGTAAGTTTTTAAATCCACGAGTAAATAGACGCGAGGGGTTGAGTGCCATCGCCGTACGCATGTGTAGGCCAAGGAGTTCCTGTTTGGCTAGCACTTGCACTTGCGATTTATCTCTAGGGCTTTTAAACAAGACCACGTAACGAGTACCGCCATTGATAGTGCGATGGGATTTATTTTATTGAAGCAAATTACATGAAATACAAAAATATTAACGCCAAATGGTTAAGTAGCAGCTGGAAAGGTGAACATGCTATGTTTTAGAGGGTTTATTCGCAAAACTTAGGTTTCCTACGAAAATACAAAATACAGGGTCAATAACGCCATATCAAAGCCACTAACCGGCCTACACTGACATAAATGGGTTAGCTCATTCTGTTACTTTATTTTGACTTCTGTGTTTTGTTTTTGTTTTTTTACGTGTGTTTGTTTATCCACACAGACACTCAATTTTTGTCGTCATCCTCTCTGCTGCTCTCTCTTAACCAAACATTTTATCTATACCTACACTATATCTCGACCGAAGATCATGTAAATGTATAGTGATAAATCCGTGTGGGGTTGATTACACACGTGAAAAGAAGTTTTTGAACTTATTCATATCCATATCCCCTGAACATCAAGACTTATGAATATTTCACAGAGTATTTGTGTCGACTCCATTAAACTAAAATATTATCGTGATTTCTGATCACTTTAGATATTGTCTATATTGCTGAGTAAGATAAATCACGTCTGATTTTGTGCCTACCTTGAGAAAATATCCGAGCTGGATTTGATTGTTTGTCCAGCATCAATTCATTGTACATTACTAGATTGTTTATAAATCTATCGATGTCATCGACAAATGGGGTTTCGGCAATATCGGTGATAAAATCGATAATATCATCGCGATCCAAGTCAAACAAGTTTTCGTTTTCATTAAAATCTTTAAGCACATTGTAGCATCGCTGATCATCTACGGATGGTGCCACTAATAATAACGTATCCCACTTGAGCCATCTCATTATCACATTAAGCAACAATTTCATCTTACCAGACCCTGATGGAACGATGATAATTGCTCTGATAGAATGTGGTAGCGCTGGATGATGTTTGACTGGCTCTCAAACATAGCTTCGCTGAGAAATCAATAATATCCACGTCGTAGAAATATGATAAATAATCTGGATGTATATTGTGTTCGATGCAGAGCACCCATTTCCACAACTGGACTTACAACAATAATAACAATACAAAAAGCGCGCGCTTATAGGCAAGTGTGTAAAATGTGTTACAATGATATATATTTATTTCCCTTGAAACAATGCGATCTGAGTAAAGTGCCTTGCCGAAGGATAAACACGGTAGTTGACCCAGATAACTTTCATTGTTTATCGAATGTGTATTGTATGATTCTGTATTTTTTTGTTAGCTTTAACAATTTTTCAGTCATATCGCTACGATGTCTGCTGTGAGGCATTTTATAGTGATGTCTAGCACTGGGGCATCATGCCGCAGACATGTAGCATGATGTCTCACCCAGTCACATTATCCTGACACCAGTCCAACCAGTCCTTACACTAACCTCTTAATGCTGAGCGTCAAGCGAGGCAGCTGTTAGTACCATTATTGTAAGTCTTTGGTATGACTCGCCCGGGGATCGAACCCACGACCTCCCGTTTCCGCTTCGGACGTTCTAACCACTAGGCCACCGGAGCGGTATATGATTATATATATATATATATATATATATATATGTGTGTGTGTGTGTGTGTGTGTGTGTGTGTGTGTGTGTGTGTGTGTGTGTGTGTGTGCATATTTTTTTGTTTTTTGTTTGGTTTATTTACTATACTCGTATGCACACTACGTAGTTCACATCAAACGTTTTCACGGTTCCAAATTTATAAAATCTAATTTAAAATGAATACGTATAAATGATCTACTTTGGACAAGTATTATATTAATCGTAAAGTGTGTTATTTGGTTATTATATTAATCGTAAAGTGTGTTATTTGGTTATTATATTAATCGTAAAGTGTATTATTTGGTTATTATATTAATCGTAAAGTGTGTTATTTGGTTATTATATTAATCGTAAAGTGTGTTATTTGGTTATTATATTAATCGTAAAGTGTGTTATTTGGTTATTATATTAATCGTAAAGTGTGTTATTTGGTTATTCTGCTATTTTATAGCCTTAACTGGACCTTGAATTTAAATACTACTAAGCGTAAACGTTAAAAGGGGAAGAGTATTTTGTGTGAGATTGTACATCGCAAGAGACGTGTTCACCAGCCAGTACCTGTGTGCACGAGATGCACGATTCATGACCTCCAAAACTCTGTCAACCAAATGTAGCTAGCATATGAAAATGTAAGCCACAAAATCTCAAAAGATATATCTATAAGAGTCATAGGATTAGAGCCTTGGCTGCACCATACAGGCGTAAACAAAACAAGGTAAGAATGCCTATCGTTTTTACCCTGTTTTATATTTAACATTTTCAATGGTTACTTAGTCACTACAATATACATTAGCTTCTGTACCCATTCATAAAGACATTCAGACATAAAAACTGATTTTGCTATTATTCTCATTTTATGAAATTTAGGTTAATATGCATACTATAACATCCTGATTGCGCGTCACATCTATTACTTCGATTTTTTTTAACATGTTTGCGAACTGACAATGTCATGCAAACAAACGGACACAGAGGCTGTCTTTGCGTCAAGAACATTCATTTTCATCTAGTTATGAAAGCTTCCACAGCAGTACTACTACACTCTACCCCAACCCCCAAGTGAAACCATAGTTCATCATGTTGACTCACCTTGATCAGTTTAGGCTGCTAGAACATTACAACACATTACACCCTAATGTTCATGCTTTACATTGTTTTCAACCATAACTGAACTTTATTAATTCCTTTAAATGCAAACATTTATCTCTCTACTTGGGCTAAGGCGCTCGCTTTTACAGATCACTAACGTATAATCCCAGTCCGCTTGGGTTCGATTCTCAGTGAGGCCAATGTATGTGTATGAGAAAGTTTGTTGGTAGCTCTCTGTGGTCGGTGGTTCTTCCCGGATTTTTGAGAGATTTTACTCTACAAATGATTCTGGCCGGAATGTATAGACTGTGCTAGAAATGGCGTAAAATTCCCTCCAAAAAACAACCCAACAACTAATCAGACGTGAAATCTCGATAAATACCAGTACTGTGGTACATTATTTTATTGAAAGAGATTATTGATATTTAATTTAGCAGTTTAACCCTTCGACCGTCCGGTTCGTTTACAGATGTCAGGTTCGTGTATTATTCAGAGCATCGTTATGTCTTTCCAATGCGAGTCGAATAACTTTGACTCGGAAACAGATTTAATGGTAATCAATCTAATAAAATAGCATTCAGCGTTTCAACAATCGATGAAACACCAACACTTTCAAGAATTAACTTTATTTATGCAGCTGTGGAATGATACAACTGAAATCTTTTAAATTGTCGACACCTTTTGCTAGTGATAATACGTCGTCTATCCAAAAAAGTCACACGGGTCAGTAAGGCATTTGAAATCAATTATTTCACTAATGTTTGTTACTTTTTAAAATTTGCTTCTACGTACCTTCGAGTAGCCAACATTCACTTGATATTTGGATTCGTATGCATCCATATTCCCTTGGACGATCATTATTTAGACTTTTCGATAGTTGCTTATGGCAAAATCAATAATAAAGTCCGTTGACATATTTGGACAAAATGATCATAAAGGTGTGATACAGTACAATCCGAACTGAATGTCACAATGAAAACGTTACCCATGTTGATAAGCAAATTCATACTACCCTCCAAGTTGACGATTTCACTCGACGCGCTCTTTTTTGGACCCTAGCTTAGGATGGCCACCATTGTCCATAGCGATAGATATGAAACCTGGAAGTTTCTTGGTGCCAGTGAAGGTGCAGAACATTCAATAATCAGGATTTAATAAACTTTGGTTATCGAAACTTTGTTACATTGTAAAAAAAAATAATTAATATTTAATTTAAAATAAGTAAATGTCCATACATTATCCATGTGACTTGTACTATAGTCATTGTGACTTGTACTATAGTCATTGTGACTTGTACTATAGTCATTGTGACTTGTACTATAGTCATTGTGACTTGTACTATAGTCATTGTGACTTGTACTATAGTCATTGTGACGTTATGAAGATATGAAGTAACAACTATGGACTTAAAACCAATGGCGATCAGACCATTTTAGTTCAGATGTTTAGTTTTCGAAATATCGTTTCGGTGGCCTAGTGGTTAGAGCGTCCGCCTCGGATGCCGGAGGTCGTGGGTTCGATCCCAGGTCGTGTCATATCAAAGACTTGCAAAAAGCAGACATCACATGGATAAGTTTCTGTCAGTAAAAGAATGGAAACAACTGACAACACCCGTTCCAGTTCTCCCGATCAAACAGGATCACTAACATCAGCAGAGAGGGTGGACAGACCGAAACTATTTAAAGCAAACCGAAACGAATTGAAAATCCTTTACGATTTCACAAACAGACTAATTTTTAAAACCTCACCTCGTAAATCAATCATATTATTGGACTGGTCAGTGAGTTTGAAATTAATTCTCGTTAATGAATCATTATGACATCGCATATAGACCAGATTAGTTGGATCCTCAATGATTAAAAATCCGGGTGGAGCTGTTGGTGCAAATGAATATAAAATATATCCCTGCTGGGCTTGATTTGATTTTTCGAGATTTATTTGGTAACTTCCTTCGATAACATCACATACTAAATTCACTGCAATCACCGAGGATATATTGACATTTTGAGGAGCAATATGCCTATCACCACCGTCTGGGTCATTATTATGTTTGAGGATAGTTGTTTGTGGTGGTGGTATTTTTTTCCATGCGGCGAGTATTTGTGGGAAGTACTCAATTTTTTAGTTCGTCTACATCACACCGGGGAAGCTTAAATTCGGAAATATCCTCTACGCGTATTTGATACTTTTTTGCAAATTCTACTCTCTCAGAACCATCTCTGGAATTTAATACTGCTTGAATAAGTCGCAAGTTAAAAAGTTCATATCATATGTGATCTGATTTAGTATTTCCATATATTTGATGATTGAGGTTTTGGATGATAAATCGATAATATGTTCTTGCAAACTCTGCCGTAATTTATTTAGATACTCTTTGTGGTTTTTATAAAGAGAATCAAAAAGTCTGAGATTGCAGGGGTTATTGCTAAAGAACCCACCCCTAACTCCAAAAACCAATTTCCGTTATTGTAACTAACAGGATTTGTCAAAAATTTTCGTTTATTAATCCAGGTATTTACAAGGGAGATATCATGATATGATTTTACGTCTGTGACATAATCAGATTTTTTAGGTTCTGATATTTGTAAAGATGTCCGAGGTGGGTTTTCAGGCCAACCCAATATTGTTCTTATCGAGCTGTTATAGATGTCTACGGCATACCCGGGTGAGTTTATCTCAATCGCGGATTATAACGTCGGCTCGTGAACTGTGATAGCGATTTTCGATTCTTTTCCAGTAATTGATTTTATTCTATGCTGTAATTCATTATTGATTTGTTCGATTTGGTAAGACCCAGATGGTAACGAAACAACGTTCCAGTCAGGAGTACCATCGGGTTTATTCTTACTCGCAAACACCAGGGAATTATTCGGTTGTTGACCACCAAATGGTGCCGATCTAATGTTAGGCCAACTGTGATAAACTCGTACTTTTGCCATTGCTATCTCCTTCACGGGAACCACAGTAGGGAAATTGACACTGAATTCAGGATTCGTTGAGGTTATTGAGATCATGCTGGTTTTCACCGGGTTTGTGTATTCTGCTATTCGCTGAAGTAATTCCGTTGTCGTTATTGACATTGTTATTATACTCGTGTTGTTTTTCTGATTTTGACATCGCGGAATCATTAACACGTACCATCGCTGAAAACTCATTATCTGATATTAATGTGTCATCGAGGGAGGATGATATTATCGAGGATAATTGGGAATACGCGGTTGACACAACATGGAACTTAACTGTGTAATCCTTCAGTTTACGCTGGCTGCATGATGATACTTTTTTTTGTTATAATCGAAATTATTCCCTCGATTGTTGTCGTCGCGGATATACAAATTGGAACAGCTATCGGGGCAATCATTGTCACCAAGGAGAGTATAATACCAGCTCCGGTGATTACACCTGATACCGAGTACACGGTAACATCAACTGCGGTAATTCTTCGTCGGTATTTTTTTAATTTTTACTTGATACTCAGTGAGTGTTTTGAGTTTAGTTTGAAATTCTCTGACCTGATCATAGCGATACTGCTGTGACGTTGCCAATGATGACATGTTATTTTGAAACACTAGTGTTAAATTCGCCAGCGAATTCAGTTCAGTTGTTTACTTAAATCCGTTACGAATTCCACATAGCATGTTACTGAAACCCTAGCCAAATTATCATCGATGGGTGTTAATTGTGAATTGTTCAATTGTTTCCTTGTCGATGATCGTTGATATCATATTGTTGACCCCAGATGAACTCGTTGATGAAATATTAAATTGAGTCGGTGACACTAGTATTAATCGATAAATACTTTTGACGGTGGCGGTGATATTTAATATGTTATTTTGTGGTGTCCACGTAAATGATCCGTGTTGAACCGTGTATACTACGTTGTTGGTTTTCTCATGAGGACTTTTTGTTTTTTTCAATGATTATTATCATTCTCGATGCATCATCTCAGATTGCCTCGATGGTGTTTTTCATCTCTTCGATGGATTTTTTAATATCCGGGAGTTTTATGTCGAGTTTATCAAATGAGACTCCAAAAAATTTATCGACGATGTTTTCACGAAAAGTGGAAAACTGTTTTATATGTTCTACATATCTGGATTAAAGTGTTGAAAATTCTAACATAGTTTGTTTTATCTCTGTGAGCTTCGGTGTGGTCACCGGTGGAATCCCAAAGAAAGTAACGACTGGGAGTTGAACCTCAGTGACGGATTTTTGTAAACCCGCAAATTGATTTACTTGAGTGTCATGTTTATCATTGCGAGTTTTTAATGATTCTGCAGATGATACATAATTTTCACTGAGTGATGTTAATTTATCTGTGAGCGTCGAAACAAGTACACCCGGTTTGAGTTTACCCTCCTTGGAAAACAACGCGATAGTATCTTCTACTGCGTCGCGTCGTTTAACTAAGATATCATTAAGGGAAACATTACTCGTTTTCAATTTACCCTGACGATCTTGAAATACAACTATTTCATTTGGATCAACATTTGCGAGGTTTAACATCTCGGATATTTCATCTTCGATTATTTTTTTTATATCACCGGTTGCAGATATTTCCGTGGTGGGTTTTTTCAGGCTTGATAGAGATCTCCTCCAAATATCAGTCATGTTATTTTATATAATTTCTATCTAAAAAGCGATTACTCGTATATTCGTGTACGGTTTTACGTTGTGGTTGTCCCGATGACGAAATAGCGTTGAGGACATTTAATACTTCTATGCCGCATATTGGTGGGTCGGTCATTTTCTGTGTTGGTAGCGTAGAGTACCAGCGAGGAATTTTTAATTGATGTATATAACGCATAAATTCTTTAGGCGGCGCAAGCCCATATGAATCGAAATAAACAATTGCACGCGGATCAATCGCGTATGCAATCCAGTGAGTTCCAGGTCCGGTGCTGTTATCGAGATTAATGATACCGGTTTTAGTGTTGTTTGGTTGTTGTGGTAATTGATCTCTCATAAAGACACCTGTAAAGATTTTTATCGCTAGTTGTTTAGGAGCATCGAGTAAATCAAAATTTGACATCGGCGACAATGTCTGTGACATTGTTGTTAGTAAACTGTTCCTAGTCTCAGGCCCTCTCCGCTGTACCATGAATACGGAGTTCCTGGTTGTCTTAGACCCTTTCCTGATCGTTACTTTTTTATACCCGCTTCCGGTAGCTTTCTTTAGTGCCATCCCTGCCGCTGTACTAACGGCTCCTAGAGCGGCGGCTTTTGCTACCGCTGGGGCCGCGTCTGCAATCCACGCTGGTAGCGCAGCGAAAAGTGGAAATATACCACCTGATTTTATCATGTTCTTAATTGCGACCGCAAAGAGATTGACTTGAACACCTTTTTTATCTTTGATGGCATCATTGAAGTGTTTTATCTGACGAGCTGTCAGTGATTTTTTATTCTGACCACCAGACATCTGATTGTGTTTCAGCGATGTTGTGGTTCCACATTTTTTAGCTGCTACCAATTGCAATTTTTTAACTTGACCAGGAGTTAACGTAACACTAACATGACTATATGACATTTTATTTAATAACAGATTGATCTAATTGTCTACAACATATTTTTGAAAATATTACATATTTTCTACTGGTGCATCAACTACTCTCATTCGTCCACCAACACCTTCGAGTAGCATTGGTTTGTGGCTGAGAATAACAGCAACTGCTCTGTAATTCGGGATAAGTGGAGCTGGAGCAACCGGAAGAGTTACACGAGCTCGGAAATGTATGTCAACGACGGATTGTCTGGTTAAGTCAAGATATTCAAATGAAAAGTAATAAATCGGATATAGTTTTCTCAAATCCCACTGTGATATTTGCAGACCGGTATCTACATTATTATCGCGTCCCATAAATGTCAGCAACCGATGATACGCGCGTGCTATTTGGTTTTGATCGTAATTAAGTAAAATATCCTCGGATGGTTCCTGTTAGCCATTTATCCTTAACGAGACTTCAGAAACACCCAATTGATCAAATATCATATGGCTGCGTGTTTGTGAACCCACTCGTGTTTTATCCTGTAACGCAATAAATATATGCCGCGGCGCTGAAACCCCTTGTTTTGATGCCAGGTGCCAAGTGAATATACCATTAACAGAACTATCAAAAGTATCCGTGGTCATTGTTAGCCATGATAGCAATGATTTTCCTCCATGATCCATAAATGATAATAATTTTTCTTCTGCGGTGATTGATGTAGAGTCATTACTGTCATCCACAATGAGAGTTTTGTTATATTTACTTTACCATTGTCAACCTCTGGATGTGCAGGATTTGCTGGAATCCTCCAGACTGCATCATTATCATCACCTTTTCGCACTAAGACTACTGTATGCTTCGCTCCATAGATAACTTTTCTAACATTTCTGCAGAATCCAAATATAAGAGATAGTGGAATCGCGCAGGAAAATAATCTATGCTGTCCTTCCAACATTGATACGCGTGATGCAGCTCCTAGGTTGTAATCAGGATCATTATTTTAGGACTTTGTCTGAAATAGTTTCGGTTTGCTTGAAATAGTTTTGGTCTATCCACCCTCTCTGCTGCTCTGACTGGTGCGGTTCGAAATCGGATTCTATGTAGATTAGGTGTTGATTTCCTTTTAGGATTGGTGTGTTGATTCAGAATTTTAAATGTACAGAATGCTTTCTAAACTAGATGACGAATATGATTTAATTTTCAAAATATTTCATTATATTATATATCTTTAAAATAATGTAATTTATACTGAGGCGATTTTAAAAATGTAAAAAAAGAGTATATCCAGTAAATAATTTCAGAAAAAGAAAAGATTCAGTTTAATATATTCTTTGAAAATGGAAATATAAGATTCAATTGCAAAGAAATTTTTATTAATTAATAAAATATTTTAAAATATTTCAGAAAGCAATATTCTATTTTAACATTTTATTTTAAAAACTAATAAAGTTGTTTTGAAAAATTCTGCTTGAATTTGGTATTTTAAAAAGTAAAAAGTTTATATTTGAAAATATTATTCAGAACGTATTTTATTTCAGAAAGCAATCAACAACTTTATTTCAAAATATTTAAAACTATTTTATTTTAAAATATTTCAAAACAAAACTAAATATTTTATTTCAAAATAGTTCTTCAGAAAGTAACACGATTTCAATGAAAATTTAATACTGGATTCGATTAATATAGGTATTCATAACGTTATTTCAGCAATCTTCTAATGAAAGTAAAATGAAAACTTTGTACAAAATTAAGTTTTAAAAATTGAAGTTCGTTATTTTAAACATTAACGTATATAAGTTCAAAGAATTAGTGTAATATTAGTGTATATAATAGTGTAATAAAAATTAAGAAAATTGCAATCAATATGTTTACGATTTTGCGATATTCTTGCGATGCATATATTTATATGGATTATAAATATAAATGGGGAATGTAAACACACACACACACTTATGAAATATATCTTTATTACTAATTTGAAACACAAACTATGAAATACACGGGTATGGATTGTATCTAAAGCGAAATCAAGGAAGAAACAAAAAAGTATAAAGTTGCTTTGTAAACTTCCATATTGGCTCAGTCAGCGTAAATCTCGTAACAAATAATTGTGTCTAGGAAATGCCTGCATATTTTTCATTAAGATAATCTGAATAAGGACAAATCTGAATGTAAAGACATTAAATAAAAACCGAAAACTACACTAATGCCTGGAAATGGGAAAAAAATTTCATTTTTATAAGCACAAATATATAATCAACATGGTGATTTTGAAACTTTAAATTATACTTGTGACGTCCAAAAGTTGAAAATATGATACAAGTTACAGAATCTCCTACTTATGGGCATTACGCTGTTACACTGTGCGATGGCAAAAATACAAATGATAAATTATATCCTAGTAGAATAAAGTGGGTATTAGAGTAGTTTTTAATTATGTAAAATGAATTATAAATAATCAAGACTGTGTTATACATAATATAACTAAACCATAACATTGATTAAATTACCGTAGAAAATTCAATTTATGTATACAAAAAAGAATTATATATATATATATATATATATATATATATATATATATATATATATATATATATATATACATATACATATACATATATATATATATATATACATATACAGATATATATATACATATATATACATATATATATGTATGTATATATATATATATATATATATATATATATATATATATATATATACATATACATATATATATATACACATATATATACATATATATATATATATATATATATATATGTATATATATACACATATGTATATATATACACATATATACATATATATACATATATATATATATATATATATATATATATATATATATATATATATATATGTGTGTATATATATACACATATGTATATATATATACATATATATATATATATATATATATATATATATATATATATATATATATATATATATATATTCCATTTAAAACTATACTATGACATCGATTAAATTACCGTAGAAAAATCAATTTGTGTATACGAAAAATGAAATAGGCAATTACAGTGTAAGATAATATTGTCAGATCATTAGAAAATACAGATGGGCAACACAAAACATTGTCAAATCATTAGACAATATAGACGGGCAACAAATAAAACATTGTCCAGTCCTTAGAAAATACAGATGGGCAACACAAAACATTGTCAGATCATTAGACAATATAGACGGGCAATATATAAAACATTGTCCAGTCATTAGAAAATGCAGATGGGCAACACAAAACATTGTCTAATCATTAGACAATATAGACGGGCAACAAATAAAACATTGTCCAGTCCTTAGAAAATACAGATGGGCAACACAAAACATTGTCAAATCATTAGACAATATAGACGGGCAACAAATAAAACATTGTCCAGTCATTAGAAAATACAGATGGGCAACACAAAACATTGTCAAATCATTATACAATATAGACGTGGGTTCGAGTCTCAGCTTTAGCCAGTGTGGGTATGTGATCTGACTGAACAATTATTAAAACTACGTTAAAGATCCTAATCAAACAAACAAACAAACAAACCAGCTTCATTTGAAAAATCATTGTCACACAGTCTGTTACAAATTGGGCTTTCGATCTCACCTAACTATAATTCTCCAGCGTCAGATAACTTGGAAACCGCATAAAGGTCCCGTCGTTACTTATGGTAATTCCACATTATCCTCAGCGCCACAAGTGACCATTTTGGATTTTGTTTTCAAATTTAAAAACTTGAGTTAATAAGTTTGAATAATTCAGAATATAAATTTAAACGTAATGCTCATTCCCAATAGTTTATAATTAGATAATTATTGAATACTTAAAGTTGCAAAAGTAGTTCAAGGCTGGGTGTGTGATACGGAATCACAGACTGAATAACGGATTCAAGCGTTTAGTTTATTTCTACTAAATATAAAGATTCTACTCTATTTGATGTGTGCTCAATAGAAAATGGCATATGGAGTTTATCGATCAAGGTATCAAAGTGAAAATAATGATTCATTCGAAATGAGACATTTATCAATCAAATTCATAATAACAATTAAATCTTACAGTTTATGCTGCGTGCTTTCGACGGCGCGCATTTGACGGGTATATTTCGCTGCGCGCTTTTGTCGGTGCGCTTTTGTCGGCTCGCGTTTGTCGGCGCGCTTTTGACTTGCGCGCTAACGACGGGGTGCCATTATCTACACATATACACAGGGCAAATGTCTTATAAGCCTTCCGGATGGTTTGAATCAATTAGCGTGTTCTTGTAGAATTGCCAAATTTGACTATTTGTGTGTCGGTATTAATGCGACTTTTCCGTGTGCAGTCTGGATGAGATTGAATATTAATAGTCCAAAAACTACGAAACTTGGAGATGTATCAATAAGAATTTAGCCAAGAAAAAGAATTAGCCGTACTGGTAGACAGTTTTTGAGATAATTAATGCAAATTACAAACTGATATAAAAGTATCATAAGTAGTAACGTGAGATACCCTAGCGTCAAGGGAAAATCCAGTCAAGAAGGGCTTGGGACACTATGGCGTCAGCCAGGTGGGACTGTATAGCGTCAAGGGAAATTGAATATGGTGGGACTGTATAGCGTCAAAGGGAATTTAACATGCGAACTATTTGGGACTATTTAGTGACAAGGGAAATTTAACATAGTAGGACTATATAGCGCCAAGGGAAATTTAACATGCGAAATATTATTTTTATTTGGACCTGTCTAGCGACAAGGGAAATTGAGGCAAAGAAAGCAAATATCTTTTCGAGGTATATGAGTAGCCCTGAAAACAAACCACACAATCTCCTATCAAAACAGAAGGGAAGGAAAATAAAATCACACAATCTCCTATACACACAGAAGGAAAGGAAAACAAAACAAGGATAATTAAGAACACCAAACATTCCATGTGAAATATGTTCATTGTTTTCATTCATTCATCAATTTAATAAAACGGTAGTGTGATATTTATTGTCGACTGACTTCTTAACATATCTCAAATATAATTGATGTCCTGTGTTTCTCAGCACACGCTACAAACAATGTTGCCAAGTTTTAACAAATCTAAGTCGAAGGGGAACAAAAAGCAGCACTAAAACGTGCTTTGTTCTATCGACAGTCTAAGCTGTGTGTTTTGATTTGAAATTCCAAGTTAACCATAGGCAGGGTCATAAAGTGCAATGTCACTAGCGTCAATCATTGTTACATTGCTAAAATTCTTCCGAACGTGTGTTTTGGTTGTGTTTTTTTATTTCAAAGTTAGTCATAAGCAAGGTTATACAGTGCAAGATCACTCGCGTTATGAATGAAATAGTCTCGTATTTGCTTCCTTTCTAAAAAAAACGGTAGATCTCATGCTTAAAAAAAATTCCTTGACACATTGCAGAGCCAAACAATAAAGATAAAGCTCCGATACCTGAATTGTACAAGTTTGTAAACTCAAGATTTTATTTCATTCAACGATTTACTGATTGACTATTTGTAAGGGTGTAGCGTTTGAAAAAAAATTACATGACAAGCGAAAATTATGGTGCCTGTGCCTACTGATTAAAAATTTGGAGAGTTATCTTCAAACGGGAACATCTACCATACGTATTACGACGAGAGAGAGAGAGAGAGAGAGAGAGAGAGAGAGACTCTATATTACACCTACTTTTAAAAATAAACAGGACACTTACGCTTGTTTTTGTGGTATATTTTCCCTTAGAAAAATTCAAAGAAACACACATCCCACTTAGAAAATCAATTCCATAGGAAAGGTCCACGATTTTAAAATATCACCAGAGTGAACCGATGACAAATACGACTAAAATGTTCTCACAAAATAGTTAATCCAAATACGCTGTGATGTATTTGACTCTAAAATTGACATAATTTCCGTGCGATCGCACAGGGTACGATTGTTCTTGCTTTAGTTTTACTTCTTTTTGTATATAAATAATCTAGCGGTGAAACACGATCTATCTCGAAACTAGGTGAAGAGCATCTGAAGTCAATTCGAAGTGAACGCGATAAGAAAATTAGTCTAGCCAATGAAATTGTTTATGATGAGTGATGCAATGTTTTGTACGAAGGTAGTATGGCAAAATAATAAATACGCTCTCAAGTTGTTCCCATTGCAGGGCAGACAGGAATGTGAACTTAAATCCCTCCGTTGTGTATTGTAACATTTCTTCTTACCACATCATCTACTGAATGGTCACAGTACTCGTACCATTTCTTTTTACCATTTTACCACATCAGCTACTGAACGGTCACAGTACTGGTTCGCATTTTGAAACTGACAATATATTTGTATCTCACTTAAACATTTTGACGTACACACTCACATCGGTATAGTCAGAAGTGGTGCAGTATTAAGTGGCATGGTTTTGTTCTCTTTTTTTTTTTCTTCTTTTCTTTTAAAACTTGTGATTCTGGGATTTGTACGAATTAACGAAGCAAGTTCAGTGAACCTCAAGGATAAAAACCAAAGTTGTCTGTCTATTGATGTGAATATTTACATTTAAAACAATGTGACCTACAAAACACAAAGATATACGGCAAGCATGATTAGAATGAACATAACAACACCTAACTGTAGTAACAAAGAGATGTTTTTCTTCACGTCCGCGTAACTTCGAGTTTCAATCCTCTTTCAAGACAAACTTGGTATCCTTTTGTGAGCGAGAAATTAAAATACTGATAAAACTTAAGCGCTTTGCTATAGACTATAGTATAGATAATTTCAGCAACAAACTAAACAACATAAATACCGTTACAACAATAGAAATACCGAAATCGTATATTAAAAAAGAAATGCGTTTAAAAAAATAATTAAAGATTAACGATGGCTAAGTAATAAAACCGAATTTAAGAAAGGCAATGACATTTGTATATAGGCCTTTTACTTTGATATTGTATGCGGATGTAATCTGCCATATATTAACAGCTTGAATATAGGTATACGCAAAGAGAAACCTCAATTCAAACTGACTTTTTCAGATTTGTTCCTTTTTTTATTTTTTGGGAACACACCTAGACACTATTCAACGGTGGAACAGGGAAAATACAAATATCAAAACAAACCATACAATTTACTATCCACACACGGGAAGCAGCCAAAACAAACCCCATGATCTACTATCCAATAGCCTAAAATCTTCTGTCCACACACGGGAAGCAGCCAAAACAAACCACATAATTTACTATCCAATATCATACAATCTACCATCCACAAACGGGGAAGAAGCCAAAATAAAACATACAATTTACTATCCACACACGGGAAGCAGCCAAAATAAAACATGCAATTTGCTATCCACAAACGGAAAGCAGCGAAAACAAGCCACTTAATCTACTACCCAACATCACACAATCTATCATCCACACACGGGAAGCAGCCTAAACTAACCACATAATCTAAAATCCAATATCATACAATCTTCCATCCACACACCGGCAAGCAGCCAAAACAAACCATTTAATCTATTATCCAAAATCACACAATCTACCATTCACACACGGGAAGCAGCGAAAACAAACCACATAATTTACTATTCAATATCTACAATCTTCCACCCACAAACGTAGAAGCAGCCAAAATTAAACATACAATTTACTATCCACACACGAAAACAGTCAATATAAAACATACAATTTACTATTCACACACGAGAGCAGTCAAAATAAAACATACAATTTCCTATCCTCACACGGGAAGGAGCCAAAACAAACCACACAATCTGCTATCCAATATCACACAATCTATCATCCACACACGGGAAGCAGCCAAAATAAAACATACAATTTACTATCTACACACGGGAAGCAGACAAAATAAAACATACAATTTACTATCCACACACGTGAAGCAGCCAAAACAAACCACATAATCTACAATCCAATATCATTCACACACGAGAAGCAGCCAAAGCAAATCACATAATCTACTATCCAATATCATAAAACCTACCATCCACAAACGGGGAAGAAGCCAAAATAAAACATACAATTTAATATCCATACACGAGAAGCAGCCAAAATAAAACATACAATTTACTATCCACACACGGGAAGCAGCCAAAACAAGCCACATAATCTACTATCCAATATCATACAATCTACAATCCACAAACGGGGAAGCAGCCAAAATAAAACATACAATTTACTATCCACACACCGGTAAGCAGCCAAAACAAACCTCTTAATCTAGTATCAAAAATCACACAATCTACTATCCACACACGGGAAGCAGCCAAAATAAAACATACAATTTACTATCCACACACGGGAAGCAGCCAAAACAAACCACATAATCTACTATCCAATATCACACCATCTACCATCCACACACCGGTAAGCAGCCAAAATAAAACATACAATTTAATACCCCCACACGAGGAAGCAGCCAAAAAAACCCCAATATAATCTACTATCCAAAATCACAAAATCTACCATCCACACACACGGGCAAGAAGCCAAAACAAAACATAACAATTTACTATCCACACACGGGGAACCAGCCAAAGCAAACGGTTTAGTGTTGGAAATGTTTGGATAGTTTGATGTGAGGGATAGAAAGAAGTCAAAGAGCATCTATATTTTGAAAAAAATGTAAAACAAACGACAGACGCATGGGTTTCAAAAAACATTTTTTATTCAAATAAGAAACAACTAACAAAACACAATTTTGTTCAACTAAAAACATTGATTCCAAGAAGCAGTTTACGAACTACGGTTCAAAAGGTAAAAAAGTTCCCAAGTATTCATTTTTTCTGTGGCCTTTTTTCTTCACAGGTGATAAGTCATCAATTCGATCCAGACATTTTGCTTGAAAAGGTCTGTCAAGTAACTGTTTGCTTCGTCTCCTTAATCTTGGCCAAGAGAGCTTCGATGTGATCAATTTCTCGAGCAAACAATGGAGGAGAGGAATGATAACGCAAGTCTATATACCACTAAAGTAACACGGTTTCTCCTAAGATGAGACTCCAAGCTTCGTTCAGATCATCGTCCAATTTTTCTTCTTGATTCATCATCATACATTTATCGTGTTGAATTTTACTGGGATCATCGTTTTGACATCCATAACAATCTTTCTTAATCATGTCCCTTATTTTATCTTCAAAGTGTTTGGCAAAACAGGTGACTAAATGTTGTTCCTGTTCTCTGTAACATCCCATTCCATTTCCATTGATTCTCCACTGTTCAAAGAAAGACAAGGGGCTTCCATAGTTTCTAATAGTCTAGAATGACTTCTCTCAAACTGTTGATTTCTATGGTATTATCAAATTCAGCATACAGAATGACATTCACCGTTTCTTCAAGAGCCCCTGCAAACTGAAGTTCCACACGCAGTTGCCCAGATTTTAAAGGGTGGAAATGTCCCTTGTTGCTGCCTTGGTCTGGAGTGAAATCAAAATCCCACAAAGTGTAGCCTTCTGCATAGTCGTCGTAGGAACTACCGTGACTGGTGTTGGTTCCTAATTGTCCCGTGGATTCGTACAGCGACAAGTACGATCTCTATTAATTCTTCTGGGCAAAGTCGGGTTCGAAGGGTCGGGTACACACAGTTTTGCCATCGCGACTGATATCGATTTTGGATACTTTGCAGTGCTTAAACTGGAAAGGATTTTGATCGTGGGTACCGTTGAGGGCTGCATTGCTGACGATACCAATGAATAAACGTTTGGTTAACTGTCCTTGGAACAGATGATCTTCGATCTTAGATTGGAGTCCAGTGGCATTGGTGAAAGTTTTTACTTCCACTCGTCGTATCGGATACATGGCTGTCGTTCTGCTCAAAGTGTCACTGATATGATTTTCCACTTTAGGTAACGCTTCTACGCGACGCACGTATAACCTGGCTTCTTCGATAATGGTTTTGTATTCGTTGACATGAGCAATCAAATGGAAAGCAGTACTGCTACGATTCAGTCTCAAGCGAATATCCACTGTTCAGCAAATACTTCTCTTGAAAACACATGTCCAACTGCAAGCGATCGAACAGTTCTAATCTACGTACTTGAAGAATTTTCTTTCGACACTCGTTAAAACCCACATTGTAAGGATCGTCATCTACGGTCAAGGCTGTGTCGTTAAACTTATCTGCGGTGTCAGGTTTCCATACCACGCAAGCATCTAAATGAGTGTTCTTGGCTTCTTTTCCGTACGTTAAGAGATTTTCGAGGTACGCTCGGTAAGGGTAAGTATCCATGCTACTGCTCACCAGTTTGTTATTCATGTACAAATCCACATCGCTGAACAAGGAATGCATGAAATTGTTGACGGGAGCTACTCGGGCATCGGCTCCTGGAACGGAGTTGTCCGTTTTAATCACTTTCACTTTCAAATACAAGTAACTGCTGTTCAGATCGATGCAATCTTCCGGTTTCCCTTTGATTTAAAACTCGATGGGAGCTGAATCCGCCAAAGAGGAGACGGGATGAAATTCAACCCATTGGGATTCTTGCATGGTCATCATAGTGGGTGTAATGGCAAAGAGATCAAGTTCCGACTTGGAACTTGCACAAGATTCTTGGTGCATCATTTTTTCTCAGTCTCTATGTTTCGCTTTTAATAATCAAAAATGTCTAAGTCTCGAACGGTTCTTTTTTTCTTAGTCTTTCTAACTTTAGAGGTATGGAGACTTTTGGAAGGATATCTTCGTCGTCGCTTTCTGCCTTGTCCTTGCTCTGTCCTCAGGGAAGCAGGAATGCCAGACTCGGTACCGTTCAGGGCATTTATAGGACTTTCTCGTTGACCCAAAATTTATTTACCCATTTGAATCAAGACATTTTGCCTGCTCTAAAGAAAGCTTCTTTGGGGTTTTGTTTGTCAATGAGAACATTTTGAAGAAATTCTTTGCCGTGAGTCAATGCGGTATCTTTTAAGGCATGCAATCCTCGTGTCACCATTGGTTTCAAAACAGGGACCACGGAACGAAAGGCTGATTTAAACATATCTCCTAAATCATGTCCTCGTTGTCGAGCGACTTCTCGGTACACAGGATACATCAATTTTCAGTTGTTAGAAAATCGTTTGTGAAAATGGAGTTTCACTGTTACTTTCCCTTTGGTAAATGGAATATTATGTCCTAGATCTCCTTTTATAGTAATGTTGACACTGTCAAAATACAACTTACTGACAGGCAAATAATGAGGATGTACAAATTCGCGGTGAACATGATAGGTATTTCCACCTTCTCGTTACCGATCATGGCAGAATCCTCTTTGAAAGGAATGACACGCAGTATCGGCAAAGAGGTGTGTCCCACGACGTTGTACTCCACCACATCGGAGTACACAAACATCAATTTGAGTCCTTGGTTCATTTCTACAGGGAATCGAAAATATTTTGCAAAATCCAAGTTACTGGTTATGGCTGGTATTTCTTTTTTCTTGACCAACCTGAAGTCTCCACTCAAAATATCATACAATTCAGGACAAAAGGTAATGGCCATTATTTTATCCTCTGAAAATTTGATCATTAGTCTACAAGCCACTTTATTGTACTCAAACGTAACACTTTTTTGGCTTTTTCTATGGCTTTACCAAACAAAGCATTGAACCTGGTTACAATCGTATTAAAAAAATGTTGACCACTAAAATAATAACCTGCAGGAATGGTTAACAGATTGGTGGACCGTTTAGTTTTGGTGTCCTGTGTTTTCATCGGGTCACTGACAGTGATGCGTTCGTCTAAGATTTGTTGTAATTGCTCGTAATACACTTCTACTGAAAAACTGTTTTGATTTTTGACGATATGTTTGATTTGTGTAGGGTGTATCATTTCCACTAAAGCTACTTCCCAATGAGCATCTAGATCCAAATGAATGACTTGTGGTAATTTAGCCGTGTAACAGCACAACGTGTTGTTAGGAAGCACCTCCATGGAACTGTCACTAGGTAACGTTAAGTAAAATTGGTTAATATTGTTGTTCATAATTCCAACGTTTTCCTGTTCGGGGGGTCATTCGAGGTTAAAGGAGTGTCTAAAAGAGGATTGTGATTGACGGGGTGACTGTTAGGAGAATGACTGACGTTGGACGCAAGGCTTCCAAAATTGTTACTGTTGTTCCCGTTGTAAGAGTATTTCAGGGAAGGATTGGGAAGAAGATAACTGATACAACTGCTGAGTAAAATGGTCCACAATTGTTTGTGTCCTTGTTGCAAACGCAATTTAGCAATGGCTGCACCGATGACACAATACATCACAAAGATTTGACAGAAAAAGACGATTTGGGTTTTAGGGACACGTTGTCCACACCACACCCACAAGGGATGCTTTTGTAAATCTTGCAGAGAAGAACTGGCTGAAGGAGTAGTCACTGTGGTAGCTGAAGCTGTATTGAAGGGCATGATGGTCACTTCTTTTTATAGTCGATGACTTTCGAAGCGTCAATCCAAGAATCAAAACTGGGAGGATATCCTTTCCAACGTACTTGGACTTCTTTGACACGCCTTTTACCTACTTTACGGGTTCTTCGTTCGAGAATGCTTTCAATGTCGTACACGTCGTCTTCTTTTTTGGTAACAATTTGCAACTCAGGCAAGTAAAACGTTCCTTTTAATACTTCTCCATTCATGTCTTCCAATTTATAGACTGTAGGATGACGATCACGCACTCGTCCAGTAACACGAAACAATTCGGTGGTCCAGTTCGGTAAGTAACCTTTGTCGAAAGTGCGTTTGGTTTTATCAATGCGAACCCAATCTCCAGGGGTTAACACTCCACCTTTCTTGGGGACAGCCATCGTCCGGAACGTACCAAACAGACGCTCAAAAACAGTCACTTCGTTGTCGGGTGTCACATCTTGTGGGGCAATTCCAATGCTTGTATGATAAGATTGATTGTAGGCATGGACTAAATGCGGTAAGACGTCGATGTACTTGAGAGTGTGTTGATGCGTAAAATATTTCCACGTGCGTTCTTTCAAGGTACGTTGAAAACGTTCCACGATGCTAGCTTTGGTTTCAGGATTTTCGGTGGTAAAAATATGAATGTCACGTTTCTTTAATTCTCGTTGGAAAGCTTGGTTCAGAAATTCGGTGCCTTTGTCGGTTTGCCATCGAAGAGGGTGACGACCACTTTGTTTCAACACCAGTTGCAAAGCTAGTACTAGCTCTCCACTCGATTAGGAAGTCAATGGTACGACCCAGGCAAATTTAGAGAAGACGTCGATGGCACAAACAAATATTTGTAGCCGCGATTGTAGGTGGCTAAATGAGAGACATCAGCTAGATCGGCTTGCCATTGATGACCGATGCCTTCTACTTGAATGCGATTTCTGTGAACGTTTCGTCGAATGGGTTTGTGTATAGTGTACGTAGATTGTTCTTGTAACCATCGTTGTACTTCATGTAAATGGAGTTTTCTCAGGCGAGTTTTAGCAGCATGATATAATTTCTGAACACCGTAGTAGCCTGCAGGGTGGGCTGGATCGTAGGAAATGCTGGCTAACACCTTCTCCATGGTTTTGTTAATAAGGTACCCACTCTTCGATGATACTGCTTTGGGTGGGGCGAAATGGGGTTTGTTTGGAAACGGTGTTACGTGTCCGATGTGCCACAGGAGTAAACGTCGAGGGTACTGGTGGTGGTGTTGGTGGTAGTTGAGGTAATGTGATAGCTTTGGTCTTCTTTTCTTTTCTCACTTCTGGTTTTCTTTCTTTCTTTTTCACTTTAGTCGAGGGAGGAGAGGCCACCATCTTTTTAATCCAAGTTTTGAGTTCTTCTCGTTGGGGAGTGGGGGAAGGGGTCAACAAGGAAGCTGCAATCTTACTCGGAATGGGAGTGGTGGTGTGTGTTTCAAAAAATATCACGGGGTTCTTCATCCTTTGGTAATGGTGGGGTTACGTCTGTCTTGTCCGCTGTAGAAAGTGATGGCAACGGACTATTCATTAGAGCCTTAAAATCGGCCAGAGTGGGTAGAGCTGTTTGTTCCACAGCTTTTCGATGACAGAGTTGCAGTCGTTTCAAGAGTTGGCCGTACTTTTGCGATTTTTCGGTTTCGGACAAATCGTTGCGATGCATCAAGGATTGCAATTTGTGTTGTAATTGGGATATCTCGCTCAAATGAGGATTGGGTGGTAAATGGGGGGTTCGTTGTTCTTGCCAACGATGGTATTCCATCTATGGTTTGTAAGGGACTAAAGTCAGTTTTCGTCCTTCCGTGGGCTTCCAATGGTTATGTGTGAGATTGTTGTGCTCTATAGGGCCCTTTTATCTTCAGGAAGGATCATTCATATTTCTACCCATTCCTTGGGGTATCTCTTGCGACATCCCTTGGGTTATCCCTTGTGTCACCCCTTGTATCAAACCTGGTATTAAGCCTGTCAACAAAGGAGCAAGAAAGGGTAAAAATCCAAGGGTAAAAATCCACCGCGTTGCACCAACATCTCTTTCTTTTGACGGACGGGTATTTTGTTTTGAACCATTTGACGAAGAACTTGTCGATGTTTGGCTAAGCATTTTTTCTGGTGTGGAGACAAAGGTATCGTGCCTTTCAAGACAATCAAACAACATTCGCACACGGTATCGATGACATCTTTGGAGGCCGTTTTAATGATTTGTTTTCGCATGGGTGGAGAGGCTTTGGACAGAACGGACAGCACGTCTTCGTGTTTGGCTAAACGAGGAGGTAGTCCTTTCCTTTTCTTTACCTTGTGGGGTGAATAAGAATGTTTTCTGCGAAGTGACATCTTTGCTTGTTCGTTCCAGAAATACACTGACTTCAAAGACTTGGTACACATACTCTTTTATCTTGTTTTCTAGCGCTTCGTCAAAAAATGTAACAATGTGTTTCCCAAAATCGCCAAAGTAACCTCCTTTTTGGTGACTCTTTTTCTTTAAACGACTGCGTCTTTTTAGGGATGACGTCGATGTTTGGCTAAGCGTTTTGTAGGATGACGAGATTGTCTTTATAATTTTCCTTTTTGGACAGAAGAACGGCGATGGTTGTGGTGTGCACGTTTTTGAGGAGACACCATTGGGTGTTCAGAAGTGGCACAGAAAATACTGATTCACGTTGTTGTCCTCAAGTCATTTTTATACTGGAATGCGACGCCACTGATTATCTTTCCGTCGTATCAACTTCATGACAGGTAACACACGTCGTGAAGGGGTTCGTAACGGACTTAATCGGGACAGTTCTTGTTTGGACAAATTCAGTAAACTCTTTAACATGCCAGATCTTTCTAATAGTTTTGACTTTGGGGGCAGGTACTTTGTGAATAGCTGCTACTGCCGCTAATGTGGAAGAGGGTGTCACCGGTGGAGGAGACATTTTGGGAGACGCAGATTTCCAATGTTTCATTAAATTAGGAAGAACGGGTGTCAAATTGTATTTGGCTGGCATCAGCAGCAGCGGAGAAGTGGAAGAACCTTAGGCTAGTGGAAACGCAGTCACTGGTGCTTCAGGTCGTGGTTTACGAAGGTAAGTTTGCGTCCTGGCCGAAGTACCTCTTTTGCGTGTGACAGCTCTTTTCTGTTGACTTTTCATTTTCTGTGTTTTGGTCTTGGCACCATTGTTCTTTTTCTTGGGGGTTCGTTTGGCTTTTTTCTTGGGATGATCTTTGGGAGCAATGGGATTCCATTTTAAAAGGGAACGAATGATGACACCTCCTAGAGAACCGCTACCTCCAGGTTATAAAAATAATTTGCTTTTTGATTTGAGTGTCGATGCGAGGATCGGCCATTTGCGTCAAAGCTACTTTGTTTCTGTTAAAAAGCGTTTGGTTTGATGTGGAATGTGAATGATGCCTCGCAGTTATTGATGTGCTGTCACCATAAACCATCGTAAGACTTCTTTGAGACTGGCTTCTAAGACGTGAGCACGTATTAGTGGATTTTTTTCGCGACTGATATTGTACAAGGCACGGATCAATTTGATAGAAAGATGAGACTGAAGGGACGTCATGTTGACGATGTATGAGACAAGGTCAAAGTGATCGAGGTTTTTATAGATTTTGTTGTTGTTATTGTTATGTCGACGACGAGGACGTGTACACGACAGGTCCTCCGTCTTGACACCGGTCGTGAAATAAATCGGTACGAAATCGCAAATAATCGGGAGTGGTGGGTTTTAAATCCACGAGTATATAGGCGTGTGGGGTTTGAGTGGCATCATCGTACGCATGAGTCAGCCAAGGTGTTACTAACTGTTTGGCTGAGACTTGCACTTGCGATTTATCCCTAGGACTTTTAGACAAGACCACGTAATAAGCATTGAGACTAATGGTACGATGGGCTTTACTTTGTTGAAACAAATTTTGTGTAATATAAATGACACTGGCATTACGATGATGCCCTTTACGCGTAAACCACAGTTTAATTTCTTCTTCGTCTTCTCCTAACATGTCGTGAAAAATGACCAAATGAGTTTGACTAGGGTCAGATACAATCCCATCGTCTTTGCTAGGAATGCCTTCCACAAACACAATGGAATCACCTTGACGTTCTTGCAAGAGGCTGTATGCCGATTGCCACTCTTTGTAACACCACACATGCGTTGAGGTGAACGATCAATCAAATGATGTTTATGTTCGATCAAACGTTTGACAAATTCGGTTTTGCCTGAACCGCTCGGTCCAGCAATTAACATGTTAAAAGGATGACGAAGATACAAGTCCTCCCAACTAGCATGATCTAAGTGTTCGTCAATGACTTTGAATGTCGAGAAAGAAGGAATATAAATAGCAGAGTTGGCCATAGTAGCGTAGAGTATGATACTATTGATACAAAAACAGACAAGACAAGAGGTTTTTATACTTTTTGTCAAGATACGTTTATTTCAATTCATGTTTAAATTCGAACAACGCGAAAGACAAAAATACATAAAAGCCAAATGGATAAGTACAGGAATAAAATACACATGGTGACGATCAAAGTGGTATATAAACAAGTCTCTGTACGACATCATTTGGGTAACCAAGGTGTCCTAGAGGTAGTGTGTAATGTTCTTATAGTCTCTACATGGGGTACAGTTACATAGGTGTTCTCTCGGAAGGGTCTTTGTGGGGGAATGTCCACGACAGTCCTGTCTTGAAAAGAGTGATTGTCCTCGGTGACAGATTCTTCTTCTTCTTCTGGCACTGTCACTAACACAGGTTTAAAAGTGACTTTTTTCACTCGACAATGAATTTTACGATCACAACGCTTGAGCATAATGGGATGCTTCTTTTTGTCCAAGCCTCAAAACCCCAACTTTTCCAGTCACGTACATCTGTCCAATGAGGGTGTAAATCACAAGCCACACACACATCCTCGTACACCGCTTCCGTACGTAAAAGTTGACGAATCTTTCTTTCCGGTAGAGGTTGAGACGTATCCAGATGAAAGCGTAAGGCTTTTAACAGAACGAGTCTCTCGTGGACATTTAAAAGAGTCACCATACTGTCTTTGTAGGTATTGTTCGTACAGTGTCCACAAGGAATCGACAGGTAAACGAAATCTCAGAAAGCAAGTCACTAAAACACACACTACACGTCGACTCCAATGGATGAGACACAGTTCTCGTAATAAGTGTTCATAGTCCTCCACCGTGTGAATGTTCTCATTGATATCCTTCCACGGAATCTGTTTTATCACAAGTGATAAAGATTGTGGCATGGTAGTTCTATTTTATTATTCTTTTTTGTCGAAGACCATGAGTGTATAATCTGCACAGAATTATTTAAAATCTTCTCCAAAGCGAAAGTGATTAACATAACATGTAATTTCGGGCCACTGCCATTCAGGATCACGGTTAAAAAAGATCAAAACATCTTCAGATGTAAACGGTCTAAATTGGAATATGTGGAAGGTACACTTGATCCAGAGAAATCTGACACGTTGATTGATTTTTTTCACTTTCCTCTTGTGAATTTTACAACACAAAAGCTCTACAGTCACCAGTTGAGATTTTTCTGTAGCAAGTCCCTGCCAAACTTCCTTGTATATTTTCTGTTGCAATTTGTGTGGTGATCCTTGATTATTATTTTTTTTAAAGAGGGTTTATATACTGGTCTAGGTTTGTCTCCAAGCCAAACTGGTTTGTTAAACGACATGGTACAGTATTGTCACTTTCAATCACTAAGTCCCACTAAAGGTAAGTAGTGACAATTCGGAGACCATCAAACATGTTCCAGGTAAGCGGAATCTTTCTGTTCCCACTGGTAAGTTGACACACCACAACTGAAACACTTGAATTTATCCCCTTCGCCCAAGTAGAAAAACCGGCTCTGGCTAATTCTTTAGGAGTTGGTCCAGGTAGATATGTTGGCCAGTTTTCTTTGAAAGTTTGGAATCAACATTTAAAGTTAAAGTATTCAGGCAAGCGTACAGGGAACGAATATTCGTCTTTCACAAGTTCATTTCGATACAGGTACGGTGAAATTATCAGGTTACTTTGGATTGAATGACATCCGTAGGATAGTAGCCGTATGGTCTCACGCGGAGATGGCATGCTTTTGCATCAAGAGTGATTGAGAAGGTACTGTGACACGTACGTACTCCAGAAGTACGCTTCTCGACTACGATGTCTCATTCTCTCTGTCACTTTTACTTTGTTGCTGACCACGATGTCTACCAACAACTGTATTTCTTTATTTGATTTTTTTAAAAATATAAAATACTAGATCCATTTTTTAAAATAATCTACTCTTATTTGACAGCAGCGACAACGACTTCTACACTTACCACAGCTGCTACACCTACAAAGGGGATCCTTCCCAAGACCAAAGTATGAGACAGCGCAAGCAAGTTGTGAAGTTTAGTGAATCTATATAAGCAACAACTGTCAAGTCTGCTATGTTTCAATTTTGTTTCTGATAATAATTTATTATATTTCACATTATCCCAAGTGGAAGGTTACAAACCGTACAAAAGTTATATGACTTTAGCTTTTGACACTTACACATACTTCTTTCTATCGTGTGATTAGTAGATTTGCGTTTTGGCTTCTGCCTGTGTGTGAATTGTATGGTTTGTTTTGATATGTGTATTTTCCTTGAATAGTGTTTAGGTGTGTTCCAAAAAAATAAAAAAAGGAACAAATCTGAAAAAGTCAGTTTGAATTGAGGTTTCTCTTTGTGTATACCTTTTTTTCAAGCTGTTAATACATGGCAGATTACATCCGCATACAATATCAAAGTGAAAGGCCTGTATACAAATGTCATTGCCTTTCTTAAATTCGGTTTTATTGCTTAGCCATCGTTAATGTTTAATTATTTTTTTAAACGCATTTCTTTTTTAATAGACGATTTCGGGCTTTCTATTGTTGTAACGGTATTTATGTTGTTTAGTTTGTTGCTGAAATTATTTATATTATAGTCTATAGCAAAGCGCTTAAGTTTTATCAGTATTTTAATTTCACGCTCACAAAAGGATACCAAGTTTGTCTTGAAAAAGGATTGAAACTCTTAAGTTACGCGGACGTGAAGAAACACATCTCTTTGTTACTACAGTTAGATGTTGTTGTGTTCATTCTAATCATGCTTGCCGTATATCTTTGTGTTTTGCAGGTCATATTGTTTTAAATGTAAATATTCACATCAATAGACAGACAACTTTGGTTTTTATCCTTGAGGTTCACTGAACTTTGCTTCGTTAATTCGTACAAATCCCAGATTCACAAGTTTTGAAAGAAAAGAAAAAAAAGAAACAAACCATGCACTTAATACTGCACCACTTCTGACTATACCGATGTGAGTGTGTACGTCAAAATGTTTAAGTGAGATACAAATAAATTGTCAGTTTCAAAATGCGAACCAGTACTGTGACCGGTCAGTAGCTGATGTGGTAAAATGGTAAAAAGAAATGGTACGAGTACTGTGACCATTCAGTAGATGATGTGGTAAGAAGAAATGTTACAATACACAACGGAGGGAATTAAGTTCACATTCCTGTCTGCCCTGCAATGGGAACAACTTGAGAGCGTATTTATAATTTTGCCATATTACCTTCGTACAAAACATTGCATCACTCATCATAAACAATTTCATTGGCTAGACTAATTTTCTTACCGCGTTCACTTCGAATTGACTTCAGTAGCTCTTCACCTAGTTTCGAGATAGTTCGTGTTTCACCGCTAGATTATTTATATAAAAAAGAAGTAAACTAAAGCATGAAAAATTGTAGCCTGGGCGATCCCATGGAATTTATGTCAATTTTAGAGTCAAATACATCACAGAGTATTTGGATAACTATTTTGTGAGAACATTTTAGTCATATTTGTCATCGGTTCACTCTGGTGATATTTTAAAATCGTGGACCTTTCCTATGGAATTGATTTTCTAAGTGGGATGTGTGTTTCTTTGAATTTTTCTAAGGGAAAATATACCACAAAAACAAGCGTAAGTGTCCTGATTTTTTTAAAAGTAGGTAGAGCATAGTCTCTCTCTCTCTCTCTCTCTCTCTCTCTCTCTCTCTCTCTCTCTCTCTCTCTCTCTCCGTCGTAATACATTTGATTGAAATTATAATGGTAGATGTTCCCGTTTGAAGACACCTCTCAAAAATTTTAATCAGTAGGCAACATAATTTTCGTTTGTCATGTAATTTGTTTTTCAAACGCTACACCCTTACAAATAGTCAATCAGTAAATCGTTGGATGAAATAAAATCTTGAGTTGACAAACTTGTACAATTCAGGTATCGGAGCTTTATCTTTATTTTTGGCACTGCAATGTGTCACGGAAATTTTTTTTAAGCATGAGATCTACCGTTTTTTTTAGAAAGGAAGCAAATACGAATTTCATTCATAACGCGAGTGATCTTGCACTGTATAACCCTGCTGATGGCTAACTTTGAAATAAGAAAAACCAGAACCAAAACACACGTTCGGAAGAATTATAACAATGTAACAATGATTGACGCGAGTGACATTGCACTTTATGATCCTGCCTATGGTTAACTTTGAATTTCAAATCAAAACACACAGCTTAGACTGTCGATAGAACAAAGCACGTTTTGGTGCTGCTTTTTGTTCCCCTTCGACTTAGATTTGTTAAAACTTGACAACATTGCTTGTAGCGTGTGCTGAGAAACACAGGACATCCCTTAACTTTGAGATATGTTAAAAAGTCAGTCGACAATAAATATTGCACTACTTTTTTTATTAAATTGATGAATGAATGAAAACAATGAACATATTTCACATAGAATGTATGGTGTTCTTAATTATCCTTGTTTTGTTTTCCTTTCCTTCTATGTGTATAGGAGATTGTGTGATTTTATTTTCCTTCCCTTCTGTTTTGATAGGAGATTGTGTGGTTTGTTTTCAGGGCAACTCATATACCTCGAAAACATATTTGCTTTCTTTGCCTCCATTTCCCTTGTCGCTAGACAGGTCCAAATAAAAATAATATTCCCCATGTTAAATTTCCCTTGTCGCTAAATAGTCCCAAATAGTTCGCATGTTAAATTCCCCTTGACCCTATACAGTCCCACCATATTCAATTTCCCTTGACGCTTATACAGTCCCACCTGTAGATGCTATACAGTCCCACCAGACGCCATAGTGTCTCAAGCTCTTTTTGACTGGATTTTCCCTTGTCGCCAGGGTATCCCACCTTACTACTATCGTAGTTCCAAACTATTTCCGCGGTGTGCTAAGAATGGACTTTTTCTCCTCTTAAATATTAAAACCAGTTACATTCTAACTTTGGTATTTGTTATTGCAGATTTCATCCATTCTGCCTGAACACAAGATCAAAGAAAATGAGTATTAGAACAGCTATGACGTATGATATGCCCATGAGCCTTCAGCAATGCTGCCTGGACTTCATATGCAACAACTTGGACGTACTGTGCCAGGAAATCCGACTGCCACGTTCCATCAATGTCAAACTTGCTTTCAAGAACTCCGATGTCTTCTTTAGTGACAAAATATCTGAGGAATTTCTCAAGACCCTTTGTGAAAAGGGTAAACTCAATGACGAGACCCTCTCACTCTTTGACTCAAATTTCATGAATTTAAAGAGGGTCTGTATAAAAGATGCGCAGCTCTCATCCGCTGGCTTAAGGATATTAAAGACTCAAAAAATTTTAGAATTAAAAGTTTCAGGATTAGGAAATGTGACCGTGAATGATGTAATAAGTTCTCTAGGACAGTGGACATTGAGCAATTTGAGAACTCTGCACGTGTCCAATTTGAAATCACTGCACAGTTCAAAAACATTCAGTGTCGGTAACTGTTTGAACACTACTGATCTAGCTGTAAACATCTCAAGTCTTCGAAGACTTCAATATTTAGACGTTAGTAATACCGAATTCAACATGTCTGGGCTGGAAATAATTGCAGAAGAATTGCCTTGTCTGGAAATCTTGAACATTTCTTGTACACATGTCAATGACATTTCACCCCTTCGAAATTGCAGGGACAGATTAAAGTACCTGTCTATGTACCAGCTCAAAATCTATGCAGATATTATACCTGTCTTGACTGAACTGACACAGCTCGTGCACTTAGACGTGTCGTATGACTCGTACTCAATTATTCGGCCCGGAATTAACTTGGATCGTTTCAAATTCAAGGTGTCTGACTTGCTTAGTCGTACACACTGTCTACCAAATCTTACATCACTGGATATATCTGGTAACGAAGGATTGACGGAACCAATCTTAATGTAAGTTTAATGCAGCAAAGATTATGACGACGATTTAAAAAAAAAATTTAAATGCACAACTATAAACCTCAAGAAGCTGGAATATGTTAAGATTATTGACAATATGTCCGCATTCGTTCATTTTTGATGAAAAAAGCAAACATTAATCAGTTAACAAATAATGTTTTGGAATTCACACTATTAACAAGGGTCATTAGGTATCTTTTGTGTGTTATGGATTTTTCTTTGCGTTTAAGGAAGAATACTATAGATGTGGTTAAAGGTCAAGGTCACTGTTAGTGAAAACTGAAAAACGTCCGCTCTCAAACAAGTACCTTTGAGAATGTTATTGGATGATTTGCACGTTGTGTACGAAATAATGAATTTTAGTGTGGAAATGTCAGGTCACTATTACTGTGTAAAATGGTTTAGTACAATAATTACACCGCGCCAGTAACGAACTGAGTTGTCGACTTGCACACTGAGCAAGCAATTAAGCCCTTAGAGTTTGGTTCGAATTTGCAAAGTCTAATGCTGTTGTTACTGAAAATGCTAACTTAGTTCCTGATTCATGTATGTTCGCAAATGTTTATGGATGTCAAAATCTTCAGTTAAGACAAATGTTTTTAAATATAGGACCAAATAATTAAAGGTCGGTGACACTGTTGAGCAAAGAAATGAGAGTTATGCAGAATAACTTTACTTCTAGTGTACGTTTTCTAGAGTGAGTTCATTGAGTGGATGGCATGCACTTCAGTTAACAATATTATCTATATATTGTTCAGTCTTGGTGTCAGGTGTCGGTCATGGTATTTCTAACGAGAAAACAAATGCGAAGTACCCTTAGTTCAAGATCACACATCTTAATCAAAGGTCAAGGTCATGGGACCCATTCCTTAATATTCTATATCGAGTATGAACTACTAGTTCTGCATTAAAAGTCTTACATGAATATGCTCCTTGGTCTGTTCTTGTTCAAACATGCAATTTCTGGCGGATGTAAACTGATAAAACCATATATATCAACATTTTCTTTATTTTGTATCTACGCTTACAAAAACTCCATCAGAATTACCATGCGCAATACAATGCGCAGTGCATCTATTGTCAGTTTCAGTGATGTAGTGACTGTTGAAAATCGATGCTGATCGTAGGGAGAAAAAACATATAAATAAAAATTCCCAATTACGAGTGAGATAACCCCCGAGCTTGTGGTAATAATTTAATAATTTTGATATTTTAGACCCGAGTTTGGAACTAACCGTATTTTTTATCTTAACGTTTGCCATTTTACCAGTATGACAATGGCTTGGTCTGTTAAACCGTCATTAACGTTTTTTTTTCTCAGTAAGAGCTTCATTTCTACAGCACATGAAATCAGCACATATTGAACTGTGTGAAGAAACGGGTCGAAGACCTACCAACGGAGAAAATCGCGTACTGTTTAAAGGAATGCAGTTTAATTCAATAGATTGTAATGATGTTATAAGGATTTTAAATGCGTTAAATTTAATTGGTATTATTATGCAGAGTTTGACACCTTTACGTTATACATTGCATTTATCGAGCTTCAATATAGTTTATATGGAAGGTTTTAATATTCCTAATTTGTATGCAATTTATTTTTATATATTTTAAAACATGACCTTTTTGGATATGGTGCGTAACGAAACCAATACACGGTCGAGATCATTGGGATTGAACGTAAAATGGTTTTCCGCATATCAACGTATCAGTTACCAGGACCAAACGTTTTAAACTTTGTATAGAGCTTGCATCTATGGCAAGGTGAAAGGCAGTTGAAATTGAGGTATAAAGGTTAAAGGTCAAAGTAACTGATTACAAAAATGAATTAGGAACTCGCAATAGTTCGTAAACATGGCGTAGTTTGGCCACTCTTTATGGATAGCTTGCATTTGGTAAAGCAGGAGTAAAATGTAAAAATGTGGGAAACTGACCTACACCCCCCCCCCCCCCAATAGCCTTTGCACTATTACATAATTTCTACACGACATTCTACTACCATACTGGGTGGATAACTTGCATTTTGGGTAAAGAAGGATCTTACTAATCACTGGAACTGAACATTGGTTTGTACATTAATAACATTAATAAAAACATTAATTTTACATCGCAGACTTCACGAAAAGTTGTTGAAAACTAGCACTTGAAATTAGGAAGAAGCCAACTCATTGGAGCCTAAAGGTCGAAGCTGTGTTTGTGTGAAATTCAACAAAATGGATTCTGCATAAACATTCGAGACTCGAGTGTTTATTTTCATTGAAATCATTGTATGTTCTGTACACTGGGCAGGGAAATCAATTAATTTGGGTATAAAAGGTAAACAAATATCTGTGACTGAAAGAAAAAAAATGGCTTGTGCATAATATCTTTAGTTCTTGAAGTCTAAACCTGCTCAAAGTGTGTAGAGGGTTTGAACATAAGGCATGGACAATATCTATTGAATTTAGAGTTATAATGTCAATTATCAGTCATTGTAAATCAAAGAAAATATTTTGCAGAACTAGTTTTCGTGGGTAAGTTCCTTGATCACATTTGATGGATGGCTTGCACATCAGATATTTAAAAGCATCGTGTTTTGGGATCTATAGGTAAACTTTATTGGCCATGGTTAGTCTATGAAAAAAATTATGTGAATAGTAATTTAAACCGTCTATAGGTAAACCTTATTGACCATGGTTAGACTAATATGAAAGTAATTGTGTGCATAGTAATTTAGATAGTCTATAGGTATACATTATTGTCCATGGTTAGACTAATATGAAAATAATTGTGTGCATAGTACTTTAGTCTATATGTATACATTATTGTCCATGGTTAGACTAATATGAAAATAATTATGTGCATTGTGGCTTAGACGCATATCTATGCACGACCCATGTTAAGCAATGGTAAGTAGTCTTCAGAATCAACAATGCTTTTTCTATTCTGCAAACAGGACAGTTTAACATGGCATAGTACTCTTAAAATCTAGTGGGGACTTTGGGAACACTGTAAAATTCTACTTGCATATCAAGATGATCATCGTACCTTTATGGATGCATCCAACGGCTGTCTTTCATGACCTATAAAACAAATAAGTAAACAAGACCTAATTAAAGTGCACTCCATTCTATGGCACTAAATGACCAGTGTCTTGCAATTGTCAGGTGCCATCTGTTTTAGTGTGAAACTATGTCCAGAAGCTGACCCGATGGGATAGTTCATTGATTAAATGCATAATCATTACACATGGACTATGCATACAGTAAGAGATCATTCTAATAACTGTAGATTACATAATTTGTTGTTGTTTCTGTTGGCTTAGCGCTATTGTCAGTACATGACAGATTGTACATGGCGGCCAGCCATACGTGATGGAAGAAGAGCCTGGAAAGAACCATCGACCTATGGACAGCTTCTGGCAAGCTTCTTGCGAACCTAAATAGGCGACTATATGCTTTAAATTAAATTGTTTTGTATAAATTTAATTTAAATATGTTGTACATTTTAAATCTAATTGTTTCATACGGGATTAAATAAAGTGTAGATATTATAGGGTAATATAAGGTTAGTTTGTGCGGGAAATGAAGGTAATTACATGTATAATATGAAAACTGGGAGGGGGTGAGTGAAATCTGATTCCTCTAATGTTAGCAAAACTTGATTCAGATTTTAGGTTTAATTACTATGGAATAAAATGGTTTGGAGCACCCCATTTGTGACAATTTCATTATCTTACACATATTTGAATGGTTCGAAAAGTTCGTTTTGCTTAACTTGTGGGTTCCAATATTTTCTTATTATTTTGCAAGTTTGTTAACTTCGGCAGTTGCATTTTGGTGTTGGTACAAAGGTCAAAAGAAAAAATGTATTACACGTGTAAAGTTTCAACAAAATATAATCGGACTTGTTTCTCTGTGAAATAGGTTGAATTTCTTGAAAATCTGGGTATTTTAAAGTCAAAGTTGAAGGTCAAAGAAGCATTGTTTTTCTTGTATGTTCATATCGTTTTGATCACCAATTCTGCTGCATAAAATTACTAGGTAAACAGTCTTTTGTGAGTAGCAGTTCCTGTTGTTTTGGAGGTCAAACGTTTCAAAGCTATGATAGCAGAAGGCAATGTTTAAAATGTGTCAAGGAAGACGTTAATGCTATGCGTCCTCAATTACGTGTCAAGTACGACGTAATAACTGATTCCTAAGTGAAATGTGTAAATGACGACGTAATCATTACTCATCATCAATTAAATGTGTCAAGAACGACGTAAAATTTATAGGTTACTGCCTTGGTACTGAACCTATGCACGAGTTTTTCAGATGGAAATAATGCACGACTTTGGGAATGCAATATATCTATCCGACATTTCATATTTTCCCAAACAAATGCAGTAACTTTTTTTATTATATGCTCATTTTCTTATTCAGCCTAAGGCTTAATTATATTTTAAAAAATATACTATAAGAAACAAAATAACTCAATGTATGCCGTATTCTAAACTAAATACACAACTGCAGATTCATCAGTACACAATCACATTCTTAATGCGCAAATAACTACGCCCAGCTAATTTGAATTTAGTCGGGTGCTAGACCTACCTTTCGAAAGAAAATGACGTTTTGGTCTACTTCAAATTTAAATTTGGAGTCATATTATCAATGAATGCGAATTGCAACAACTTTTCCATTTGATCTGAAATGAATACATTTTTGTAGTTTTGTCGATTCTAAGTAATTCCGTTATTATGGACTGAATTTTTGTGAATTCAATATGAAATACATCGTATTAGCAGTAAGAGAGAAGAGTTTCGACATCTGCAAGTGATGGTTCTGTCAAGATTGTTTGAAATCATAATCTGGGGGAAAATATGAAGTCTTTTAATTACAATTATCACAATGGAACATGTTTATTTCATTTTGATGCAGTAAGAAGGCTGTAATTACACTTGGAACATAGTCTAAATTACAGTACAATTTCAAAATCTGTAATCAAGCTTGAGAACCCATGACATGCCTGGTGTAATTCGGATTTGAAGAACTAAGAATGTACATTTTGAGGAAATTCATGATGTAAGACTAAGTATTGCTAAAGAAGACAGTTTATTCCTTGTCACTTGCATTTTATTTATTGCATCAATTTTATGAAATCTGGCGTCTCTCGCCCGCCTAAATCCGAAACATTGTATCAAAATGTTGACGCAGAATTTATCAACACATCTGTTATGTGACAGTCCATGAAACATCTACTTTAGTTCATTCAGAAACGTAATTCATTAACAAAAACAAAAACCGCCTACTACGTGCGTGTATGCGATTTGTTTACAAATCAAAAGTGCTGGTGTCTGCGTGCATAGTTTGTTTACAATTTCTTTTTCAGTGCAATATGATGGTGCGCGGGAGTTCAATATCGTACAATACTGAACGCTTCTGACAATACAAATTTAACGAGAAAAAAAGAGCAAATAATAACTATAATTCCTCAATTTATTAGCACACGTTTGCAGGGGAGAACATTTGTTTCGCAAATATGACCTGAGATTTGGAGATTAGATACGGTGTTACTCAATAATGGGACCACAATTACAGATGATGGAACTTTATGCTGTGGGATTTTGCAACAAAGTTGTCATCCATGTGTATAATAACACGACAATGTATTTATTGATATGAAATCATATTATAGTTGGTCCTCATTGCTCATGAGCTAAATTGAAGTGAAAGAAAGTATTGCCACATGACACAAGAGGGTATTAGTATGCCGAGGGACGTTACATTGAAGGTCCACTAAATGTTTAGATCATTACAGCACAGGCTGCGACAATTGTTTCATGAGAGTATCACTTTATCCAATTTTTGTTTCCCTGAACTTGGCAAATTTTAAATGTGTGTTTTCTGGTTATTATCAACAGGGAGTTTCTGAAATCTCATTCTGGTATCCGATTTCTTGGACTTACTTTCCTTCAAGCCTGCAGATACCCGCTCTTTCTGGGTGACACGGATTCTGAATTGAAAACAAATATAACGGTAAGTAAATTAAACATATAGTTATAAGTAACCTGATTAGATACAAAGATGGAACATGTTCAAGGAAGCCATAGTTTTAAAATGTCCTACCTGCATCCTTTCACCAAAATGTAGTTTGTTCTGCAGGTTTTGAAATTAAAAGTTAAAAAAAACTTTGTCCTATTCCAGATTCTTTAAAGGTTTTTGTCTCAACAGTAACTCTAACCTAATTACAAGATAAATTTACGTCGATAGCAGCAGAGAGGGTGAGCCGGACAACATTTTTAAACACAAGTTTTCACTGAAATCAGGCTTCTATGGCCAAGATGTGGTGAATCGGATACAAGTTTTCAATGAAATCAGGCAAATAAATCATTGATTAGGCAAAAAAAAAATCAATGAAATCAGGCAAAAAATAATAATGAAAAATCAATGAAATCAAAAACTTTTCAAGAGATTACAACGTCGTTGTCACTCACCCTCTCAACCGAATATTTGATCCAGTCCGATACGATATCGTGTCCGAGGGTCAAAAATCACTATGACTTTACAAACAGACTTATTTGTAAAACCTCCTCTTGTAAATCAATCAGATTATTAGACTGGTCAGTGAGTTTGAAATTAATTCTGGTTAATGAATTATTATGACATCGCATATAGACTGGATTCACCGGAGACTCGATTATTAAAAATCCTGGAGGAGCTATTGGTGCAAATGAATACAAAATATATCCTTGCTGAGCTTGATTTGATCGTACTAAATTTATTTGATAGCTTCCTTCGATAACATCACATACTAAATTGATTGCTATCACCGATGAAATATTCACATTGAACGGAGCAATATGCCTGCCGCCGCCATCTGGGTCATTATTGTGTGTCAGGATAGTTGATGGTGTTTTTTTCCACGTATCATGGATTTTTTTGAAACCTTCATCGATGGAGTCACTGAGATGTTTTGTTAGTTGTGGTACGTTATATCCTGGTAGTTTGAATGTTGGAATATCTCCTATGCGGATCTTATAGTCTATTGCAAATACATCTCTTGTTTTAGGACTACTGTCACCTAATACCTCCTGAATAATTTGTGAATGAAATGTTTCCATGTCATTGATGATTTTGTTACATGTTTCTACGACACTGATAAATTCATCTCGGGTGAGAGTACCGGATTTAAGAGATATTAACAACAGTGAAATATCGTTATTGAAAGCTGTGAAATTTTCAGTGATTTTATCCCGGTTAGCAACTTGATGAATAAGTCGTATTCTTTCATCATATTCTACTCTAATGAAAAAATACGACTTATCATAATCTCTATAACTCCTTATTGGATTACCAGATTTTATCCTGTCGGTGATATAATCAGTTTTTTGTGGTTCTGGTAATTTAACGGTTTTCCCCCCGGGTGGTAATTCAGGCCAACCTAACACTGTTCTTATTGAGCTTTGATATATATCTATGACGTATTCTTCTGAGTTTATTTCAATGGCAGATGATAGTGTTGGCTCATGAACTGTTATAGCTATTTTTGATTCTGCTCCAGTAATCGATTTTATTCTACGCGCGAATTCATTATTGATTTGTTCGATTTGGTATGACCCTGTTGGTATCGAAACGACATTCCAGTCTGGAGTCCCGTCGGGTTTATTCTTATTTGCAAACACTAAAGAATTATTGGGTTGTTGACCACCAAATGATTTTGATCTGATATTTGGCCAACTATGGTATACTCGTAATTTTGCTAGCGCTATCTCCTTCACTGGGACCGGAGAGGGGAAATTCACACTGAATTCTGGATTCGTTGAGGTTATTGAGATCATGCTGGTTTGTACTGGGGTTGTGTTCTCCACTATTTGTTGAAGCAATTCCTGCGGTGTCGTCATCGTTGCTATACTCATGATGTATTTCTAATTTTGATACTGCGGAATCATAGACACGTATCATCACTGAGAACTCACTATCTGATATCGTTGAGGTTATTGAGATCATTCTGTTTTTTTCCAATTCCATCGGTGTTGTCATCGTTGCTATACTCATGTTTTTGTATTTCTAATTTTGACATCGCAGAATCATATATATCTACCATCGCTGAAAACTCACTCTCTGATATAATTGTATCATCGAGAGATGACGATATCAATGAGGATAATTGCGAGCATGCAGTGGACACAACATGAAATTGAATTATGTAGTCTTGTAATTTTCGTTGGCTGCATGATGATATTTATTTTGTGATTATTGAAATAATTCCAGCGATTGTTGTTGCCGCAGAAATGCAAATCGGAACAGCTATCGGAGCCATCATTGTCACTGAAGATAGTATAATTCCAGCTCCGGTGATTACACCACTCACTGAATACACAGTAATATCAATTGCGGTAATTCTCCTGCGATATTTTTTAATTTTCATTGCATACTCCTCAGACAGGGTTTTGAGTCTAGTTTGAAATTCTCTGACCTGATCATAACGATATTGCGATGATGAAATCATTTTTTATTTTAAATACGCTAGCGTTTTCAATTACGATTTACTTAAATCCGCTACGAATTCCACATACCACGTTGTTGAGACTCTAACCAAACTTTTATCAGCATATGTGATTGTGAACTTTTCAGTTGTATTCTTGTCGATGATCGTTGAAATCGTATTATTGACCCCGGATGAACTGGACGATGAAATATTAAATTGAGTCAATGGTGTCACTAGTGTTAATCGATAAATACCCTTAACGGTTGCAGTGATATCTAATGTGTTGTTTGTAGGTGTCCACTCAAATGATCCGTGTTTGATTGTGTATACTACGTTGTTGGTTTTCTCATGAGGAATTTTTGTTTTTTCAATGACTGTTATCATCCTCGATAAATCACCTTTGATGTCCTCGATGGAGGTTTTCGTCTCATCGATGGATTTTTTAATATCAGGGAGTTTTAGTTCAATTTTATCTAACGGGGTTCCAATAAATTTATCAATGATATTTCTACGAAATGCGGTAAACTGTTTTATGTGTTCTTCGGTTTTAAATTGAAATGTTGCTAGTTCCAACGCAGAATTGCCGAGTTCAATTATTCTATCTGTAATAGTCGAAATAAGTACACCTGGTTTGAGTTTACCCTGATCGGAAAATAACGCGATAGTATCCTCGATTGCGTTTTGTTGTTTAACTAAAATATCATCCAACGACACATCACTGGTTTTCAATTTACCCTGTTTGTCCTGAAATACAACTATTTCATTCGGGTCAACACTTGTTAAATTCAACGTCTCAGCGATTTCATCTTTAATTTTTTTTGTTATATCCTTGATAGAACCAGGGGTTGCAGTGTCATCGGGTTTGGGTTTCAAAGATCTCCCCCAAATATCAATCATGTTATTGTAAAACTCTTTCTCTCTCTAAAATCGTTTCGATTTCCAGCAACTACTAGTGTAGTCATTTACGACAATATGAGGTGGTTTTCTAGATGCTGAAATAGCGTTAAGGACATTTAATACTTCACTGCCGCATATTGGTGGGTCATTGATTTGTTGTGTTGGTAGCGTAGAATACCAAGTCTTCATTGGAAAATTTTTTATATAACGCAAAAACTCTTTTGGCGGGGCTAATCCATATGAATCGAAATAAACAATCCCACGTGGATCAATAGCGTATGCAACCCAGTGAGTTCCAGGTCCGGTGCTGTTATCGAGATTAATAATACCTGTTTCAGTTTTGTTTGGTTGATGTGGTAATTGATCTTTCATAAAAGCACCTCTGAAATTTTTAATCGCTAGGTTTTTAGCAGCATCCATTAAATCAAAATTGGACATAGGAATCTTCGATTCCCGAATTAATAAACCGTTCCTGGTAGTCTCAGGCCTGATCCGTGAACGGATCTCCCGCTGTACCATGAATACGGGGTTCCTGGTAGTCTTAGACCTTTTCCGCTGTACCACGAATACGGGGTTCCTGGTAGTCTCAGACCCTTTCCCCTTTTTATATAACCCTGTCCAGTTGCTTTTTTCAACGCCATTCCTGCTGCAGTACCAACGGCTCCTAACGCCGCTGCTTTAGCTACTGCTGGGGCTGCTGCTGCAATCAATGCTGGTATTGCAGCTAACAATGGAAATATACCACCCGTTTTCATCATATTTTTGATAGCAGCCGCAGAAAGAGTAATCTGAACACCTTTTTTGGCTGCAAGTGCATCATTGAAATGTTTTATTTGACGAGTTGTCAGCGATAATTTATTTGCACCACCAGTCATTTGATTAGGTTTCAAAGTGATTGTGGTTCCACATTTTTTAGCCGATTCTGATTGCAATTTTTTGATTTGACCAGGAGTTAACGCAACACTAATAACACTATATGACATTATACATAATAGATTGATTCTAATGGAAAAATCGTTCAAAGATTTTCCACTGGTGCATCTACCACTCTCATTCTTCCACCAACACCTTCAAGTAGCATTGATTTATCACTGAGAATGACAGCAACTGCTCTATAATTAGCAATAGCACCACGAGTCACATTAGCTCTAAAATGTATATCAACGACAGATTGTCTCATCAAATCGAGATGTTCCAGTGAGAAGTAATAAATCGGATAGAGGCTTTTGAAATCCAATTGTGATATTTGTAGACCGGTATCCACATTTTGATCACGTGCCATAAATGACAACAGACGATGATAAACTCGTGCAATATGATTTTCTGTGTAATTAAGTTGTATATCCTCGGATGGTTCCTGCTGGCCGTTTATTCTCAGTGAGACGTCTTTTACACCTAACTGATCAAATATCATATGGCTGAAGAGTTGATTGCCAACTCGTGTGGTATCCTGTAACGCAATAAATATATGACGTGGTGCAGCAGTGCCCTGTTTTGATGCTAGATTCCACGTAAACACATTATTAACATTTGATTGTTTAACATCTGTACTCACTGATAACCAACTCAACAACGACTTTCCCCCTTGGTCCATAAATGATAGTAATCGTTCTTCTGCGGTGATTGCTGGAGTCAACACTGGCATCCACAATGATATTTTTGTTAATTTGACTTTACCGGCATCAGCATTGGGATTTGCAGCATCTGCTGGAACCCTCCAAATTGCGTCGTTATCATCACCCTTTCGTACAAGCGATACTGTATGCTTCGCTCCGTAGATAACTTTTCTGACATTTCTACAGAATCCAAAAATATGATGCAGTGGAATCGCGCATGAAAATGATTTACGCGCTCCTTGCAACATTGCGTTTCGTGTTGCAGCTCCTAGATTTAAATTAGGATCAGCATTTATAATCATATCCTCGGCATCAATATTAGCGGTGCCAGCATTATTCTTTGGTCGTCTTATAATAAATTGATTTCCTCCAGCCGTATTTTTAATATCCTTAGCAAACATCATAGAAGGTCCTGCTGATCTTGTATAATCATCAGAATATCTCGCTAACCCTATGATTGTTGTAGCCACATCAACATCACGATCTATCGTCTCAATTTCTTTTCCATCAATGAGATATTTTGCACTCTCAAATAACGCCATGATACCATTATTGACAAACCCGACTTGAGTACCATCTGGATACTCTGTATCATTTGTTCGTACAATTTCTCCTTCGATTTCAATAAACGCTTCACAGGGCAAAAAGTATTTACTGGTATCATGGACTTGAAGATCAATTCTTGATCGACTATTTGGGTCTATGGCATGATAGGCGTAATATTGATAATCGCGTACAGAATCATCCTTGCCAACTGGGGCGTCTATATCAAATGCTGGATCACGTGACTTTTTGAACATTTTATTCTATTTATCAGAGTCTAAATCGGATTTTCAACGCTAGCGTTTTCTAAAGCCACTTCCTGCTATCATATTTGGGTCGGGGGTTAAAGCCATTGACGCTAGTTTTTCATCTACTGCGTTATTTATAATTTTACTAACACTTGCAGGCATTTCTTCTGTGGACGGTAACGGTTTCTTTTTTCGCCTCACTAATGATGTTATTTTATTCTTCGCAGTTGAAAACGCCTTTCCTGCAAGATCTCCAACAGTACTAATACCCTTATCACGAATAACATCAATAGCTTTCATTGATAATTGTTTAGCTAACGGCATCACTTTTGGGGCCATTCTTGAAAAGAATCCTAAAATGGTATTGCCGAGGCCATCTCCATAGTATGCTCTATAAACTGGAAACCGTGAATTAACTACATAGACGAGGGTTGGTTTATCATGATTGTAATGTATGATCATTATTATAAAAACAATAGTGTTTTCAATTGCTGTGATACCCATCTGCTAACTCGTCAATGAAATCTCGATATGTTTTGATATCCATGATACCGCCGGCAAATAACCGTCTACAGATATCAGCTGCTTCATTAATTATTTCTGGAGAGTTATTTCCAGCTCGGAACCCTCCTACAAGAACTTCTAATCGTGATATATCATTGATAACACTATCAGGACAGAAACTAATCCTTGGATTTTGCAGTCCACTTCCGCTATAACCAGCTGCTTCATCTATTTTTTCTAAATCCGTTTCTTGTAAATAATCATCATTAGGTTCTTCTTGTTTTTTTTGTCTTCGTGTTGGTGTTTGACGTCGTTCTTCTAAATCATCATCATCATCATCAGGTGGTAGTTGTTGTTTTTTTTGTCTTCTTGTTTGTCTACGTGTTGGTGTTTGACGTCGTTCTTCTAATTCTCGTTGTCGCTCTTCTATTTGTTCTCTTTTATAATTACTAATTCCCCTTTGAAATTCCTTGTACCCCATCTCATCCTTATTCAAACGACCAATCCCTTTATTTAGTTTATACAAATTATCGGACCAATCATTACTTGATATTCTATCATTCTTATACTCGTCCTTTAAAAAATCTTTTTTTGAATTATAGCTTTGAGCAGCAAAATCACCAAAAGCTCGATAATCCTTTGATTTGAATAAATTAAATTGTTTTATTACTATTTTAGCATGATCAGTAAATTTATTCAACAGAGAAACAGTCGTTTTTTTCGGATCAGTTTGTTCAGTTTGTTCAGTTTTCGCTGCTAGTTTTTCAAGTACAGAAATAAGACCCTCTTCTTTTCTCTTACCGTCAAGATCATCTCCCAGTATAGCACGCTCTACCCCTTTCGTTGCTGTGGTTACTGGTTTAAACAATTCTTCAGACCCTAAAGCAAAATCAGTTTGTAAATTCTGTCGTTGTTGCAGTTTATTCCGTACAGAGTCACGAATTGGTACAAATCTCCTGATTGCATCTAATCGTTCACGAGCCAATCGGGTTGTTAATGCTTCATTGACCATTATTTGAAATCGCAAACCATTTTTCAATTGTAAAACACTTGACATGTCAGATGATTTTTAATATCACCATGGAAGTGTTATTTGATTGTTTTAAGGGCGTTATCAATGATGAGGAAAGTATCATAATTGTATATAAAATAATTAATACTGATAGTTTCCTCACTTTTTTGACATGTCGGATGATTTTTGATACCACCATGGAAGTGTTATTTCATCCTATATCACCTTCTATCAATGATGAAGGAAGTGTGGAATTTGTATATAAAATAATAATTATCACACTTCCTTCATTCTATTTTTGATCATCTATCGATTTTTGACATACTTCTTGAGGGGTCGGCTAAAAAAAATGATATGGTCGGGCAATCAAAAAATGATAATGATCGGGCAATCAATGGTCGGGCAATTAAAATTGTTCATTTTCTTGAATTAACGCCCGTAGGTTTCTAATTTTAGAGTTGACTTCTTTTTTCAATTCGTATTCGTTACCTAATTCTTTTCGTATCCCTTCTACGATAGTATACAACGGAACGAACACACTGATGTCACTGGAAAATGAAAGAGAGTCTTTAATAGAATTCTGAATTCTTTTGATGAGTGCATATTTCTTGGGTAGCATATATTTATTGTTGTTAACTCCGTATTCTATATCCTGAAAATCAGACACAATTTGATCAGGATTTAACCCATCTGATAGTTTGATATCCTGATTTTTCAATTTTGCTATTTCAACTATGATGCTATTCATGTTTTCAGAATTCATTATTCTATAGCAATGACATATCTCTAATTGAAAAATACATAACTAAATCGAACTTTTTGTCCCGTCCCTTTTGAAATCGCAGATCGACAAACTCCCTCTGCAACTCTTTGAACAGAAGTTGGACAAATATCGAAGTGCCTACCGGCGCTGGTTATTGATTGAAATATTTTCTCTTCGTTAGTTATTGTATTCAAAGATTTCACAGGTCTCCTCCAAACCGTTTTGCATTTTCCAGTCTCTCCTCGTTTGGAATTCTCACTCAGTGTGATAGCCTGCAGATTTGATACAGAATTATTCTTTGGATTAGAATCCTTGTGATCAATAACAAAACCATTTTTGATTAATCCATTAAAACATTCATACACGAAACGATGATTGTGATAAGTTTTCTTTCCAGCGCTAAACCTCAAATACCCTTGATTACTCACAAAACCGACCGGTTTTTTCAGCCTACGGTTTCTTACAACACCATCACTGGATGCTTCATAATTTGTAATCACTGGATGTGGTCTGAATTCTTGGTTCATATATACTATTCTATTGTTTGTCTAATTCATTGTTTGGTTTAATGATTACATCACTGGAGAACCTTTCGATGTAGTCTTGCGGAGTTCTTATGATTTTGTCAGTGACGTTATCAGGGTCAAAGACTTTTTCAGGGTCATAATTTCTGATGGATTGTCCATTTTTGATTATTTTATCATAATAACGCTTCAATTCCCTATATCGCTTACCACCGCAATCAATACACAATTGTGATCTTCCCTTAACCCCAACCCCACATCGAATACAGGGTAACGGACCAAGTCTCCCATGTCGAAAACTTTGCATATGATACCTACAGTACTCATTTTTTCTGCATGATTTGTTACACGGGGTTACATTTCCCATCATGAGCCATTTGCACTGGTTCATTATATATAAAACTTTCATTTAAATACTTGTTTTATGTATAGCATGAAGGAGTTCAAGAGATTGACTTCGAAAAATGCTAAATTCAATACCGATAGAGAGTTTAAGAGATTGTTGAAAATCAGTCCTAAATTTAATATCGATAGACCTAAAAAAACGTCCAATAGACAGAAACAACGTCCAAAACGTCCAAGAGACGGAAACATGAAAGAGTTTAAGAGATTGTTGAAAATCAGTCCTAAATTTAATCGCGATAGACCCAAACAACGTCCAAAACGTCCAAGAGACGGAGGCATGAAGGAGTTTAAGAGATTATTGAAAATCAGTCCTAAATTTAATCGCGATAGACCCAAACAACGTAACAAACGTCCAAGAGACGGACCCTGGAAGGATGCTCAATTCAATCTTGATATAGTTTCTAATACACCCAAGAATAAAATTCTTGATAAAGCCATCAGAGACTGTTTTAATGAATTCAAGCGTGATGGAGCATCTTATTGTTGGTCAACATTTCGAATTGATGGTGTTGTTGACGCTACCATGAATGATGAAAAAGCAGCAGTGATCATTTCACGTCTTGGGGAAGAAAGTCATTTTTTCCGACTCAAATTCATTATCCGTGAGGATGGAAAATGGATTATTAGGGATAAATTTGAACCCATCTTGAAGGGTAAAAAAACTATCACTGTGAATCAGGATTCCAAACCGGGAATTTTGACCGGAATTGATAAACCCTACTACGAAAGATCTTATCCTGTCACAGCAGTTGTTTACGGGATCTATCCGCTCAATGAAAAACCTGATATTGCAAAACTAGCACCCATGAAATATTCGACAGGGCTTAATTGTGTAGCAGAACGAATAATAGAACACTTCACAAATGCGTCCCGGGGGAATAAACTCACTGATCTAAGACGAAAAAAAATAACCGAATGGGAGTTCACGGTAAAAGAGAATGGGGCAACAATTCAGGATATAACTAAATTAGAAACATCATTGAGATTTCCAATATCAGTAAGAACAATCACCGGTGAAGTATTAAAAGAACCGAAATATCAATCAAAAAAAGGAACCCCAATTGAAATTATTGATCATAACGCACACGCGTGGTCATCTGCAGTAACAATATTCCCACGGGATAGAACCGTAAAATATCTATCCCAAACCGAAGAGTTTTTTTCAGAGCAGAAATTATTTGATGCTATTTACCATTTGAGTAAAAACGATCCTGTGTCAGTGTGGCTATTTCATAGTACTTCAGACGAAGAATGCAAATTTGATCAGTTTGTAAGGCCCAACGGAGAATTATATCGTACCGAAGAACTGCATAATCAAATGAAACAACTAGCTAGTGAGTTTTCTGAGGACGGGGAGGAAATCGAAGATCAATTATTAGCAAACTGTTTTACAGTACCATCCATTGCAGCACATTTTGCTAGAAAGAAAAACGCGTGGAAACCAACACGGAGTGAGTTCTTATCAGATGTCAAATTGTCCTGTCTTGAATACGGCCATGGAGGATTATGGAATACAAAATACACCGCTGATACCGTTATTTCAGTTGATATGATTGCGTGTTATCCAGGAAGTTTTCTCGGGTATGGAGAATGCGAGAAATATTTCAAACGATTTGGACACCCCACACACGAAATGACCCGTGTTGCTATTAATGGACCACTGCCTGATTTTGATTTAACCGGATTCGCTTGTGTGGTATCATTTGAAATGGCTGAAGGACTTCATCCGTGTAGTTATCTTTGGATTGGTAAACACATGTCTGAAAAACACTGGATGCCAATAGTGTTATTACGGTATATGCTTGATTGTAAGATGTTAAAATCATTAATTGTCAGTGAAGCAATTATATCCTATCGAGCACAGAAATCAGTCTGGTTACCACAACCTGATCTAGAAAAAATAATTAGCGAAGAGCGAAAACTGTTTCCTGATTTTAATGAACAACAAATCATGGATTGGTCCCAACAGTTATTTGAAATCAGAAACAATGAAGCAAAAAATCTTGGACGAAGAATAATCGGTAAATTCACTCAGGGTGGCAAAGATGACAATACGAGATATTCTTCACGATTGATTATAGACAACGCTGAATACGATTTTGTAATGGCGGATTTAACGAATAAAGGCCTATATGTCAATCGTAAGGACGCATTTATGTCCGATGGAACCAAATTGGGTACAATTGTTACTTACAATGATGGATACAATCCGCAGTACACACATTTGAGAGCTTCTATGCTCGGTTATGCTTCTATTAATCTGTTTTCGATGATCAATAAATTTCCTAACACCGCAGTTAGAGTTGCCACTGACTCATTTTACATAAACAGCAAAATGGTTGATTTTAAGGCTACTGGCAACGAGAATTGGGGATCATGGAGAATTAAGAAAGAAATGATTCATGATTATATTCCATCAGCAGATGTTACCATTGAAAATAATTACTTAGAAAGCAATCAGTGTTCAGAATTTTCTAATGCACCACCGATTTCTGATCCAATCTGTAGATATAAAACAGTTTATTTAAACGGTTGTGGTGGGTCAGGAAAAACAACCCGGGCAATTGAGTTATTTCGTAGAAACGCTAGCGTTTCTAACGTGATTGTGCTAACACCGACTCACAGACTTGCAAGAGAAATGATACAGAGAGGGGTAAATGCCTGTACCTATCACAGCTTTTTCCGATGGAAGGGAGATATATGGACTCCTGAGCGCATGGGAGAGAAATTTATTCCTGAAATCATTATTTGGGATGAAATAGACACAGTGTCCGAAGATGTCTTAAAAATATTTCTTGAGTGGTTGTTATTGAAGAATACAAAAGTCGTCATGTGCGGTGATCACGGCCAACCACCACCATTTGTCGGTGCATCTCCACATGAATGGCTAAAGGGTTTTGTAGACTATTATGAAGAAATTGATACTGATCATAGATCACTTGATAATGAATTAAAAGAGTTTAAGAAATTAATTAGATTACAACCGGATAGAATCCAGTGTGAAATAGCCCGTGAAATAATTTCGGAAACTCCCATGAATGAGTTTTGGGAAATGTGGAGACCAAATGATTTGATCATTGCAAGTAGAAAAATAGTCAGGGACACACTTCAGATGAAATTATTTGAATTGCATAAACAAAAATTTGCAACACTTCCAGTGCCTCTTTGTTATAGGCCTTCGGATACACGAAAACAGAACATTGAAGTTGATATTCCAGGACAAAGTGAAAAACAAATTCTGGTATTAAATGATATTGTGCTGGTTGATATCAATGTCGTTGAAGATGCATTGCGTGCTAATAAATCCCCATGGACGTTAGGTTATGCAGCAACAATACACTCTTCACAGGGATTGACTATATCGGATACAATTGTTTGGATGGTAGATAATCGCATAGAATGGTCGAATTTAGTCTATCTTTCAGTATCCAGAGTACGAAAAATAAATCAACTTCGAAGAATTGTCTTCGATGATGAAATCATTGGTGGCGATGATGAAATCATTGGTGGCGATAATGATATTATTGATAAAAAAACTCTCCGGTTACAAACAACAGGACAAAAAAAAAACAACGAGAATTTGATATTGATGCTGAATTAATAATCACTTTGAAGAAACAACAGAATAATCACTGCGCAAGTTGCAATTGTATAATGCGTTGGCAGTATTCGGATAAGGATCCTCGCCAATTCACCGTTGACAGAAAAAATAATAGTCTCGGTCATGTCAGAAACAATGTGATGTTGACTTGTCTTGAGTGCAATAGACGCAAGGGTGCTAGTTAAGCCCATGCGGTGGTAATTGAGTATCCTCAGGTATCACTTGTAATTGTTGTCTAGTAAACCCCCGTTGAGGGGCAGTTGAATCCAGTTTATAGATTGGAGGTCTACCCGTAGATCGTGTTATACTAGATATCTTGTGTGTAGTAACACTCCAAATAGGATCAGTAGCCCTTTTTCTACCCCCTTCAAGCTCTCCTGGTTCGTATAAATACCTCACAATGACATTACTACCAAGAATTGGTTGGGAATCGCTATAATCTTTTTGTGGTTTTTCAGGTATTGACTTCTTTTTAATCGCGTTGATAGGTTTCATGTTGATGGTTCTAGTAATCTCGTTATTCAGTGCAGTAATCACAGATGGTAATCTTTTAACCCATTCACGGGATCTTTTTTCTTGGATGAATTCTTTTGCGTATTGATATCCAAATAACCGCTCAGCAAGGGTTTTATTAAATCGTTCTACAATTGCCTGATCACGATGCAGTGCAGTATGCCCCCGTCTGATAGTGACATTGTGATCTTTCATTGTAGATAACACTGCACCCTGAAATTCTTTGCCGGGATCAATTTGTAATAGATTTGGCCAGTGCAGAGGACCTCGTCGATAAATCCTTTCAAATGCAGAAGCTACTTCAGTGGCCGATTTTGTTTTTAACGGTTCTGCTTCCTTGTATCGACTTGCAATATCAACTACGGTTAATGCGTATTTGTAACCGTGGTCATGTGGCAAAAATAATAGATCAGCCTGATGAACTTCATTGGGTCCGGTCACATCAAAATGCGAGACATTAATTTGTTTAGGCGGTGGTAGATAAATTTGCCATAGTGCCTGTTTGGATAACCAATGAGCCGCAGTGGTTTTTTTCACTTTTGCAGCGCTAGCGAGTTTATGGATTGCTGATTTACCCCTCCAGTATCCTCTTGGGGAGTAATAAATAGATTCCATGTTGTTATTAATTACCAGCACCTAACATCAATTTACTTTTCATAGCCGATTTGATCAAAAATGAAGCCAATTTTTCTTTGAAGGATTTATCAGGGATGGCATTCAACGCATGAATTAATTTCACATCTGCTAGATGCCTGTGTTGCAAATTGCTGCTTTTATAAGCAACATCATGAAGGTGACAGGCTTTATCAATGGCGTTTATTGGTTCTTCACCGGGTCGGGGCTGATTTTGATCATTGAGTCTGATATCAAGTCTTGTTCCCGGTCCACAGTAGCTATATCCTGGAAGGTGTTTTTCTCCGGGGTATTTTGCCCATGGGGTTCCAGGGAGTTTTGCTAGCTTGGCTGCGATATCACCTCCTCGTTTTTTTTTAAAGGTTCCTTGGGTTCCTTGGGTTTAGAAACAAATCTAAATTTCTTTGTACTACACTGTACGCATTTACCAGAAAGCGCTGATCGGTTATTTTTAGTTGTAATCGTCGTCAAGTCATCTGTGCCAGTACGCGCCTTACACTTCACACAATATAGATCCATAATTTATGTATAGAGATATGAATATAATTGATTTTTCAGCGACTAAAACAAGAGAACCAGTGAAGCATCATGCAGCGCTACCAAACTCTATCCGCGCAATTATAATCGGGCCATCTGGATCCGGTAAAACGCAATTGTTGCTCAATTTAATAATGAGATGGATGAAGTGTGATAAGTTGTATTTAATTGCCCCTAGCGTAGACGACCAAAAATGCTATGAAGTGCTAAAAGATTTTAATGAAAACGCTTCAGAGATTGCTGGTGAGGATGTTATTGAATTTATAACCGATATTGACGAGGCACCATCAGTAGAAGATCTTGATGGAAGTATTAACAACATGGTAGTATACGACGATGTAATGTTAGATAAACAAAAAAATCCTGCTAGAATATTTTCCCGAGGCAGGCACAAAAACACTGATGTGATCTATGTCACTCAACGATACACTCAAATACCAAAAGTGATTCGCGATAATTGTAATGTGTTGTGTGTGTTTAATGGAGTTGATACACATACGCTACGAAATATTTGGCAGACATGGTGCTCCGATATGGACTTCAATCAATTTAGAAATTTCTTTAGTCATGCTCAGTCTGCCCCACACGGATTTGTAACAATAAATTTACATGACCCTCGGACACGATATCGTATCGGACTGGATCAAATATTCGGTTGAGAGGGTGAGTGACAACGACGTTGTAATCTCTTGAAAAGTTTTTGATTTCATTGATTTTTCATTATTATTTTTTGCCTGATTTCATTGATTTTTTTTTTGCCTAATCAATGATTTATTTGCCTGATTTCATTGAAAACTTGTATCCGATTCACCACATCTTGGCCATAGAAGCCTGATTTCAGTGAAAACTTGTTTAAAAATGTTGTCCGGCTCACCCTCTCTGCTGCTTCGATTGTATATGTTGATCGATGAAGATTCCAATTTGCCGAACTAGTTATACCAAATCGCAATGGCATAGAACGAGTTATACCAAATCGCAATGGCGTAGAACGAGTTTATTTTTATTCTACTGTACCAAATGTTACTTCACATTTCATGAATGATGCTGGTTTGTTCTGGGGCCCCGATAGATCGAAAGGTCTAGAACGCTCACTGTTAGGGATCACTGCCATCTCACCTGCCTGCATTGTGTTCGAGTCTCGGGCTCAGCCAATGTGGGTATGTGAGAAAGCTTGCCGCTAAATTCTCGTAGGTCGGTGGTTATTTCAGGAGTTTGCTCGGGTTCTTCTTCTACCGTTAATACTGGCCGCCATGTATAACCTATCTTATGCTGAAAAATGCGTTAAGCCCTATAGCAATAATAAATGTTTGTTCTGCATTCTAAATACATGCACCGAATATCAATCGGTATTATTTAAACATCAACTTAACCATGCTAGCACAGTTGTTTAATAATAATTTCCAATACAAAATAAATATAAAAATTTATTTGAGATAAAAATCAGCATCACAATCGAAAGAATGATGACTAAACAAATAATATTACTTAAAGTGGATTTGACCAGGTTCATCGTGAATACTTTTTAACCTGCACGTTCTTGAATTGACGTAAATGTCTACTTTATGGAAAGGGTAATGCATGCAAATAAAAAAATAACATTGATTAAACCTCTCTTTACTTCAGCATTACGAAATTAGCGTACTTTCTATCCCCGATTTTATTGGTGTTATCCTCTTTTTCTAGACAATGGGATATATTGAATTCAGCTGTCTATTGGTGAGACTTTGACTGAGTCCGATTCGTTCGCATTCTCAGTTTTAAATTTTTGAACAGATTTATTTTTACCAATTTTTTTTTTAAAAAGCCAACCACCTTTATTGACACCCAATAACTCGTTCAGTTATTTTTTTCATTTGAAAAAATTTAATATTATGGATATTGATGTTGAGATTTTGGACGCGTGCTGGTAGAATTCTGCATCATTGTTTAGCAGAGCACCTGATTGTGAAACTGGCCGACTTTTGATTTTTGCACAACACACTTCGTTGTCAATCGATTTCATCCATATAAGCTGACACAACCTTGCTTCTATTTGATTTGTAACTTTCTATGTCATTTGTTCACAGAGGTATAGACCCCGATTTTCCAAAGCAACCACATACTTTCCAGAACAAAAATCCTTTTATTATCTGATTTAACCAAAATTTGCCATATCGATAGATGTCGATGTGACCTTGGCTACGTTTGTCAGCTCTCTGGCTTGCTATCTAGCAGAGTTCTAGAACATTGTTTTTATATGCTGTAGCGGTTTATAATTGAGTACAGACGGTAAACTGTTGGGAAAATATATTGTATATTGATTCAATCTCATACAACTTTTGCTATTAGACGCAAATGGACCATGGAGCACACGCTACATACTTAACAATTTGGTAGTAAAACCGTGTCATCTGATGGTGCGCGAAATGTGAATATTTCTATACTCGTTTTGCATAAACAGTTAAATCTCAGGAATGGGTGTTGATCATTTATTCATTATATCACTAGATAAGGAAAACCTGGTACGACATGGATCTTACAATTATTATTAATTTCAAATGTAGATTAAAATAAACACACGTGTCAGACTATTGTAACGAACACACGTGTCTGCCTATTGAAATGAGCACTTGTCTCCTATTGCAATTAACATACGTGCCTGCCTATTGAAATGAACACACGTGTCAGCCTATTGAAATGAACACACTTATCGCCTATTGAAATGAACACATGTGTCTGCCTATTGAAATGAACATACGTGTCTGCCTTTTGAAATGAACACACGTGGCTGTATATTGAAATGAATACAAGTGTTTGCCTATTGACATGAACATATTTATCTGCCTATTGAAATGAACACACTGATATCTATCTATCTATCTATCTATCTATCTATCTATCTATCTATACATACATACATACATACATACATATATATATATATATATATATATATATATATATATATATATATATATATATATATATATATATATATATATATATATATATATATATATATATATATATATATTCCAGTATATTGCACAGACTGACATTGGTAATAAAGAACAAGAAATTAACTATAAATATTTACTTTGAATCTTCATCATCATGTTCATTTCATTAATCACCCAGCCTTATATGGTGTCACGAAAACAGCAAGCTAGATGAAGGAATAATGATATTAAGATAAATTGTTTGCTTATATTATATTTTGATTTTATATTATATATATTATATTAATGTTTCATATTTTGTAATACATGTTCTATGGTTTTTATTTCCAAAATGTAAACATGTAAACTGACATTTTTCTTTACCTTTAAAAACTAATTGTAAGAATTCACGTAATCGCAAAAACAGAATTTGTCATTTTCAGTATTTTGTCTAATTCAGCTTTCTCTATATTTCAGGTTACTGGTGCAGCCAATGAAAGGCAGCTTCTGGAATGTTTGAGACGATATGCTAATCGGCCGACCTATGTTAAGTATGCGTTATGCAGATTGTTCACTTATACACGGGTAATGCCAGAGCCAAGGGAGGACATTCTTAAGGTAGATCTAAGCTCTTGTTATTTTAGTCAAGAGAAGACATTCTTAAGGTAGATCTAATCTGTTGTTTTTTCTGAGGTAAGCGAGTGTATTGCTACCTTAGGAATATTCTCTTGTTACTGCTGAGTTAAGCGAGGACATTCTTAAGGTGGAAATAATTTCATGTTACTGCTGAGTCGATTTTAAGGAAGAAATGTCCTCTTTCTGCTGAGTCAAGGGATTATGCTATTTAGGTAAATATAGCGTATTGTTACTGAGGAGTCAATGAGGTTATTAGGAAGGGAGAAATATATTCATGTCAATGTTAGAGCAAAGCAAGGATATTATTAAAGTAAAAACTCTTGTTTAGACAAGAGTGGATACTGTTAGATCTAAAAATAGTTATTTTACTGCTGAGACAAGAGTAAATTCTGTTACGTCTAAACAACGTTATTCCACTGCTGAGACAAGGGTGGATACTGTTATTTCTAAACATAAAGTTGTTTAACTGCTGAGAGAAGGGTGGATATTGTTAAGTCTAAACATAGTTTTTTACCGCTGAGATAAGGGCGGATAATGTTAGGTCTAAACATAAAATTGTTTTACTGCTGATACAAGGGTGAATCATCATCACCATCAGTCTCTTGACCTACTGTGATCGTTGAGGCACTGTGCTGCTGAACATGTGACCACCAGTTTTCTTCACTTGTCTTGATCATGTCCATGTCTGTGTCTCCACAAAACTTTTTCTGATCCATTCTGTGATGTTGCCAGTCCACTCATCTTGTCTATAACTCCCTCTTCCACCATGGACGCTGCTTGCAGTACTGTTGTGGATATACTAGTTGGCTCTAGTGACATGGCCATACCAGTTCAGCTTTCTCTTTTTGACTGGTGAGGATGTCATTATAATGACCTACTTTGTGCCTGATGATGTTACGCACTTCTTCATGTGTGATGTGGTCCTTGTAAGAGATGCCAAGAATGATTCAGTAGCATCTCTTTCTAAGAACCTTGCGTCTTCGTTGTAATTCTGTTCTCAAGGTCAAGGCCTCACATGAATACAAAAGGATTGAAATGACTAGTGCTCTCAATAGTCTGATTTTAAGTTTCAGACAGATATGATTGTTTCTCCAGATAGGTCTTAGCTTTAACATAGCTGCCGTTGTCGTGCTGCTCGTCACAAAATATCTGCTCTTAATTCCTCTTCGGTGATTATGGAACCAATATATTTTAACCGCCCCACTGTTTCCAGTTCCTGTCCTCTGACGTTAATCTTGGTTGAGATTTGTTTGCGACTATTTATTATCAGCTTTGTCTTCTCGGTGCTTATCTCCATGTAAAATCTGGAAGATAATTCATCCAGGTTCTTCACTAAGGTGGCAAGCTCATTTTAAGTGCCTGCTAACACATCAATTTCGTCTGCAAATGGTAAGTTGGTTATGTTAATGCCCTCCAATGCTGACTGTCGTACCGTAGTTTTCCAGAGCTTCGCTGATGATGCGCTCTAATTAGATGTTGAAAAGCGATGATGACAGGAAGCAGCCTTGAGTACCCCAACTGCTGTCTTGAACCAGTCACACCCATAACCTTGAGCAATTACTGGATTGATAGCCATTGCGTACAGTTGCATAATGGTATTGGTCAACGTTTGACCAATGTTATGTATTCATTGTGGCCCACAATGCCTCATGCCACACTCTTGCCGAAAGCCTTTTTTGAAATCTATGAACACATGATAGATGTCATGTTGATGTTGCGAGTACTTTTCACACAGAACCCTAAGATTGAATATTTGTTCTGTTGTGCTCCTTCCACTCTGGAGCCCTACGTGTTCTTCAGCAATTATTTCTTTTGCTGGTGAGTTCAGTCTGTTCAAGTTGATAGTCAGCATCACCTTACTAGCATGGCTGATCAAACAGATAGTTCTGTAATTGTGACATAGTTGGGGGGAGTGTTATAATCAATGATTGAGTCCACTGTTTTGGCCATTCGCCTGTCTGCCAGATCTTGTTGCAGAATTTTATTAGTAGCTCTATCACTGATTTCCCACCATTCGTGATAAGTTCATCTGGGATGTTATTTACTCCAGATGCCTTCCCATTCTTCAGTGCTCTTATTGCTGACTACACCTATTTTTTGAGAATTGGGAAATCATCATCATTTGTGGAGTTTGGAATTTCAAGCACCTCTGGGTCTCCTTTAGGCGGATGGCTTTTTAGAGATCTTTACAATATTTTATCTATCTTTCTGCAATCTCACTAGCTTCTGTGAGGCATTTTCTATTTTCGTTTTCAATGGTACTGACTCTTGGCTGCTTCTGTATGGTGAGCTCTTTCACAATTTGCTGTTATTTTGTATCAGCTTGCTCTCTATTTCTCTGCACTGTTGTCCAATCCAATCTTCTTTTGCTTTCTGCAAGTTTTGTCTGATATTGTCTGATATTCTTGTTTGTTTGTACTCCATTACCCCTGTTGTGTGTCTGGTGTTTTTGAGGTCTCTTCGGGCATTACACAGATTCAGAATCTCTTCTGTAACCCAGGGATTTTTCTTTGGACGTTGGTGGCAAATGATGTCCTTGGCAGCTGTTGTCATGACTTGTGTTGAAAGTGTCTGTCATCATTTTAACATCAACATCTATCACAAGGAGTGAAGCACATTTTTCTCCAATTGTGGCTTGGAATGAATTGCATATGATTGGGTCATTCGGTTGTTCAAGGTTAAATTTGATCCTGATTTTATCTGGCTTGTTAAATTTCTTCAGCCTTACTCGGAAGTTCATAATCACGAGCTCGTGATCACTGCCAACATCAGCACCAGGGAGCGTTCTTGATTTTGCTCTATTGATGTCAGATCGGTACCGGTTTGGACCCTGTATGTAGTCGATCTGGTTATGATTGGTTCGATTTGGTGCGTGCCATGTCCAACATCGTGAAGTGTTATGTTGGCCCAGGGTGTTGCTAGTACCAAGTTGTTGTAGCTTGCAAACTCGAGCAGCCGTCTCCCTCTTTCATTGGTAAACTCATCACAAGAAGGTCCACAATGATCATGCCATTCTTTCAGAGCATCTTTGCCAACTTTGGTATTTCAGTCTCCTTGGATGATGAGGATGTCGTTGTTACTTACCATGTTTATAATACTCGGTAGTTTGTTGGTAAACATAACTCCTCTATTTCTTTATCATCATGATCAGTAGTTGGAGTATAAACTTGGAGAATTGTGATGCTAAACGGAGATACAGATGAATGGAGATGATTCTGCTAGAAATGGGGCGACATTCAAGCACAGATCCCTTGATGTATTTGTTTAATAGGTTGTCTACTCCGTTGATGGATTTGTGCAACTCTCCACTATAGTAGAATATATGCACATCTTCAGTTTGTTGTTCTCCTAGGGCTTTTCATCTGACTTCAGAGTCCCAGAATGTGCCATGTGTAGTGATCGGTCTCGTGTGTCAACTCTTGTAGTCTTCCGATATGCGACAGAGTTCTAATATTCCAGATAGCGATAAAGATGCTGTCTCTAGCTCTGAGTTTATGCAAAGTACCTCCGTCCTGGTGGACAACGGCAGGTGTGGTCCTTGCTGACACGGGCGACAGCCGATCCGGTATGGTAACTTCAGATATATCCAGCATTATCAGTGTGTCTTGGGTAAAGGCCATCTGGCCGTGCCCATCCCTCTCCAGATAAAGAAGTTGCCAGAAGGAGATGCAGTTTTATTTTAGGGTTTACTCCCTTAGCCTTTGCCTGACCAAAGCCATCCTACAAGGCAGCAGGAGACTCGTGTATGGGGGCACATTTCCCGAGCAGATAAGGCATGTGCCACTAAGGGTGGATAATGTTAGGTCTAAACATAAAATTGTTTTACTGCTGAGACAAGAGCAGATACTGTTAGGTCTAAACATAAAATTGTTTTACTGCTGAGACAAGAGCAGATACTGTTAGGTCTAAACATAAAATTGTTTTACTGCTGAGACAAGAGCAGATACTGTTAGGTCTAAACATAAAATTGTTTTACTGCTGAGACAAGAGCAGATACTGTTAGATCTAAACATAAAAGTTATATAGCTGTTGAGACAAAGGTGCATACTGTTAGGTCTAAACATACAGATGCTAACTGTTGAGACAAGGGTGTTACCGTTAGATCTAAACATAAAGTTGTTATACTACTGAGGCAAGGGCGGATACTGTTAGGAACAAACATTATTTGTTATTGAGCCAATGGAGAATATTAGTAAAGTCAAACAAACGTTTCGTTACCGCTAACCCATGGAGGATACTTTTAAATTTGAAATTGATTTCATATATGATAGTATCCTAAAAATGTTGCAATATTGTACTGCTAGTTTCAGCTCATGATAATATCAACACAAATTTATGTCGATCAATTATAAATTACTGCAATGAAATATTATAACACTACGCAACGTAAAACATATTGTAATTGGAAGACTTTACTATGTTTCTGTTGTTGTTGTTGCTATTCGCTCATAAGAGAATCTTCAGCACAAGATTTAAATTCATACTTTTGAAGACTTTACTTAGTAAATTGAGTTTTGTTTTTGAATTACCAGGAATTTAGAATTTTTGGGTTGGTATTTAAATGTTGTGTATTTTGTTTAATCAAATGTAAAGCAGATGCACATATTTTGTAGACAACGTAATTATACAGTGAAACTCGTATTTATTAAACAACATGATCATACAGTGAAACTCGTTTATTAGACAACATGATTATACAGTGAAACTTGTATTTATTAGACATTATTATACAGTGAAAATCGTATTTATTAGACAACATGATATAACAGTGAAACTCATATTTATTAGACTACATGCTTATACAGTGAAACTCGTATTTATTAGTCAACATGATTATACAGTGAAACTCGTATTTATTAGACATGATTATACAGTGAAACTCTGACTTATTAAACAACATGATTATACAGTCAAACTCTTATTTATTAGACAACATGATTATACAGCGAAACTCTGGTTCATTTGATAATGATTATAACATGGAACAAAAATGAAATTAAGAATATGATTATCCAGTGGAATTATGGTTTATCTGAGAACATGATTGTACAGTTGGACTCCGATTTATTTTTACAGCTGGTACTGCTGACCATCAAGCAAAACCTTAATCATAGTGGGGTTCAGGAGGCTGCCATATCCTGTATTTTCAACTTGTTGAAGACCGAACAGGGACCAAACGTTCATCCTTCCTGTCTGAAGGAGATCGCGAGTCACACACTGCATGCCATGGCACACTTCCCCAGACACGAACAGGTAGAGAACTTTGTTAATAGAAAATCTCAACCACGAGACTCCCATTATACCACAGTTTACTGCAATCGTAATAATGTTCCATATGATACGCAAGGCAGTTGACTGCAATCATAATAATGTTCTATATGATGGGCAAGGCAGTTGATTGCAGTCATAATACTGTTCATATGATGGGCAAGATAGTTGACCTCAATCCTAATAACGTTCTTTATGATATGCAAGGCAGTTGACTGCAATCACAATAATGTTCTATATGATGGGCAAGGCAGTTGACTGCAGTCATAATAATGTTCATATGATGGGCAAGTTAGTTGACCTCAATCCTAATATCGTTCCATATGATATGCAAGGCAGTTGACTGCAATCACAATAATGTTCTATATGACGGGCAAGGCAGTTGACTGCAATCATAATAATGATCTATATGATAGCAAGGCAGTTGACTGTAATCGTAGTAGTTTTTAATACGATAGGGATAATAGTCTAGTACATGGGCATATTACATATATATATCTAGTACTACTTGATGTGCTTTCTAAACCATATTATGATTTTATTTGCTTCATCAAAACACTATAAGTGTTAATGATAGATCCAAACATATTGTGCAATTATATCTTTTGTAAGCAAGCAAGCAAGTTGGATTTTTATAGTTGCCGCCGTCCACAAGGAACACATGGGCAACTTTTATAGCTACCATGTCGGTAGCCATTTAAGGTCCCTTGAGGAGGGGTCGCTACTCCCTCCCCTCAGGCATTTAAATGCTTAATTGCACTATTAATTAATGTTGGGCGTTCTCCCGAATTACTAAAAAGTAACTATCGGGAGAAATGAAAGCCCATTGGGTGGGTAGGAATAGTACCCACACACACCCACCCCTATCAACCAATCGGAAGAGTCACTGGTAGCGAGGGAAAATATTTTCTCATTTCGCTAGTAATTTTGATGAGTCGGTGTAGGAAAAGGCGGAAAAGGCCCAGGTCCAGGAGTCGCAGGGTCCAGAAGTCGCCAGCAGCACACACACAAAGAGAAAGACAGCAAGGCCACGGACGCAGTCCACACCTGACACGAAAAGGTCGCACTTACATCAAATTCAGTCCAGTTATACTAATGGACAGCCTAACATCCAATAATGTGTTAGCCACCTGTGCAATTGCTCAAATATCTAAGTTGAAGAATTGTTATTTACATTCCTACTTCCGAAATAGACTAGTACATAAGCGTACGTATAATAGATCCCTACCAATTTTAAAAAATTAAAGAATGTCTAAGCGACATATAGTAGTGTAGTCAATGGTAGGTTGTATTGGTCATGAATTTTGTCGGAGGCGGTACCAATAAGGCCAAATTAGTCTTTTTAGGGCCACGTATAGTTATTCAAAGAGGGGTACTCGTAACCAAATGAGTCCCCTATTATTCAGGCGAAATGACTATGGCAATGAAAATCTTTTCATTGTTCGGCTCTTCACGTGGTCCGGTGGTGGCCACCATGTTTGTATGGCATCCATTTCTTCTATCATGCTCCTGGGTATCTGAGGTAGTGTTTCGCTGACGTGGCAATATCATCTTATTCCTGCAGTCCTGCGGGTACCGCACTCATATTCTGTCATCACCAGTCAGCGCGCCCCAGGTCCGCCATATTGCTTAGATTTCCATGGCTGGTTGCAATATGGTTCCATTAGCATGATAAAGCAGCATACCAACATCTATAGTAGCCATTGTGTCTTCAATTCGTAGTTTGGTGCCGCTATACAAGTTCCCCTCCGTTTCTATTCCTGCCACAAAGCTAGTTTGGGACTTATGAAATTTCTATTTTGGGTTTCCTGTAGTCACCACCGCTGTACAAGTTGATTTTTCTTACTGGAGTTGTGACGGGATAACATCACAACATACGTCCTTAGCAGTAAGCCCGGGATATCATCATGCTTTCGCACTCCCATTGTGACGTCATAAGGTCGCCAGCTCCAGAAAAGCCGTCCTACTCAGTCCGCAGTCTTTTGCAGCAATTTTAGAAATAGAATGTATCCAGTATTATCGAACCTATGAAAGTCATATTATATCGTGGACAATGCTGTACTCAACTATTATATTGGGTAAGGTATGGTACTGTTCTTGGTTTATATTGGGTACACTGGTGTATTGGTCTTGGTTTATATTGGGTACACAGGTGTATTGGTCTTGGTTTATATTGGGTACACAGGTGTATTGGTCTTGGTTTATATTGGGTACACTGGTGTATTGGTATAATTGTAGAGCTAAATATGTCTACCTTTATCTAATACCATCTACGTTAGTGTACCATACATGACCTAGACTCCATAGAGCTTGGCAGTCGGCTATTACCTCCTGCCCCTTAAACGTGGCGCCAGGGGTTAATGTGTTAAGACGAATGTACGGTATTATGAATTTAAAACAAAATAAATCTGAAACGTTCTTTACAAGTCCAAAAGAATGGAGTTTTCGAATGAAATCCATTTTCTGAACGTTTTGACTTAACAGTTGTCTCGAATATGCTAATGATAATTAATTAAAATAGCATTGCCCAAAATGCTTTCTAACGGCAGTAATCCTAACATATAGTTGTATATTTGCCAAGTAATTCGATCTTGCTCAGAATATAATTGTGATGATAAAACTATTACCAATGTTGTCTTGGGGCCCCGAGTTCCCGAGTGGTCTAAAGCGCTCTCCGTTACGGATCATTGCCATCTCACCTCTGTCTGCGTGGGTTCGAGTCTAAGATTCGGTTAATGTAGTTATGTGAGAAAGCTTGCCAGTAGCTTCTCGCCGGTCGGTGGTTCTTTCAGGGGGTTTTCCCGGGTTCTTCCTCCATCAATAATACTGGCCGCCATATTTAGCCTATCGTGCGCTGAAAAATGGCGTTAAACCCTATAATAACAACCAATGGTGTCTTCACATCCATGACAGTTGTTAGAATAATTTCATGGCTTGTAAGTATGATATAGTTAAGTAGCCAACAATTGCTACGCTTGTATAAAAGAGAATGTGACCCTTGTTTATCATGTACAATAACTTTGACAAAAGGAAATATTGTGTAGGTTCAATATACAGGTAAATATACTGTAAACCAATCCACGAATGCAAACATTTATGTTCACCTTTTTACCATACGTTGATCTGCGCTTTGAGTTTGCTTTCTACTTTAGCAGCAAAGAGGGTGAACAGACCTTGCTGAAACGTCATTTTTTCAGAAATAAAGCTTCCTACGAAAATGAAACATATAAGTGTAATAACGCCAAACCGAAAGCCTCTTAGCGTAAGTTTCTCTGATTGGGATAGTTGATTTTGTTACTTTATCAGTCGTTGTGTTTTGTTCAAATTTTGTATAGATCTTTGTTTTCCCATATAACATTTCATTGAAGTCACAGCCTCTCTGCTGCTATATTTAAATCATCATATCAATAATATGGCACCAGTTCTGGAATCTTGTACAGCTAGATTAACTCAGTGGAACTAGAGGCAATAAAAATATCTTGCCGTTCGTGATTGTCAGAAAAAAATTTAAAGCGTGTCAGGAGTCTCTGGTAGAATTTGTAGAAGGTTCAGAACAATTATTTAAACAGAGTATCAAACAAATTGTTCCAGTAACTAATGCAACACATAAAGCTCGAGACATTACATGTTGATATTGCTGGCCATCTTCAAGCAGTTCAACCACACCGCCAGCAACCTACTTAACCACAACATGAGGTTCAACCACAAAGTCTGCCAAGAGCCAAAACCAGGATAATATATAAATTTACACCTGAAGGTATTACCGAGCGTTCAAAAATTGCCTGATCATGATGAATTGCGTATGTTCTCATGTAATTTCGACATTTTGTTTCATGAAAGCTGATATTACACCAATAAATTCCTTGCGATGATCAACCTGTAGTAGTTGTGGCCATTGTGGCATTGTGGTCTGGATCCTCGTTGATAAATTCGTTCTAATGCAGATGCAACTTTAATTGCTGTTTTAGTTGATAGTGTGTCTGCTTCTTTATATCTACTTGCAACGTCAAAGCCAGTTAACGCGTATTTGTATGTTGATTAACGTCGACTAATTTTGTAAGTATCGCGTGGTAAAAATAAATTATCTTCTTGATGTACATTTTGTTGGAGTGATAACATCAGCAGCAGAGGAGGGGGGGGGGAATCCGACAAACATTATAGGCGTCGACGAGGCTTCCTTCTCGTTAATATTTAATAGAAAGGTCTATTTGACAAATTGAGGCTTCCTAATAAATGCTTAATAGAAGGGTCGATTTGATAAACTAAGGCTTCCTCGTAAGGGATAATTTGGCCAAAAAAAAAGACGCCATTGTCGTTGCTCCAACTCTGCTGCTATGGGTTAACAATTCTTTTACGATGAAAGTCACTACGATTTCACAAACAGACTAATTTGTAGAACCTCACCTTGTAGATCAATCAGATTATTAGACTGGTCAACGAGTTTGAAATTAGTTCTCATTAACGAATTATTATGACATCGCATATAAACTGGATTAGTTGGGTCCTCAATTATTAGAAATCCGGGTGGAGCTGTTGGTGCAAACAAGTATAAAATATATCCCTGCTGAGCTTGATTTGATCGCTCGAGATTTATTTGATAGCTGCCTTCGATAACATCACATACTAAATTCAATACAATCACCGAGGATATATTTACTTATAGCGGCGCGATATGCCGCCCGCCTCCGTCTGGGTCATTATTATATTTAAGGATTATTGTTTTTTGTGATTGTGGCGATTTCTTCCATGCGTCATGGATTTTTTTGAAACCTTTATCGATGGCGTATCTAAGAGATTTTTTTATCACTGGGACATTATGTCCTGGAATCTTGAAATGAGGAATATATTCTCTGTGTATATTATACTTCGTTGCAATTTCTGTTCTTGTTTTAGGATTATCGTCACCTAATACCTCTTGAATAATTTTTAAATTATGTTTCCATGTCGTCGATGATTTTATTACATGTTTCTACAACGCTAATAAATTTATCTCGAATGAGTGTACCAGACTCGAGAGATACTAACAGCAACGCAAAATCATTAGTCATCGCTGTGAAATTTTTAACGATTTCATCTTGTCGAGTTTGATAATATCTATTAGCGCGATCGTCTATCATTTCAGTGAAAAATTTCAATTTATTGTATTCGTCATAACTTTTTATTGGATTATCAAATTTTATTCTGTCAGTGACATAATCAGATTTTTGTGGTTCGGGTATTTGATAAGCTGTCCGAGGTGGGATTTCAGGCCACCCCAGTATTGTTCTTATCGAACTCTGATAAATATCTACGACATACCCGGGCGAGTTTATCTCGAAGGCAGATGATAGCGTCGGCTCGTGAACCGTTATACCGATTTTTGATTCTGTTCCAGTAATGGATTTTATTCTACGCTGTAATTCAGCATTGACTTGTTCGATTTAGTATGACCCAGATGGTAGCGAAACAACGTTCCAGTCTGGAGTCCCGTCTTCTTTATTCTTACTCGCAAACACCAAGGAATTATTCGGTTGTCGACCGCCAAATGCTACCGATCTGATATTAGGCCAACTGTGATACATTCGTAGTTATGCTAGCGCTATCTCCTTCACGGGAATCGGAGTAGGGAAATTCACACTGAATTCAGGATTGGTTGAGGATATTGATTTCATGCTTGTTTTCACCGGTTCGGTATTTTCTACTATTCGTTTAAGTAGTTCTTGCGGTGTTGTCATTGTTATTATTATTGTCGCGCTCTAATCCTAACATAGTTGACTCGTAAAACTGAACTATTCTCGGAAACACATCCTCGGTTATTGTCGTTACGATGAAAATCAACTTAGATAATTGCGAATGTGCATGAAATACCGCAGCATATCTAACAGTGTAATCGTGTAGTTTTAGTTGAGAACACGATATTTTTTTTGCTATCGCGTTGGCTATTCCTGCGATGGTTGACACCGCAGCTATACAAACCGGAATAACAGGCGGAGCGGTCATTGTAACTGATGATATAGTAATACCAGCGCCGGCAACTACACCAGACAACACAGCAACATCGATGGCAGTGATTCTTCGCCGGTATTTTTTCATTTTTATTCGGTACTCCACAGAAATAGTTTTGAGTTTTATTGAAAATTCTCTGACTTGATCATAGCGGTATTGAGATACTGAAGGTACCGTTGATGACATTTTATTTCCAAATCAATTTACGATTTCAATTTAGTTGTTTACTCAAATCCGCTACTAATTCCACATACCATGTTACTGAAACCCTAGCCAAATTCTTATCAGTGGATGCTATCGTGAACTGTTCAGTTGTATCCTTGTCGATTATCGTTGATATCATATTGTTGACCCCAGATGAACTCGACGATGATATATTAAATTGAGTCGGCGTCACTAGTGTTAATCGATAAATACCTTTGACGGTTGCAGTGATATCTAATTTGTTGTTTGTAGGTGTCCACGCAAATGATCCGTATTGAATCGTGTATACTACGTTGTTGGTTTTCGCATGAGGGATTTTTGTTTTTTCAACGATTTCTATCATCCTCGTTTCATCATCCTTGATTGCCTCGATGGTGTTTTTCATTTCTTCGATGGATTTTTTAATATCAGGAAGTTTCATGTCAATTTTATCTAGCGTGGTTGTAAACAAATTTATCGATGATATTTTTACGAAATGATGTAAACTTTTCAACGTGATCTGCATATTTGCTTTGAAGTGTTGCTAGTTCCAATATAGAATCTTTTATCGTTGTGAGCTTCGGTGTGGTCACCGGTGGATTTCCAAAGAAATATAATAACGGCTTGTCAATATTGTTAATTCTATCCACAATAATTGAAATGAGTACACCCGGTTTGAGTTTACCCTGATCGGAAAATAACGCAACGGTGTTCTCGGTTACGCCGCTTTGTTTAACTAAAATATCATCCAGGGAAATATTACTAGTTTTCAATTTACCCTGACCATCTTGGAATACAACTATTTCATTTATATCACCGGTTGCAGTGCCATCGGGTTTCTTCAGCGCTGATAAAGATCTCCCCCAAATATCAATCATGTTATTTTATATAATCTCTCTCTAAAAAGCGATTACTAGTGGATTGATTTACGACAACATGTGGTTTTCCAGATGTTGAAATAGCATCAAGGACATTTAATACTTCGTTGCCGCATATTGGTGGGTCATTAATTTGTTGTGTTGGTAGCGTAGAATACCAACGAGGGGTGTTTAAGCGGTTTATATAACGCATAAATTCCTTCGGCGGCGCTAACCCATATGAATCGAAATAAACAATTGCACGTGGATCAATCGCGTACACAACCCAGTGGGTTCCAGGTCCGTTGCTGTTATCGAGATTAATAATACCGGTTTCAACGCTGTTGGGTTGTGCAGGTAACTGATCTTTCATAAAGACACCTCTGAAGCTTTTAATCGCAAGTTTTTATTAGCAGCATCGAGTAAATCAAAATTGGATATATATGAGTCAAAGACTCTCCAACTAGTAAACTGTTCCTGGGATTCTCAGGCCTTTTCTACTGTTCCTGGTAGTCTTAGACCCTTTCCCTTTTTTATATCCTTTTCCAGTTGCTTTCTTTAGTGCCATCCCTGCCACAGTACCAACGGCCCCTAACGCTGCCGCTTTAGCCACCGCTGGGACCGCTTCTGCAATCAACGCTGGAATCGCAGCTTTCAGCGGGAATATACCACCTGATTTTATCATATTTTTGATAGCAGCCGCAGAGAGAGAGAGAGAGAGAGAGAGAGAGAGAGAGAGAGAGAGAGAGAGAGAGAGAGAGAGAGAGAGAGAGAGAGAGAGAGAGAGAGAGAGAGAGAGAGAGAGAGAGCGATCTGAACGCCTTTTTTATCTTTGAACGCATCATTGAAGTGTTTTACTTGACGAGTCGTCTGGACAATTTATTCGCCCCGCCAGTCATCTGATTGTGTTTCAGCGTGAATTGGTTCCGCATTTTTAGCTGATTCCGATTGCAATTTATTGAGTTGACCGGGAGTTAACGTAACACTAATATGACTATATGACATTATACAATAACATATTGATCTAATTGTTACATATTTTCCACTAGCGCATCTATTACTCTCATTCTTCCACCAACACTTTCTAGTAGCATTGATTTATCACTGAGAATAACAGCAACCGCTATTTAATTCGGGATAGTGATAACAGGTACCCCACGAACTGGTGGACCAGTCGGGCGGGTTACACGGGCTCTAAAGTTTATATCAACGACGGATTGTCTTGTTAAATCAAGATGTTCCAACGAAAAGTAATAGACTGGATAAAAAGCACTAAAATCGTATTGTGATATCTGCAAACCAGTATCGACATTTTGATCTAGCGCCATATATGACAACAACCTGTGATACACGCGCGCAATATGGTTGTGATCGTAATCAAGTTGTATATCCTCGGATGGTTCCTGCTGTCCGTTTATTCTCAGCGAGACTTCCTTACACCCAAGTTGATCAAATATCATATGGCTACGTGTTTGATTGTCTAATCGCGTCGTATCCTGTAACGCAATAAATATATGACGCGGAGCTGAAACACCTTGTCGCGATGCCAGATTCCATGTGAATATATCATCAGCGTTGCCCTGTTTAACATCTGTAGTTGTCGTTAGCCAACTCAGCAATGATTTTCCTCCTTGATCCATAAATGATAGTAACCGTTCTTCTGTGCCGAGTGTTGGAGTCAATAATGGCATCCACAATGATAGTTTTGTTAAAACGACCTTACCGGCATCATCATTTATATGTGTTACAGCTGGGTTTGCTGGAATCCTCCAAATTGCGTTATGGTCAGTACCCTTTCGCATGAGTGCTACTGCATGCTTCGCCTCGTAGATAACTTTTCGGACATTTCTGCAGAATCCAAATATATGATGTAGTGGAATCGCGCATGAAAATGATGTACTCGCTCCACGCAACATTGACATACGTGTTGCAGCTCCTAGGTTGTAGCGGGGATCGTGGTTTATAATCATATCCTCGACTTCATCATTATTAGCAGGGATGGGAGCAACGCGATCCTTTGGTTGTCTGAAAACAAATGGAATTTTTCCAGCCGTATCCTTATTATCCTTTGCAAACATCATAGAACGGCCTGCCGATCTTGTATAATCGTCGGAATATCTCGCTAGCCCTATTATTGTTGTGGCAACCTCAACCTCGCGTTCTATCGACTCAATCTCATTTCCATCAATGAGATATCTTGCACTTTCAAATAGCGCCATGATACCATTATTAACAAAACCGACTTGGGTGTCATCTGGATATGCTGTATTATTTTCTCGTAAAAGCTCTCCTTCTACTTCGATGAACGCTTCACACGGTAGAAAGTATTTACTGGTATCATGAACTTGAAGTTCGATTCTTGATCGGAGATCTGGTTGTACTGCGTGATTAGAATAGTATTGATAATCACGTACAGAATCATCCTTGCGCACTGGGGCGTCCATATCAAACGCTGGATCAGGTGACCGTTTGAACATTTTATTTTATATTCATTGATCTAAATCATCGTCGTCGACCTCGCCGTGGTTTTTTTAAGCCACTTACCGCTATCATATTTGCGATGTTGCTTTGGTCGTTAGTCACCAGCGACGCTAGTTTCTGATCCACTGCGTTTTTTATTATTCTACTAACACTCGCGGGCATTTCCGCTGTAGATGGTAACGGTAACGACGGAGTCGTCAATTGTGGTTTCCTTCGCTGTCGAACTAGCGCTGTTAGTTTATTCTTCGCGGCTGAAAACGCTTTCGCGGCAAGATCTCCAACAGCGCTAATACCCTTATCACGAATAACATCAATGGCTTTCATTGATAACTGTTTTGCTAGCGGCGATACTTTTGGAGCCATTCTTGCAAATAACCTTGCAAATTGTATCACCGAGACCATCACCATAGTATGCTCTATAAACTAGAAACCGTGAATTAACTACATAGACGCTGGCTGGTTTGTCATGGTTGTAGTGTATGATCATCTTATTTAAATGATATTTATCTAATGCATTGACTTAGTAGTATTTTCAACTAACTCACCAATGAAATCTCGATATAGACCAACATCCATAACACTGCCTTGAAATAACCGCATGCAGATATCAGCTGCTTCATTATTTCCGGTGAGTTATTTCGAGCTCGTTTCCCTCCGATGAGTACTTTTAATCGTGCTTTATCACCAAGAACAATACCAGGACATTGAATTAGACCACAACCTGATATCCCACTGGAATCTCTTCGAGATTTAGAAAATCCCTCCCCGAATTTTCCTTTAGTTGTACCAGTTGCACCTTTTTCAAAATCAGCTTCTGCCATTATTCGTATTTCATCCGGGTTTGGGTCGTCTGCTGTATAATCCGGTGGTGGTTGTGTGACACCTTTTACTGCAGCTAGAAAAGTATTAAAAGCGAGACTTATTTCTTTTGTTATTTTAGGTTTGCGTCGATTTGCTAAAAAACACTTTATTCGCCCAGGTGTTTATACCTTTTATAAAATCTCTAGACTTTTAAATAATTATCTCTTATATTTTTTTAAAACTATCTTTAGTAAATTTAATTAATTCAGAGTCGGATTCGATTCCTCTAATTCTAACTAACGCATCAGCCGTAAATATCTTTTCAGGTAGATATTCTTCTCTTGCAGCAGCACCTTGTTGTTCTTCAAGTTGTTCAAGTGGCGTGATAAGTGGTGGTCTACTAGCAAGTTCTTCTTCAAGTTCTCGTTTTTGTTGTTCTCGTTCTTGTTGTTCTTGTTGTCTTGCAGCAGTTATTATATCACCAGGAAGTGTTCTTCAAGATTTTTTTGCTTGTTTGGATCTTCTTGCTATTTTTTCAAGTTCACCAATAATAGGTTTTTCTTTTCTTTTTTCCCCCGTCTTTGGGATATCCCCCCATATAGCACGCTCAGTAGTTGATATTACCCCCTTTGTTGCTGTGGTTATTGGTTTAAACAGCTCTTCAGATCCCGCAGCAAAATCCGTTTGTAAACTCTGTCTAGCTTGCAGTTTATTTCTGACAAGAGTCGCGGATTGGTATAAATCTCTTAATTGCATCTAATCTTTCACGAGCCAATCTAGTCGTTAATGATTCATTAACCATTATTTAAATTGTAAACAATTTTCCAATTTGAATCTTAAAAAAATTACTACACGCCAGTATTGACTAAAACCGACCATCTGAAGTTTTTTTTTTCGTTTTGTTCAATTAACAATCTTATATTTCTGATTTTTGAATTAATTGTTCTTTTTATTTCATATTCCTTCCCTAATTCCTTTCTTATTCTTTCCACGATAGTAAATAACGGGACAAACTTACTGACGTCGTCACAACATAGAAGGGATTTGCGAATTTAATTCTGAATTGGTTTAATAAGTGCATATTTTTTGGGTAGTACATATTTGTTATTCATAGCGCCTTATTCAATGTCCTGGAAGTCGGACATAATTTGATCGTAGTTTGAACTAACTGATATGTAAATCCCCTGAGATTTCAAAATTAAAATTTCGGTTATAACTTCATTGATATTTTGAGAATTCATATTATTGATAATTATATATTTCTAATATAAGACTATATTTTTCAAAAATGAACCCAGATGTGGGCGCCTCAGACATAAACGAAATGAATTTTTTGTCCGGTCTTTTTTGAAATCGCAGTTCGATAAATTCCCTCTGCAACGCACTGAAAAGAAGGTGGACAAATATCGAAATACCTACCGGCCTTAGGTATTGATTGAAATACTATTTCTTCGTTATTTTTTGTATTAAAAGATCTTACGGGTCTCGCTTTTTTCGAGTATTGTCCAGTCTTTCCTCGTTTTAAATTCTCACTTTGTGAGATAGCCTGCAGATTTGATAAAGAATTGTTCTTAGGATTGGAATCAATGTGATCGATAACAAAACCATCCTTGATCAATCCATGGAAACATTCATATATTATTCTATGATTAAGATGCATTTTCCCTCCAGGGTTAAACTTCAAATACACTTGATTATTCACAACACCAACTGGTTTCTTCAGTATACGATGTCTGACAATACCATCACTGGATGCCTCGTAGTTGCTGATCACGGGATGTGGTCGGAATTCTTGATTCATTTATATACATAATACTATTTGTGTAATTCATTGTTTGGTCTAATGATTACATTTGGAAATCTTTCGATGTAATCTTGAGGAGTTCTTATGACTTTGTCAGTGTCATTGATGGAGTTCTTAGTTCGTTTATCATAGTAACGCTTCAACTCCCTATATCGCTTACCACCGCAACTGAGACACAACTGTGATTTACCACGCACCCCTACCCCACATCGTATGCAAGGGATCGGGCCAAGACTACCACGTCGAAAACTTTGCATATGATATCCACAGAACTCCTTTTTGCATGATTTGTTACACGGAGTTACTGATCCAATCATAAGCCATTTGCAATGATTCATTATATATAAATTCTCTATTTAAATACTTGTTTTAATTATAGCATGAACGAGTTCGAGAGATTATCGAAAATTAAGCCCTGGAAAAATGCTAAATTCGATCTCGATAGTCTCTAATACACCAAAGGGTAAAATTCGTGATAGAACCATGATAAGTAAAATTCGTGATTGTTTTGAGGAATTCAAGCGTGATGGAGCATCTCACTGTTGGTCTACATTTCGAATCGATGGTGATTGATGCTACCATGAACGATAAAAAAGCAGCAGTGATAATCTCACATCTTGGGCGGAAAAGGTATTTTTTTGGAATAAAATTCATTATCCGTTCAGACACTGGAGATTGAATTATCAGAGATAAATTTGAACTCATCTTGAAGGATAAAAGAACTGTCACTGTGAGTCGAGATTCCAAACCAGGAATTTTGACTGGAATTGACAAACCGTACTACGAGAAATCCTATCCTGTAACAGCAGTCGTTTATGGGATATAACCGTTAAATGATAAACCAAGCATTGAAAAACTAAAACCCATGAAACTGTCGTCGTTGAATTGTGTAGCAGAACGAATAATAGAACACTTCACAAATGCGTTGCGTGGAAACAAATTGACTGATCAAAGACGTAAAAAAATAACCGAAAGTGGATTAACAGTGAAGGAGCGTGGAGCAACAATTCAGGATATAACCAAATTGGAAACATCATTAAGATTCTCAATATCGGTAATGACAATAACCGGTGAAGCATTATACGAATCAAATTATAAATCAAGTGGAGCTCCAATCAAAATTATTGATCATAATGAACACGCATGGACACCTGCAGTAACAATATTTCAGCGGGATAGAACCATAAAATATATACCTGCAGAGTTCTCCGGAGAAGAGAAACTATTTGATTTTATTCACCAGTTGAGTAAAAAAGATCCTGTGTCAGTGTGGTTACTTCACAGTTTTGAAGACGAAGAAGGTAGATTCGATCAATTTGTAAGATCCAATGGAGAATTATACCGCACTGAAGCCCTCCATGAGGCGATGAAAAAACTAGCTAGTAGTTTCTCGAAGAGTTTCGACGACGAACAATTACTAACAAACTGTTTTACAATTCCGTCGGTTGCAGCTCATTTTGCGAGAAAGAGAAACATATGGAAATCAACAAGAGCTGAATTTCTCACAGACATCAAATCAAGCTGCATCGAATATAACCACGGCGGATTATGGAATACAAAATACGACCGTGAAAGTATTATTTCAGTTGATATAGTCGCGTGTTATCCGGCGAGTTTTCTTGGGTACGGAGAATGCGCTGAGTACTTTCAACGATTTGGACATCCCACACACGAGATGGCCCGTGTTGCGATTAATGGGCCACTGCCTGATTTTGATTTAACCGGATTCGCTCGTGTGGTATCATTTGAATTGGCTACAGGACTTCACCCGTGTTGTTATTTTTGGATTGGTAGACATGTATCTGAAAAGCACTGGATACCAATAGTGCTGTTACGGTATATGATTGATTGTAGAATGCTGATATCGCTGATTGTCTTTGAAGCGATTATATCCTATCGAGCTCAGACTGAAGTCTGGTTACCACAACCCAATCTAGATAGTATAATCAGCGAACAACGAAAACAGTTTCCCTATCTTGACGAAGAAAATATCGTGAAATGGTCCAAACAGTTATTTGAAGTTAGAAATAAAGACGCAAAGGATCTTGGTAGAAGAATAATTGGTAAATTTACTCAAGGTGGAAAATACGACAATAAACGATATTCTTCACGATTGATTATAGATAGCGTTGAATACGATTTTATAATCACGGATATAACATCTAAAGGCATATATGTCCATCGTAAAGACGCTTTCTTGTCCGATGGAACAAAATTTGGTACAATTGTTACTTACCAAGACGGAGAAAATCTTCAATATACACATTGAGGGCGTCTATGCTAGCTTATGCTTCTATCAATTTATTTTCGATGATAAATAGATTTCCTGACACCGCGGTTAGAGTAGCCACTGATTCATTTTATATAGATGTAAAACATCGAGAAGCAGTGGCCAAATTCACTAATTCTGACGAGAGTTGGGGATCATAGAGAATTAAGCGGAAAATACTGCGTGACTATTCCACATTAGCAGATGTTACAATTGAAAACAATTACTTGAAAAATAATCAGATATCAGAACTATCTAATGCACAGCAGATATCTGATCCAATATGTAGATATAAAACAGTTTATTTAAACGGATGTGGCGGGTCAGAAAAGACGACTCGTGCGATTGAATTATTTCGTGGGAAATCAAATATGATTGTGTTAACACCTACGAGCGAGGGGTAAACTCTTGTACTTATCACAGTTTCTTTCGATGGAAAGGTGACGAATGGACTCCTGAACGAATGGGTGAGAAATTTATTCCTGAAGTCATTATTTGGGATGAAATATGCACGGTGTCATTAGATGTATTACAAAGATTTCTTGATTGGTTATTGCACGCGAACACAAAAGTCATGTGCTGCGACCATGGCCATCCACCACCATTTGTCGGTTTATCCCCACATGATTGGCTAAAAAAATTTGTAGACTATTATGAAGAAATTAACACCGATCATAGAGCAATTGATGAACAATTACGCGAGTTCAAAAAACTAATTAGATTACAACCGGATAGAATCCAATGTGAGATAGCGTGTGAGATAATTTCAGAAACCCCATTAAATAATTTCTGGGAAGCGTGGAGACCAAATGATTTGATAATCGCAAGTAGAAAAATAGTCAGAGACACACTTCAGATGAAGTTATTTGAATTGCATAAAGAAAAATTTGCAACACTTGCAGTTCCGTTGTGTTATAGGCCTTCGGATACACGAAAACAAATATTGAAGTTGATATTCCAGGACAGCGTGAAAAGCAGAATTTAGTATTAAATGATATCGTGCTGGTTGATATCAGCGTCGTCGAAGATGCATTGCGTGCTGATAAATCCCGGTGGACGCTAGGTTACGCAGCGACGATACATTCTTCACAGGAATTGACTATATTAGATACAATTGTTTGGATGGTGGATAATCACATCGAGTGGTCAAATTTAGTTTATCTCGCAGTGTCCAGAGTACGAAGAATAAATCAGTTTCGAAGAGTTGTTTTAGATGATAATGACACTATAATAAGTGATATTGTCAGCCTTGACAGAGTCAAGGACATAATCAGAAAAAAACTTTCTGGTTATAAACAGCAGGATAAAAAAATAGAGAAATTGATATTGATGCTGAATTAATAATTACGCTGAAGCAACAACAGAATAATCACTGCGCGAGTTGCAATTGTATAATGCGTTGGTGTTGGTCGGATAAAGATCCTTGACAATTTACCGTAGACAGAAAGAATAGCAGCGTCGGTCAAACCAGCGATAATGTGATGCTGACTTGTCTTGAGTGCAACAGACGAAGAGGTGCTAGTTAAGACCACGCGGCGGTAATTGAGTATCCTCGGGTATCACTTGCAGTTGTTCACGAGTAAATCCTCGCTGAGGAGCAGTTGAATCCAGTCTATAGAGTGCTGGTCTACCCGTAGATCGTGTTATGCTAGATATTTTATGCGCGGTGACACTCCAAATAGGATCAGCTCTTTTTTTGTACCACCTTCGAGCTCTCCTGGTTCATATAAATACCTAACAGTGACATTACCGAGTATTGGTTGTTTTGAAAAATCGTTTTGTGGTTTTACTGGTATATACTTCTTTTTAATCGCGTTGTTAGGTTTCATGTTGATTGTTCGAGTAACCTCATTATTCAGAGCGGTAATCACAGCTGGTAATCTCTTGACCCATTCACGAGATCGTTTATCCTGGATGAATTCCTTCGCGTATTGATATCCAAATAACCGCTCAGCAAGTGTACGATTAAATCGTTCAACAATTGCCTGATCGCGATGTAGCGCAGTATGTCCTCGTCGTATGGTGACATTATGATTCTTCATTGTTGATAGAACCGCACCCTGAAATTCCTTGCCAGGATCAACTTGTAATAGATTTGGCCAGCTCAGAGGACCTCGTCGATAAATCCTTTCAAATGCAGCAGAAACTTCAGTTGATGATTTTGTTTTTAACGGTTCTGCTTGTTTGTATCGACTCGCAACATCAACTACAGTTAACGCGTATTTGTAAAAACCATCATGCGGTAGAAATAATATATCAGCTTGATGAACCTAATTAGGAACGGTCACATCAAAATGCGAGTGGTTAATTCGTTTAGTCGGTGGTAGATAAATTTGCCATATCGCCTGTTTAGATAACCAATCCGCTGCAGTGGTATATTTCACCTTCGCGGCGCTAGCGAGTTTACTGATTGCTGCTTTACCCCGCCAGTATCCTTTTGGAGAATAATATAAACTCCGTGTTATTATTAATTACCGGCACCCATCATCAATTGACCTTTCATTGCCGATTTTACTAACCATGAAGCCAACTTTTCTTTGAAGGATTTATCAGTGATAGAATTCAACGCGTGAATCAATTTCACATCTGCGATATGTCTGTGTTGCAGACTGCTGCTTTTATAAGCAACATCATCAGCATGACACGCCTTATCAATGGCGTTTATTGGTTCTTCACCACGTTGAGGTTGGTTTTGATCATCGAGTCTGATATCGAGTCTAGTCCCGGGTCCACAATAACTATACCCTGGAAGGTGTTTTTCTCCTGGATACTTCGCCCATGGTGTTCCCGGGAGTTTAGCTAGCTTGGCTGCGATATCACCTCTTCGTTTTTTTAAATCCTTGGAAAAAAATCTAAATTTTTTTGTACTACATTGTACACACTTACCAGAAAGTGCTGATTGGTTATTTTTAGTTGTAATCGTCGTCAAGTGATTTGTGCCAGTAAGCGCCTTAAACTTCACACAATATAGATCCATAATTTATATATAATAACATGAATATAATTGATTATTCAGCTACCCGACGACGGGAACCTATTAAGCACCATGCGATGTTGCCGAATTGAATTAGAGTGATTATAATCAGACCATCTGGAAGTGGCAAGACACAATTGTTACTTAAGTTAATAACGAGATGGATGAAATGGGACAAGTTGTATTTGATAGCTCCAAGTCTAGATGATCAGCGATGTTACAATGTATTAAAAGATTTTAACGACAAAGCGATAGAAGAATCCGGCGAGGGTATTATTGAGTTTATAACCGATATCGATGAAGCAATGAGCATTGTTGATATTGATGGAGGTATTAACAATTTAGTCGTATATGATGATATCATGTTAGACAATCAAAAGAATACCGCTAGGATATTTTCCAGAGGTAGGCATAAAACAAAAACTGACGTGACATATGTCACTCAACGATATACACAAATACCAAAAGTGATCAGAGATAACTGCAATATTCTTGGCGTATTCAACGGAGTTGATACACAGACTCTTAGAAATATTTGGCAAACTTGGTACAGCGGTGATATGGATCATAATCTCTTTAGAAATTACTTTAGTCGCGCTCAGTCAATCCCACGTGGATTTGTGACGATAAACTTATCAGATCCTCGGACGCGATATCGTGTCGGACTTGATAAAATATTCGGTTAAAATCGTTTACTGAATCTCGTAAAAGAATTGTTAAACCATAGCAGCAGAGGGGGGGGGGAGTTCCAGCAACAATGGCGTCTTTTTTTTTTGCCAAATGGACCCTTACGAGGAAGCCTTAGTTTACCAAATATACCTTTCTATTAAATATTTACTAGGAAGCCTCACTTTGTCAAATAGAACTTTCTATTAAATATTAACGAGAAGGAAGCCTCGTTGACGCCTACAAAGTTGGTCTGTTCACCCTCTCTACTACTCACCATGAGTGCGGAAATCCCCGTAATCTTAGAACTATTTTCTTTTTCAAATAAATTTCCATTACTTTCTTTTATTGCCATTCCATCCGCTATTCCGACAGCTCCAATTGCACCTACTTTTGCTGCAGCAGAAACCGCGACAACAATAAATGCTTGTATTTCCAAGAGGAGTAAAATATATAACTTTAATTTGCTATGTCTGAATTAATAATTACGCTGAAGCAACAACAGAATAATCACTGCACGAGTTGCAATTGTATAATGCGTTGGTGTTGGTCGGATAAAGATCCTCGACAATTTAAAGTAGACAGAAAAGATAGCAGCGTAGGTCATACTAGAGATAACGTGATGCTGATTTTTCTTGACTGCAACAGACGAAGACGTGCTAGTTAAGACCACGCGGTGGTAATTGAGTATCCTCGGGTATCACTTGTAGTTGTTCACGAGAAAATCCTCGCTGAGGAGCGGTCAAATTCAGTATATAGATTGCTGGTCTTCCCGTGGATCGTGCTATATTAGATATTTTATGCGCGGTGACACTCCAAATAGGATAAGTACCTCTTTTTTATCACCTTTGAGTTCTCCTGGTTCATATAAATATCTTACAGTGACATTACCGAGTATTGGTTGTTTTGAAAAATCTTTTTATGGTTTTACAGGAATATACTTCTTTTTAATCGCGTTTTTAGGTTTCATATTAATCGTTCGAGTAACCTCATTATTCAGCGCGGTAATTATGCCTGGTAATCTCTTGACCCATTCACGAGATCGTTTATCCTGAATAAATTCCTTCGCGTATTGATATCCAAATAACCGCTCACCAAGTGTACTATTAAATCGTTCAACAATTGCCTGATCGTGATGTAGTGCAGTATGTCTTCGTCTGATAGTGACATTATGATGCCTCATTGTTGATAACACTGCACCCTGAAATTCCTTGCCAGGATCAACTTGTAATAGATTTGGCCAACGCAGAGGACCCCTTCGATAAATCACTTCAAATGCAGAAGCTACTTCAGTTGATGATTTTGTCTTTAGCGGTTCTGTTTGTTTGTATCGACTCGCAATATCAACCTCGGTTAGCGCGTATTTGTAACCACCGTCATGTGGCAGAAATAATATATCAGCTAAATGAACCTCATTAGGAACGGTCACATCAAAATGCGAGTAGTTAATTTGTTTAGGAGGTGGTAGATAAATTTGCCATATCGCCTGTTTAGATAACCAATCCGCTGCAGTGGTATATTTCACCTTAGCGGCGCTAGCGAGTTTACCGATTGTTGCTTTGCCCTTCCAGTATCCTTTTGAAGAATAATAAATAGATTCCATGTTGTTATTAATTACCGGCACCTAACATCAATTTACCTTTCATTGCCGATTTTACTAACCATGAAGCCAACTTTTCTTTGAAGGATTTATTAGTGATAGCATCCAACGCATGAATTAATTTTACATCTGCCAGATGTCTATGTTGCAGATTACTGCTTTTATAAGCAACTTCATGAGCATGACACGCCTTATCAATGGCGTTTATTGGATATTCGCCGGGTTTGGGTTGGTTTTGATTATCGAGGCTGATATCGATTCTCGTCCCGGGTCCACAATAACTATACCCTGGAAGATGTTTTTTCTCCCGGATACTTCTCCTATGGTGTTCCTGGGAGTTTAGTTAGCTTGGCTGCAATATCACCTCCTCGTTTTTTTAAAATTCTTGGAAACAAATCTAAATTTTTTTGTACTGCATTGTACACACTCACCAGAAAGTGCTGATCTGTTAATTATAGTTGTAATGGTAGTCAAGTCATCTGTACCAGTACGCTTCTTACATTTCACACAATATAGATCCATAATATATTTATAATAACATGAATGTAATTGATTATTCAGCTACCCGACGACGGGAACCTATTAAGCACCATGCGATGTTGCCGAATTCAATCAGAATGATTATAATCGGACCATCTGGAAGTGGCAAGACACAATTGTTACTTAATTTAATAACGAGATGGATGAAATGGGACAAGTTATATTTGATAGCTCCAAGTCTAGATGATCAACGATGTTACAATGTCTTAAAAGATTTTAACGACAAAGCGATAGAAGAATCCGGCGAGGGTATTATTGAGTTTATAACCGATATCGATGAAGCACCGAGCATTGATGATATTGATGGAGATATTCAGAATTTAGTCGTATATGATGATATCATGTTGGACAATCAAAAGAAACCCGCTAGGATATTTTCCAGAGGTAGGCATAAAATAACTGACGTGACATATGTCACTCAACGATATACACAAATACCAAAAGTGATCAGAGATAACTGCAATATTCTTGGCGTATTCAACGGAGTTGATACACATACTCTTAGAAATATTTGGCAAACTTGGTGCAGCGGTGATATGGATCATAATCTCTTTAGAAATTTCTTTCATCGCGCTCAGTCAATCCCACACGGATTTGTGACGATAAATTTATCAGATCCTCGGACACGATATCGTGTCGGACTTGATAAAATATTCGGTTAAAATCGTTTACTGAATCTCGAAGAGATTGTTAACCCATAGCAGCAGCGGGGGGGGGGGGACAACGACATGGCGTCTTGTTTTTTTTTGCCAAAGTTACCCTTACGAGGAAGCCTTAGTATTCCAAAACGAGAAGGAAGCCTCGTCGACGCCTATAATGTTTGTCGGATCCCCCCCCCCCCCATCTGCAGCTACATCAAATGTGCGTATTTAATTTGTTTAGGGGTGGTAGATAAATTTGCCATATGGACTGTCGTGTTAACCACACTGTATCAGCAGAACGTGTAATATTTGAGGCATAAGCAAGTTTACTAAACACTGCTTAACCTTTCCAAGTTTACTAAACACTGCTTAACCTTTCCGAATTTACTAAACACTGCTTAACCTTTCCAAGTTTACTAAACACTGCTTAACCTTTCCAAGTTTACTAAACACTGCTTAACCTTTCCGAGTTTACTAAACACTGCTTAACCTTTCCAAGTTTACTAAACACTGCTTAACCTTTCCGAGTTTACTAAACACTGCTTAACCTTTCCAAGTTTACTAAACACTGCTTAACCTTTCCAAGTTTACTAAACACTGCTTAACCTTTCCAAGTTTACTAAACACTGCTTAACCTTTCCAAGTTTACTAAACACTGCTTAACATTTCCTAGTTTGCTAAACACTGTTTAACCTTTCCAAGTTTACTAAACACTGCTTGAGCTTTGGTCTATAATGAATTGATTCCGTTATAATAATAATAATAATTGGTTGAATACAATCAAAATTAGCAGCAGAGCTAGCAGCCCCTAGCACTAATTTACATTTCATTGCAGCTTTTTCCAATAAATTAACTAATGATTCTCTGAGATTTTTTAAATATAGAATTTAACGAATGAAGCAGATCTGCAATAAGTCTTTGTTGTAAATCTTTATATTGATATGCTACATAATGAATGTGACATGCCTGATCAAATTTTGATTGATTTCATTCGTAAACTCGAATATCATCTCAAGTTCCAGGACCACGATAGTTATACCCATTCAAATATTTTTCTTCTTGCTATTTACCCCATTGTTTTCCTGGTATTTTTTTAGCAGTGAAGAGGTAATATCACGACTTATTTGTTTTTGAAATAGACAAATTTGTATTTGTAGTATTTAAGCACATTTTACACACTTGTCTGTAAGTGAAAATCTACGATATTTTGTCAGTGACACGAAAACAAGAGCCTGCAAAATATCATTCAGCTCTACAAAATTCTATCTGAGAACTTAGCAAATGTCCATATGTGTCTCGTAAGACTCAATGATTACTTAATCTAATAATGAGATGGTTTAAGTGGGATAAAATGTATTTAGTTGTACTATCCGTAGATGTTCATCGATGACACGATGTGCTGAAAAAAGATTAATGAAAACGCATTATTGTTCAATGAAGATGGTGATATTTGGCTATGCTTGTATCATCAATATTGATGAAGCAATGAGTGCTGTTGAGCTTGACGGTTTCGTTAATAATGTAGTTGTTTATGGTGACTTGATGCTGGAGAACCAATCCAATCCTTCAATAATATTTGCTCGAGGAAGATATAAAATACAGCTGTGATTTATGCTATTCAGCGATATACATAAATATATAATTATCAGAGATAACAGAATTTTCTAGCTGTGTTAAATGGTAGTCGATACATACTCTGCGAAATATTCATCAAATCTGATGTAGCGGTGACATGGATATAATAAAGTTTATTAAATAAAAAAACTTCTTTTCACGTGCGGAAGCTACACGACACGGTTTTATAACTATACATTTGCATGATCCTCGATCGCGATATCGCATTGGTCTTGAAACAATTTTTGGATAATAGAAGCTGAGAGGGTGCGACCTCAATGAGACGTCTTATGGGTAAACGAACATACTAAAAAAATTGGATACACACTAACAACTGGTAAAGTAACAATAAACTAACCCAATTAGAGAAACTCCTGGTCAGTTGGATGCTTCGGCTTGGCGTTATTACGCTTATATTTTTAACTTTCGTAGGAAGCTTTATTTTTAAGTTAATGACGTTTCAGCAAAAGATGTTTGTTAACCCTCCCTGGTACTACTTTTGATTTTATTCGCCATCGTATAATTGCAGTTGTAGCTGTTGAGAAATGAAGGGAAGATTTAAATTGTTCAGAACTTAACCTTATGATCAGACTCCATTGTGTTTTTCTATAAACTATACAGAGATATTTTATACTTCTATAGAAAGTCACGTAGGAAGTAAATGTAAATACGGAATCAGAATCGGAAGGAATACACACTGCATTCCTTTGAAACTAAATTAAAACTGGGTTTATATTTCGTTTAGAAAATTTACTAAACTGATTGGACATTATAAAATAACAAATCTTTTAAATTTTGATACAGTTAAATTCTTCTTTGATTAAGTTTGCATAATAGCCGAGAAATTCAAAATCTGCCAAGAACATTGGGGCTACGTTGTACATCACTTTGGCGCTTGTTACAAATGAATTTAAAAATATAAGTAACTGAATATTGGTAATGAGAGGAGTGGGATTCAAAGCCCAAAATTTTAACAGTTGGATTCACAGTCCTACAACGTAAGACGCCGACTTTGATAGCTACGATATGGTTGTGGGGTGGGGTAGAAATCCAGCTTCACCTCCATCGTACTGTCATGGTTGATGCTTCATATTGCTCAACTATTGGAGCCCCATCACTATAACGATTTACCGACAATCTTAATATTTTATTTGCAGGTAGCATAAATTCTTGATGAATACTAACATAGATTTAAATAAGCCTAAAGTCATTCACACGTCTGGACAAGAACGATTCGGTCAAGTTTAAATGAACATACGAGATCATCAAATCCAAAAACCAATATTCGGTCTAACAAAACACTTCACACTTGCTTTGAATATTGAACTTCTACTCAGATTACATATGCAAATTTAGATAAAAGATTAAGACCATGTTGTTGAAGATTCAAAACCTTAGATCGCTTACCATAGGTAGAATTAATTTTTATGTTGACATTACTATATTCTATAAATAGCTACCTAGCTAACATCCTTAATCATGAATGCTCTAACATAAGCTCAAAACTGATAGAAAATAAAATAAATAAAATTGTAAATAGTTACAATTAAAGAATTTAATTTTTCTTTAGTTTATCGTTGCCGAATCATACAGCTTACATAACGCCCTTCGGTTTTATTTGCTTTTTGATTCGGCAATTTACAGCCTATACAACGATAAACTCAGAGAGAAAAACTACATTTAACTCTTAATTCATTGGCATTTATTCTGCATTTAATGTTTTGTAATCTGCGTTTAATTTTTGTTTATTCTATATTTATTTCATATTCCGTTTTTCGTTCACTGGATACGTAATGCATTTAATATTATTTAGCTGCCAGTGATTTACACTTAAGTACACTGTGTTGTGTAATATAAACGGGCTATGTATAGTTTGGGTTGCTTTGCATTATGATGTAGCGTGTTTATTTGAATTAATTTATGACCAGCTGAGTAGGATTCATGTTGAAAACCCTATGGTAATAAGGAAAATAATTATAGAAATTAGTCGGGTGTACCGAATTTGGTCCAAGTGACTTGCTTTGGTATTAAACAACTAACCGTCGCCTGTTGAGTGGCCATAGTTGAACTGCCATTTTTACGCCACGTCACTGAACTGCACTCAATGTTCATTGACGAGTGACAACGTATTTAGGCTACATCAATTTTATTCAAATTCAGGAGGGGTCACATGCTCCCCCCAATTACGTCCCTGCTTCGTGACACTATACAACAGCATGTATGTTACATTAAACGTTTACATGGAGTGGTATGTATAAATCAATAAAAATACCATTTCTTTTTCAGATTCAGAATCGTGCAGTATTCACCCTGTACACTCTGTACAACAAGCGGAATCTGGAAGATGTAAGTTTCCATTATCTGGTCTAATCATCTGTAAGAAGAGTTACATCTATTGTAAATATTTATAAAGAGTTACTATCTATTGAGCATGATAACAAGTTAGTTACTATCTATTGAGCATGATAACAAGTTAGTTACTATCTATTGAGCATGATAACAAGTTAGTTACTATCTATTGAGCATGATAAGTTAGTTACTATCTATTGAGCATGATAACAAGTTTACAATTTCCACTGGTTTTGTCATTGGCAGACCTCGATACTCAGCTTAATCAATCGGGCAACACTTTAGATTATACAAGCAAAGACGACGATTCTTTCTCAGGATGCATCTTCAGTTCTTGATTTCACTATGTCACAAAAAAAAGTCTTCAGAGCTTTCATTGAAGTTTTATACCCTATTCCTCTTGTATTCTGCCCACTTCCTCCCAACTTATCAGCCATATGGACTGGGGCTGAAACATATGTTGATCTAATCACAGAAAGGGAAGAATTCAACTTTAAATTAATTCCGTAGTCTGGCAGAGACACAACCATTATAAACTGTTTAATATCTTCAATTACATGACTACAGTAGTTGCCATCACTATTTCTCACCGAACGCATTTGATCAAGTTTTCTTCGGCGGTTCTACTATTGACCTTTATAATCCTTATTTCTTGCAAACCACAAAACTTGAAGCGGATGACAAAATCATACTATATTTTGTCATGATTAAAAAATCTTTCGATGGCCGTCCCCAATTTGTTTTTGTTTTTTTATGGTTTAACGCCATTTTTTAACACAATATAGACTATACTTGGCGGCCAGTATTATTGGTGGAGGAAGAACCCGGAAATCTTCCGGAAAGAACCACCGACCCACGAGAAGCTACAGGCAAGCTTTCTCACATAACTACAATAGCCGAAATTAGACTCGAACCGACGCAGACAGAGATGAGATGGCAGTGATCCGTAATGGATAGCGCTTTAGACCACTCGGCCACTCTGGGCCCCGTCTCCAATTTGTATACAATGGGTTAGTAGTCTGCTCTATGCTGAAATTTGTATCTATGGATTTATTCTAACGGGTGGAACAGCTCATAATCTCTCACTCCGACATCTATGGTACATGCACGGGAGAATGTCTCTTGATAGGCCCGGGTCTTGAACAGTGCTGCTGAACATACTGTATCAAATGCAGTCAAAGCGGTTAAGAATTTACAGTTAGCTGAAATAGACGCACCATAATGCTGAGTTGTCTGCTTCCAGGAATCCGGGATTATCTTGAACGCTTTTGATGAAACTTTCTCATTGTCTTTCAAGCGTTTCTTCTAACCTCTGAGGGATCGTTGTACTTGCTGTAGCTCACCATAGATGAGTATCTTAGGCAGCCGGTGGTCTGGTATGCGTACAACATGTGCCACCTAGCCTAGCTGGCACGGCATTAGGATAGTGTGGATGCTGGATAGACCTGCTTGGGCAAGAACCTCAGTCTCTGGAACCTTGTCCTACCATTTGATATTGAAGGATTTTCTGAAACCTGTGGGATGAAAGTGGTTTAGCTTACTGGCATGGTGTTGGCACACCGTCCATATTTCGCATGGGTAAATATAACGTGGGTAACAACTTCCCTGAAGACCTTAAGTTTGTTTTGGATGATGATGCCTCTTCTATTCCAGACGATGCAATACAGTCTGGCGAACGTTGCGCTGGCTCTGGCAATGGGAAGGTAAACCTCTTGGTCAATACTGATCCTCTCTGACAGTGTGCTGCCACGGTAGGTGAAGTGGTTCACTACGTTGAGTTTGTGGCCGTTGACGGTGATGTTGGGCTCAACATAGGGCTTTCCTGGGGCCGGCTAATGCAGTCTAATTGGTACTGATGGTGAGACCAAAGCTTATACAGGAGCTGAAAAATGTGTTAAAACCACATCGCAGGTCGGCTTCTGAGCCCGCATTGAGGACGCAGTCATCAACAAAAGATAGATCACGGATGGTGACTGTCATGACGAGGTTTTCGCTTGAAGCCTCCTGGAATTGAATAGCTTTCCATCTGTACGGTACCTGATGCCGACTCCAACCTCTCCGTCTCTGAACGCATTAGTCAGCAGAGAACAATAGACTGAACAGTGTCGGTGCTAGAAAACAACCCTGCGCCATTTGTGACTGGGAATGGTTCAAAGTCTCTCCATTATCATAGACCCGTGCCTGCATGCCATCGTGGAAATGCTGCACCATGGATATACATTTTGTGGGCATCCGAACCTGGCCATTACATTAAAAGGCCTTTGTCAAATCATCTTAGATGGATCAAAGGTCAGTAGTTTACTCTTGACTTTTCTCTTGTAGCTGCCTCGCAGTAAACACAATGTCGATGGTCCCACGTTCCTTTCGGAATCCACACTGGCTTCTCTGGCAGTAGTCAATTGTTAAGGTGTGTAGTGAGGCGGTCCAGTAAGATTCTGGCGATTATCTCATCCACCAACCTCTTGATTGTGTCGCAGTTCTCATCAAACCAGTCTTGCTGCTTTCGGATTGAGGGTCCTAGGATCTTTAAAGCTGTACTGTAAACAAGCTCTCTAAAAGCCGCCCAGTCGGTCACCACATTCTGATTGTCAAGAGGTGTGGATTTCAGACATTTTTCAGGGCATCCACGAAATACTGTTTGGTGTTGGTGCATTTCAGCCAGGTGATGTTAAGTCGTTTAGGAACCTTCTCTTTTGGGCTGAATGCGGTTGTTGATCTTGTTGATGATGAAGCGGTGATCTGTCCAGTAGTCAGCGTTGCCTAAAAACTTGGTCACACGCACATCCTGCCGGCTAGTGCTTAGGGCGTGGGTGCATCCATGATGACTGGCTATGGGTATTGAGGCGGAAGACTGTATTGGTGATCAGCAGGTCATGTTTGGCACAGGTTTGGAGCAAAACGCGACATTTGATGTTACAGTGACCCACGCCGTGCTTTCCTGGTACTCAATGCCAGGCAACGTGACCACAGCCTACTTTTGCATTAAAATCGCCAATAAGGGCGAGGTTATCTGCCATTAGAACGACAGCAATGACGGAGTGAAGATCCTCATAGACCTTGACATTCACTTCATTTTGGTTGGTCACGGTTGGAGCATAGGAACTGATGATGGTTAGGTTCTATCTTCCAGAAAAGAGGGGGAGTTTTATAGTCACGAGTCTGTCGTTTACTCCCTTGGGAGGTCCACCCATAAAAATCAGTGCTGTCTTCACTGAAAATCCGACACCAGCCTCACGGTGCTCTTCACTACCTCGGCCGCTTCACAAGAAAGTGTATCCAGAACCCCTTGCACAGATTTCGCCATCTCATGCAAGTCCAGTCTCGTTCAAGAAGGTATTGTCAACGTTGTATCTGGATTCCTTTCCGTTAAGCGTGGTTCTCCCCTGGAGTATTTCTGCATTGTCTAAGTCCAGTAAGGTGCGCACATTCAATGCGCCAAGTGCGAGCTAAACACCCCTCATTTGCTTTGTATTTTCACCGCTGGTGCAGGGTCTACGCCAGCCGTGGTATTCTGGCTAGGGAGGTTTAGAGCAGGGAATGGTTATGACACGTTTTCAAGCCTCTTTCTCATGATAGAGAGGTGAACAGTGCATTCTATGAGAGGGCTGCTCAGTAGGTCAGGGGGCTACCGGACTCCATTGCTACTCTTTGTCAGTGGTGAACAAAATGCTATTGTCTGAGCAGCCTGTGTGTAGGTTTGCGGCTACGGCTGCCAGTGTACCTGCACCTGCCGCTTCGTTGCATGCCTGTCACCACAAGACTTTAATGTGTGATGAAATGGGATCGGTGGATGACAAGAATGACTGGCGAGGTAACTTTGTTGTAAGTGAGGAAGCGTTGTATAGTTTGTCAACCTCACTCTCTTGCTCAAAACCCTCTGGGTGCAACAACACGATAGCGTCGAGACACCTAAAGACAGAGTTGAGTGCAGTGGATGACCAGGACCTCTTACGTATCTTGTGCTCTTAACGCTCCACTGAATTTTGCTGTTAATGACATTTCTGCCCATTGACCAGCTGTGTGTTCCTCCGCATAGGCTGTCGAATCCAGTCTTCACATGCTAGGTAGACAAGCCTAACTCATCAAGGGTTTAAGACTCGTCAACTACCCTCAGCCTGGCTAAGCCAGCCAGTCGAGAACGTTTTCCGGAGTGTGGCCGCTACGCATGCCATATCTTCTTAGAGGTATGGTGAGAGCTGAGTGCCAAGTTGGGACCAAACGTGTGTGAGCTACCCCCGTGAGATTACGACTGCTTCAGCAGCCAGAGGTGTTGCCCTCTCTCAGGACACCCCATACACGTCCAATATAATTAGCTTACCTAGCGCTCCAGGATTAACTGAGATATTCCTGGGTTTTGCCAACAATCCCTATATGGACGGGAGACCACTAAACGGCTGCAACCAATGTGGGCATATACCTTTTGGCTCATTTTACGAATCACTAACCTTCTCACCTGTCGGCATGGTTTCAAATCGGATGTTCGTCCAATGTGGGTATGTGAGAATGCTTCACTGTAGTTTTTCTTGGGTCGGTGGTTCTTTTCGGGGTTTTTTCCGGGTTCTCCATCCACCATTAATACATACCGCCACGTATAGCCTATCGTAAGTTAATAAATGGCGTTTAAACCCTACAAGAAGTTCTCTCATGGGTGAGTAGTAACGATGGCAAGGCGATGATGCATCAGTGACTAATATATTGAAGATCACCAGTTGTCATTAAGAAATTTCATTTTTCAGATTTATTATTTTAGATTTCACAAAGTGTAGTAATTGTAGGCAAAACGGCTACATGGTACATAAACACGTTTTTTTTTAATGCACAAAGTGTCTACAAACGAACTAATGTCAAATATGATGTGCGAGGTCAGAAACGTGTCTAAAAACTGAGTGTGCATGGTCTGAAACACATTCTTCCTCCTCTTCATCAGAATCCCGATATCAGTGTATTCTCTAGCAATGGGATAAGAGTACATATTCTGAATAAGTGGGGTGGGTGAACAGAACCTTGCGGCAGCTAGCAGCAGTTACCACCTTTGAGGGAGAAAGAGGTTTTAGGTGATGAAGTATACTTTTCGAATAAAAAGGTGGAGCATCAGCAATTTCACTTTTTAATAGGGTATTTGTTGTATTCGAAGAAGGCTTCCATTCTCCTTGAAAGGGTATAGTTTTAACACTGAGATCAAGTTTGAATTCCCCTCCTTTGACAAGACGGAGTGGCAAACCATTCCCTAGCACAAGGAAAATACTTGCAACCAGACGGGGAAGAGCATTGCCCTATCATGGAGATTGAAGGATCAAAATACTTCTGGTACTCTAAACCCATCTGAAGCGACGAATCTTTATTGGAATCTTAAAAGGACTAGATGTTCTAGCTTTTTCAGCTATGTGGAGGGTTCGTTTCCCAGGTATGTGTCGCCGTTAATCAGTCACTAGAATTTTCAGGGGAGGGATCTTACTCGTCTTAATAGTTTTGTTGTGTTTTTATGTTGTTGAGATTCTCCTGACGTTGGCGACTTACATAAGAGGATTTACCCAGTGTCCAAAATTTATCATCACCCTTCCCACCAAATTCTGCCTTTTAGTAGATGAAGTTTACAGCCTTTTAGCCTCTGAGATTTGTATCCATTATTTGATCCTTTATTTGCGCTTGCTCTCGTATTTGGATAATGGTCAACGAACTAGCGCCGATATATATCTGCCAGGGAACAAAAATGGATGCCTATGACCTATCACACAGTTGCTTGCTCCAAGATATTTAGCCTGATTCTAACTATAATGTCTACGCCTGTCTTATGGTGACTCTGGTCCTTCTTCTAACCATAGCCAGGTGTTTCTTTGGGTCAAATCGCTGCGGCTCAATGAGTGACACCAAATAGTCACTATTTTACGGCAGCAAACCCTTTTCCCTGAAGTGAGTAATTTTGTTCTATTTGAGGTTGTCCATATCGATCCTGACTGTTAAAGTTAACTACACAGGAATGACAGGTAACTATTCTGACACTATAAAATATAGCATGTTATTCTTCTGTGGTGGGGGTGTACGAGGCAAAACCAGTTTTAAATATGTTATTAATAATGATCTATCATTATTGTCCGGTGCGTCTTTCCAACTTGCTTTGAAGTATTTTATTAGTTGCAAAAGAATAAAGATGCACTCTTTAGCATGGGCCTATTACGTACGGTGAGCTTGTGTCGATATAAATGTTCTAGAAGTTAATAGAAAATGAAGATGATATATCTGGAACTTACAAGGTTATTTCTAGTGCGTATATGGAAAGCTATTAAACAGTAACCAGCAAGTAGAGACTTATTAAAATTAGATACTATAAATGCATGTCACCAATTCCAATTTATTTCTCGACACTAAACACTTCAGCCACTGATGCCAGTGCAGTCAGAACTCTTGGAGCGCTTCGACATTATCGTGTGTATCAACGTGATAGAATACATAGTTCTACAGAAAACCCTACATAATAAAATTAGCCAATTACTACTCGGGTCAAAGACATGATCAGTTAGAGCATATATCTTTATTTTATATCTTGCAGTTATGTGACGTCAATAGCGCTGCTACGCTGATAATGGAGTGTATTTGTTCCTTTGATCTTCCAGCAATGCGGTTTAGGTGTTTGCGTATATTTGAGTTTCTTACAACTAAGGTAAGCATTACCTATTTATGATTAATAAAGTTTACTGGTGGCAGTTGCAATTAATGTTTTGTATTGTCAGTCAACGGGTGCATACAATAGCTATATAGGAAACAATAGAACATGTTTAGGCAACTACTAGTCTATTCTGAATACCTTGGGTTTTTCTGTGAATATAATAATCCATCGTGGTATAGTACTTATATTGGATAGGTCGTGGCCATTCTATTTGCCTGTTGAAACACTGATGTTACCATTTTCTTCTGAATAGTGCCTACTGGTTAGCGCATTAAATAACGAAGATACCTGTTATTTGGATGTGCCTGATCAACCATTACGGTGTCTCGGGAGATATACATCACCATATTGTAACTCAGCAAGTAGAGGTCATATAGGTCATTGTTTGATTTTCTACCTTGTACAAGTTTACTTGTATCATATTGTGAAATACTACATGCTGAAGAATGCAATATATTTATCATAAAATACTGTTCACATTTGACAACTTAATCTCATTAATAGATGTCCTTGACATCTCATTAATAGATTTCCTTGATCTTAAAAGCCATGATCGGTGTTCATAATGATACACTGGCATAATTTGTACAATCACTTTAAGTGTGGGGGTTGGTCACAGAAAAACACCTCAAGGCGTTCTGTATGCTACTTGGTTCTTACAAATATTATAGCAGAGGATAAAAGCTGGTTCTCCTACAATTTATGAAATAAGTGGCAGTCACAACACTACCCATCAAGTGTTGCGGGATTAGATACCGCTACTCCAAAGTCTCCAACTAAAACAGTATGACATTGTGTGTGTGTGTATATATATATATATATATATATATATATATATATATATATATATATATATATATATATATATATATATATATATATTGTAATTTTGTTTTGGTAGCTGCACTCATTATTGAGATCTTCATTCTGTCATGTCTGTGGTGGGGATAATCAGAATAATCTGCTCAGTTAGGGGCCTATGGCTCTTTTTGGTTCATTGACGGGGAGAAGGGCTAGAAGTGTCTCTTTATATTTTGAGGGCTTTGTTGATATATCTGCATCCACCATTTTCAGGCGAATTGTTCTCACCAACAAGCGGGTTTATCGTTATATCCGTGAGAATGAAATCCATTCATTTAGTGCTATTACTACCTCACCAATAGTTCTTAATCAGTTGTCATTACTATATATTATATTAACCACATTTATTATATGTTGTTGTTGTTGTAGAGTTTAAGGCCGTTTTTCAGCACAAGATAGGCTATACATAGAGGCCAGTATTATTGATGGAGGAAGAACCCAGGGACACCCCCAGAACGAACCACCGATCTACGAGAAGCTACTGGCAAGCTTTCTCAAATACCCACATTGGCAGAATCTGAGACTCGAACCTACGCAGACAGGTGAGAGTGCTGTGATTCGTAACAGAGTGCGCTTTAGACGACTCAACCATTCAGGCCCCCCACCACGTTTAGATGATTACACTTCCTTCATTTGCCTTGGAACGTCTTTGACACACCAGGGCAAAATGCATTTTTCCATGGACCCAGTAGTCATAGCACATTGATTTACAAATCTGATGTCAGCTTACAGTATGGGACTCTCCTATCATTATTATACCAGTTTTGGGGACCATCCGAGTCTCTCATAATTTACAAATTCAGCAACGCAACAGTGATACATAATGTATTTCTACGTTTTCAATTGATGGTTGGTAGGGGATAAAATGATTTAAATTATGTAATACTTGTCACAACATAATCCCCGTCCCCCCCCCCCCCAACGTCCTTTTATGTCCGAAATGTGTTCTGGGGGATCACAAATAGACACATGTTGTGAGAGTCAGCAAGGGTCTGTTTTATATGTTCTGGGAAGGGAAGATGGCTTTATGAGCTTGGACGTTGGTATGTTCGTCCTAGAGAAGGTATGTCCTTAACGACCTGTAAATGTTACACAATTTTTGTTTAACCCAACCAGCCATTTTGTCAAAGTTATGACCCTTTTTAATCAACTTTACTTATCTTTACATGGAATATTTAGAAATAACACTTCAAAAACTATTCAACACATTCTGTTAAAATTTGATGTAAGCATTGTTTAATTAATAGATCTAGAATTATCTGTTTTCGTTTGGCCGACTTCAGCTTAGACAGTTGTGGATTCTAAGCTCTAAGTCGGATGATGCATTGATGAGGTCTTGATGGTGTTGAATATCAAGATTTCCCAATTTTAATTAAGACGAGTGGCCTATTTCCTTATCAATATTTATCCTTTAAAGACCTTTGTTTCGTGTAATGTCAATGGGCTTCTAGTTGCTGCATCCATGCCTCATACTTAATGCTTGGTTTTGATTCCTGTAGACTTCCATTGATCTCGGTGCCCATCCTCGCTACATGAAGAAGATACTCCAGCTTCTCGAAAAAACATTAGAATATGAACGGATTGAAATCTCTATTGACGCAGTACTCCGTTCGCTTGGCAACTTGACTGGTAACCATCTTTTTATCATGCTTCCATTAGCAGATATCAGGTAGTGGGAACCATTTGTATTGTAGCCACTGTGTGGACAGCAATGTTATAATTTTGTGTAAAATTATTTTTTAAAAAGTTCAAATCACGTACATTGTTGTATTGCTTTGGACAAATAATGCTTTGTAGATAGAGGGAGGGATCTGTACACACATATTGCACATTTTGACTTTTTTATACTTCGTCTTATCTAACCTATCATGTAGGATATTACATGCATATTCTGACTGTATTATCTGTTCCACTGTCTCCGATAATTGGAGATGAAAAAATAGGTTGAAAAGGAGATGGCCAATTCCGGTCTACTCAAGAAAATATTCTTATACCCAACTGAAGGTAAGTACAGCTAGCCAACGTTTACCACGCTGAAAATGAACAAGGCCTGAGACTTGAAAGATGAATGGTTTTACATGAAAGATATTCAATTCACAATACTTGTTATTCTATAATATTTTAAGAAATATTGACATGATCGTAATAGTTCAGGGTAGCACATATTTATGCTTCAGCTACTGATGTTATTTGTTATTAAAGTTCAAATTAAAAACAAGGATTGCCATTTTTACAGCATACTTATACTTTTCAGCTTATTCACATGTTGCGTGTCAAGTGTTTGTAGATGAAGGAGGTTTGGAGCTGTTCATGAGAATGTTCAAGGTAATCTATTAGGCATTATATTAGACTTTTATCATTTCGTGCCTCGCTTGCAAAGAATACACTACATATTGAACAGACCAGGGACTGCCATTGTGTGAACTACTGGCATATCTGGGTCCCTGTAGTTTGTAAAGGGATTATTCGAATAAACAACATTGGCTCTACTCAGGGTCTATGTTGTCTGCATTTTGATCTGGACGTGTGAGTATAAACTGTATTTATCACTTTTACCAAAGCCATGGCAATGATGCTTTGGTTTAAGTATGGACTTTTGAAGTTTGGCTATATATGGATCTAAATATTCTTCCCTCCTTAGAGGTATTATTCAATCCCATCATGCAGCGTCATAACGTCGAGTGTGTTTATGGTAATGTTCTATTGTCACATGTCTGTCCATCCGTTTTCTGTCATTCAACATTTGTCTGTTACTATTAACAGTGGAGAAGCGATAAAAAGAGAAACAATAGGTACATGTAATGTTTTTCTTAAATAACAGGGCTTGAGAATTATGCTTGTTTTGAAATGATCCTCTATTGGTATAAATAAGACATTGATATGTGGCAGTTCTTTAAATAGTGCATTTCATATGACGATTCGCCTACCGTTCTTGTGTTAATTCATTAACAGAATAGATCAAATACATTTCTATTTTTGTTTCTTATTACAGATGAGTATTGAATAAGAATGAGGCTGACCTGACCCTTTTGCTATTATTCTTATTTTCTTATCGTACAAACGTTTCTTGTTTTAGAACTTTCATTTTGCAGATGTCTCTAACTGTTGGTAAGTATGGGCATACGAAAGGTCCATGGGACACTCGGACAATTTGTATGTCCCAATTGTTGTCTGTGGTCTGACAACATATAGAACCATTCCGCATGTCGATGGATCTGCAAGAAGAGAAAAGGAAAACTTTGTTTGCGCCTGGTTCAAAATTATATCAAATAGTGGAAATAGCAACATCTGTCCGAATAAAATTGGGATGGACATTATCTTCCAGGACAGATATAGTGTTACTTCCTCTGACAGATTTTGTAGAGGACCATCTGTTATAATGAGCGTAAATATCCCTACCCAATTGATAAACACACAGTTTGCGTCTTCTCTGAGCTGATACAACAGTCCAAGAGTTTCAAAGGAAACGTCACGTCAAGGTTCATGTGTTGTTTAAAACTTGTGCTGATACAAAAAGAAAAAGGAGTGCATCCCTCCTAGATATACCATCTGTCGTTAAGGGCAATAAGCTTCATGGGTCCAAGTGCATCCCTCAAGCAAATTAGAGAAGGGAATCACTGTCCAAGATCAAGCACGATAGTAAGCTAAGTGTGTGTGTGTGTGTGTGTGTGGGGGGGAGACCTGAGCACTTATGACGACTGTTCATGAATAACCTTTCGGAAAGGGAGAATGATTCCCAAAATACCCGAGGTCAGGCAATGAGTAATGAGGATTAAACATCGCTCTAGCTCATCACTGCTGAGGAAAGTTACCTCAAATCTAGATCGCCACTGTTACATTTTAATGTGTTATGTGGACACAAGTTTTAAACAACACATGAACCTTGACGTGACGTTTCTTTTGAAACTCTTGGACTGTTGTATCAGCTCAGAGAAGACGCAAACTGTGTGTTTATCAATTGGGTAGGGATGTTTACGCTCATTATAAATCATGGTTTTGTTTCCTTGTAATGTCAAACAGCTTTCCTTTGTAAAAATCCAGCTTGCATCAGTACTTTCATACCCGACTGCTCTGGTAGCCTAAGTGGTTAGAGCATCTGCCTTGGACACTGGAGGTTACAGTATCGAAACCCGGTCGAGTCATATCACAGACTCGTGTAAATAGATACTAGCGCTCATTAAGAGGTTAGTGCTAGGACTAGTCGGACTGATGTCTGGATAATGTAACAGGGTTGGACATGATGTTAGATGTCTGCAGCAATGATATGGATACTCTAGTAACAGGACGTCATGTTTATGCGAATGGTATGGATGCTATAGTAACAAGATGGAAGGTTTGTGTGAATGTAATAGATACTCTAGTAACAAGATGTCATGTTTGTGTGAATATAATAGATACTCTAGTAACAAGATTTCATGTTTGTGTGAATGTAATAGACACATTAGTAATACGACCTCATGTATATGAATGGTATGGATGCTCTAGTAATGTAAAATTTCATGTTTGTATAGATGATATAGATACTCTAGAAACACGATTTCATGTGTGCATGAATAGTATGGATACTCTAGTAACAAGACACGTTTAAATGAATAGTATGGATACTCTAGTAACAAGACACGTTTGCATAAATAGTATGGATACTCTAGTAACAAGACACGTTTAAATGAATAGTATGGATACTCTAGTAACAAGACACGTTTAAATGAATAGTATGGATACTCTAGTAACAAGACACGTTTAAATGAATAGTATGGATACTCTAGTAACAAGACACGTTTACATGAATAGTATGGATACTCTAGTAACAAGACACGTTTAAATGAATAGTATGGATACTCTAGTAACAAGACACGTTTACATGAATAGTATGGATACTCTAGTAACAAGACACGTTTAAATGAATAGTATGGATACTCTAGTAACAAGACACGTTTAAATGAATAGTATGGATACTCTAGTAACAAGACACGTTTAAATGAATAGTATGGATACTCTAGTAACAAGACACGTTTGCATAAATAGTATGGATACTCTAGTACCAAGACTCGTTTGCATAAATAGTATGGATACTCTAGTAACAAGACACGTTTGCATAAATAGTATGGATACTCTAGTAACAAGACACGTTTAAATGAATAATATGGATACTCTAGTAACAAGACACGTTTAAATGAATAGTATGGATACTCTAGTAACAAGACACGTTTAAATGAATAATATGGATACTCTAGTAACAAGACACGTTTAAATGAATAGTATGGATACTCTAGTAACAAGACACGTTTAAATGAATAGTATGGATACTCTAGTAACAAGACACGTTTAAATGAATAGTATGGATACTCTAGTAACAAGACACGTTTAAATGAATAGTATGGATACTCTAGTAACAAGACACGTTTGCATAAATAGTATGGATACTCTAGTAACAAGACACGTTTGCATAAATAGTATGGATACTCTAGTAACTAGACACGTTTAATTGAATAATATGGATACTCTAGTAACAAGACACGTTTAAATGAATAGTATGGATACTCTAGTAACAAGACACGTTTAAATGAATAGTATGGATACTCTAGTAACAAGACACGTTTGCATAAATAGTATGGATACTCTAGTAACAAGACACGTTTAAATGAATAATATGGATACTCTAGTAACAAGACACGTTTAAATGAATAGTAGTACTCTAGTAACGAATAATGTTTATATTCATGGCATAGATACTCTAGTAACACAACGTCATGTTTCTATGGATGATATAGATACTTTATTGACACTTTGTAAGCTAGATATGGGTACCATAGCAACGCACCTTCATGTTTGCATCAGGCACAGCTTCGTGACATACATGCTTCAACATCGCGACGAAATTGGCTTTTAATTGTAAAAACACTTAGTTCAATCACTAATACAATCAATAGCTCTTTTCTACCACATGTCTAGGATCTGGCAGCAATATGTTTGAAATAGTATTGGTTGCTTTCTCTAGCGTCACATGACGAGGCAAAATTAAATGGAAGGAATTCAGCAGTAGGTCCAAAATATCGTTTCTGTGTATCAGTCTGTAGTTTGACATTCGGGTATATACTGAGAATCTAAAACACAAGTTTACTCATTGCATCATGGCATTAACAATCGTATGTAGTTACTGACTAAATATATAAGTGCATTTGATTGAAATATTTCTAAATAATTTAAAATGTGTAAAACATTCTTGGGAAGAAAACAACAAAATACAAACTCACAGAGCATGCAATATTTGTGACTGAATTAAGTGATTTAAAAGAATGTGAATGAGAACTTTAGAATTTTCAAAAAGCTTAGGACTGGATAGTTTTAAAAAGGTAAATGCAACAACTGCATATTATCAAGGTTATCACAGATTAGTTTTGGAAGATGTAATAATTGGAGAAAAAATACCGACAAATTATATTGCTGAAACGTGCTGATCAATCATGGCCTATATGATGGCCATTATGAAAATTGCTACTATAACGGATTGGTTAAAAACATAGACACGTCACTTCCGTCAAAAGACTGCTGATAATCATCAGTGAAATTGTGTCAATCTTACATTTAATATGACGCCACAAGGGTCATCTATGCAATGGAATTGATGACAGACTATTTTTTCCTGAAGGCTGGAGGCGAGGTTTCGACTTGTACTAATTTTGCAACAGACCCGCTTCTTACATTCCATTTTTGTCAAAAAATTTGAAAAACTAAGAAATATTTCCCTATATTTTAGACTAATATTAATTGCCTTAATTACAGTTTAATTTAGTTCAGGTGACAGTTTTGCATTTTGTTGGAAAGATATACGGTAGGATTGATACCTACTGAGGGCGCTATTCATTCCGAAAACAAAGTATATTAATATTTCTTGTTTCAACAGGCAGCATCTACATTGATCCTAATCGAAACGTCAGTTGTGGAACACTTTCTTCTGGAAACACTGGTAAATATCGCAATGTCTCTCATGCTTAGACTCATTGTCTCTCATGCTTAGACTCATTGTCTCTCATGCTTTGGAGAAAAAGATCCTTTCTTTCATCAGTCTGTTTTGCACGCTCTAACATAAACGAGGTAGGGGCGTATAGTGTATCTTTCGCATTATGTCCTTTTATACTTTGGTAAATTTTGAAAAATGGATTAAATATTTTGAATACCATTGGTTATTGGTTTATGCTGATCCCATCCACCAAATGTTGGCCAGTGAAACCCAAATTTCATGTTTCTGTTACTATAGGTATTGTATTGAAATTGAGAATATATCTTTTTGTAAAATGAATGTTTTTATGAATTAAAAATCCTAAGTAATTTGCTCTTTGTATTGTAGCAGTATGAATTATGAGAAAGTCAGGTTATTTAAGCTGTCATATTAAATGATGATAAACTACAATGATTATACAATGCTAATTATTGCAACATTACCCTAAATACAAATGATAATGAAACTTAAATTATACGTTGAAAATACGAATGATAATGAAAATTATACTAGATCGTGAAAATACGAATGATAATAAAAAGTTTACTAGACGTTGAAGTTACGAATGATAATGAAAATTATACTAGATCTTGAAAATACGAATGATAATGAAACGTAAATTATACGTTAAAAGTACAAATGATAATGAAAAATATACTAGATCTTGAAAGTACGAATGATAATGAAAAATATACTAGACGTTGAAGATACGAATCATAATGAAAATTATACTAGACGTTGAAAATAGTAATTAATAATCTGCCATAGCCTGAATGTACAGACGTGTCATTTTACACAAATGATCGTTTGTGTAACTGTCATACCGACAAATATTCACCTGACATCATCCACTTCATTTTTTTTTGCGTTGGATGCGTGTAGTCTACCAGCTTTAATCTTCGTGAATTTGAAGAATGTGTAATTACTCGTTTAATTATATTTTAAGGACAGTTCGCAAGAGAGTACATTATCTCAACATTATCTCATAAATCAATACATGATTACCTATACGAAGGGTCCTATACGAATATATTTAGTTTCTAATTAATTAATATGTAATTATCTACCTAGAGATATTTTATTTTGTGATAAAATAATATATAATTATCCATACTTAGAGATATTGAACTATTCTCATAAACTAATATTTAATTACCCATACTTATTGATATATTGCTTTTCTAATAAATGTCTATATAATTAACCATACATGTCAATAGGGTACCTTTCTCCAAAATTAATATGTGGTTACCCATCCTTGGGCATATTTGTCTTTAATTATGAATTACTATGGCAATTAGTAGGGCAATTTTCTCATGCATTACTATGCAATTACCCGAAATTAATTATAATCTAGGGAATCTTCTCATACATTACTATACAATTACCCGAAATTAATTATAATCTAGGGAATCTTATACATTACTATACAATTACCCGAAATTAATTATAATCTAGGAATCTTCTCATACATTACTATACAATTACCCGAAATTAATTATAATCTAGGGAATCTTATACATTACTATACAATTACCCGAAATTAATTATAATCTAGGAATCTTCTCATACATTACTATTTAATTGCTCATACTTATGGAAGGGGTACTTTTCCACAAGAACAACATGCAATGTTAAGGGTACTTTTCTATAATTTGCTTTGCATGCAATTCCCCGTGCAAAGGAATACTGTAGAGCACGTCTGATAAATTAGTTTGCAATCACCCCTGTACAGCGATAGCTATGCAACTGAGCAATGCACATCATTAATATTAAGCATATAGATTACGTTAAATGATTGCACGAGCCCTTGGCTACCTAAAATTATCCATTTTCAGCACATTTAAAGCTCATTTTTCACAACCAATCATCTTCTAGTTAGATTTCACCGTACTGGACAATCGGCTGCATTTGTAAATATGTCACGAAGAGTTAAAAACGTTGGTCATGGGGATTCATTTTTGTGCTTTATTGGCTTTGCTCAGGTTTTCCATCGACGTGAGTTTCCCATATGCTCTTGGCCATCGTGGCAAACATCTTTATATCTTGAATATGTCCTGGAGTGCCCAAAATCTCTTCTTTTCACACACACACACACACACATTATATTTATGTTGGATTCTTTGCAACTGTGTTTGCGGTGGCTTCTTAGCTTAGGAACAGTGCGAAGTTTCTATCACCTATATGGGTAACCAATTTTGATTTGTTCTCAAGAATTGCAAAATCAATTTCAGTCAGGCTTTGTAGAACTATTTTAGGACATATCTGTCCAGATTGTAACTGGAATGGTTTTCTAGTATTGGTGTGTTTTCCTTAACAATCACATGAAAATCTATTTTCAGCTCCTCGAGACAAATATCCTGACCCCTTTTGATCACATTTGGTATTTATGTCTTAAGAAATGTTGTTTAAATGTTTTTGGTATTTCGTCTTATATTTCAACTTTAACGTGGATTAACTTATCCAAAATGATGAAGCCTTTTGATAGGTTTTCTTGGGACAATGATTTATAAAACTTGCATCTGATATAACATTCCTTTTAGATGCGTGACTTCTCAAATTAGAAATTAGAAAAAAATATTGGTGAAACAGTCTGGCTTCCATAGCTGCCTCTAAAGTATTTTCACCTACAATCACATATATGTAAATGTACTCGTAGTACAACTTTGACACCCTCATATATGTAAATGTACTCGTAGTACAACTTTTCCCCCCTAATTGCTATTGAGATCCCAGTGTGATGGGTATTTCTAGCTATTTTACATTCAAACAAAGATGCCATTGCACCATCTAGCCAAGCCGATATTATGCAAAGTGGAAACACAGTTAAACAATTTTTCAAATGCACCAGGTCTCCCAAATACCTGGAAATTCTCCTGGCCAGGGTGTCTCTCAACCTAAGGAATTTGACTTATTACTTCGTTTCTTTTAGATTTCGGCTTGTCAGGAAAATGATGTAATGTCTAATTGTGCATGTTTGCGTTATACGTTTTTTTTTAAAAATCTAATTATAAATTGTTTGCATGTAGTACATTATATTAATGTGTTTAAAATCATTTCAGTACAATATTGTTCAGGTAGAAACACTGCGTCCAGGTCTTTTGCGCGCAGATTTGCTACTACAGTTGAAGTAAGTTTCTCACTGTTTCTCTCTCTCTCTCTCTCTCTCTCTCTCTCTCTCTCTCTCTCTCTCTTTATTTTGCCGGCTTGGATATTAAATGAAAGCTTAGATAATTCAGGTCAAACTGTTTGTTTTTTCTAATTCATACACGTGTTTAGTTAGAACATTCAAATTTAGTGTCAGACTGTTTTATGTTCACACCATTCAACTCTTGTATCAGACAGCTTTATGTTCACAGCATTCAACTTTAATATCAGACAGCATTATGTTCACAGCATTCAAATTTAGTATCAGACTGCTTTATGTTCACAGTATTCAACTTTAGTATCAGACAGCATTATGTTCACAGCATTCAAATTTAGTATCAGACTGCTTTATGTTCACAGCATTCAACTTTAGTATCAGACAGCATTATGTTCACAGCATTCAAATTTAGTGTCAGACTGCTTTTTGGTCACATTAATGTTTGTGTATAGTTAGAACACTCGGGTGCAAGTTAGATGTTTTTCAAATTTATATTGTATATCATCAGTGTATTTAAGTTTTAGTCTCAAGACATCTTTAATTCCACCTTTCTTTGACGATCACATTCCCAGTGTAGAATATTAGTTGAGGCCATCTTTTATCATTTATTACGTGACTACAATTGTTTGTCCTTCATGACATTATATTGCCATTATAGTAGGGTTGAAACGATTTTACCCTGCAGCGTATTGACACGATTCACGATACGCAGCATGCGATATGATACATATCGATACACTTAGGAAATTCATGGTTTTCCATATTTGGAAAGTAGGATGTATGTTAACATTCTGGTCATTTTTCCGGTATGTAGACCACATATAGAAATATTGTAATGATATATTTATATGCAATTCTCAATGATGAGAAGATAACACTAACTTAAAACAGACTATTTGTTGGTTGTATTGAATTTTATCCAAAATTTTAGGCCATTTAATATTTGCTCCATTTCACTAACTTTCTTACAACATGAATGATTTTAAAACATCTTATTACCAATTTCATGTATCAGTTACACTTAGAAGACATTACGAAATTATCTTCAAAACCTAAGAAATAATGCAATGTTCTCGTACAAAAAACTCATCTAAAACAAATCCGGGCATGCGAATAAGGTTGAATACTAACAAAATCTATCGCATTTAACTTCCTGCAAATAAAAACGAATGCTGCAACACCGATGTACTTATATTAGTTGATCAAGCCTGAAACTTACACAAGGTGATGAACTTAGGCAGTTTGAAATATGTCCCATCGTTCATCATATGCTAGTATCATTTGTTTAATCAGCATTTGTATTGATTAGTTAAATATCTCTGTATACAGGGGAAATTTCAATTTTGTTTCACATATACAATTTCAGGAGACAAGAAAAGGATTTTACTTGAAGGGACATTTTAAGGGAGATGAAGGAAGTCATAGGTCACTAATTATCTAAACTTCCATATGTCCATTTCTTCCTGCTCCGATTTCTTAAAAGTATACTGAAATCAACATCTTTGACAGATGTCACATCTATATTACTGTTAATAATTCTGAGCATACTCTGCTCAATTTCTTTCTATCAATATTTTTTTATGCTTCTTTCTGAAGGGGCGTATACATTGCTAGCTTTGTTAGCTTGAATATGTTGGGAAACTGAACTGTATGGCTGTCATATCACTTTTCCAGAGCTCGCATATATTATCTGTTGGATAAATCTGTTGCGAAATAGGAGTTGTTACTAACATAATCTTTCTTTTGTTAAATCAGTAGTTTACTGACTACTATGCCAAATTTATGATTTGTCTAATAATGCTGTAAAGGGAATAGAGTCCATCAATGTTTGTGCAGACAGAGGTATTAAATTAAATATCTTTACTTCTTAACTGCATTTGTTACCCTGATGTATTCGCCTCATTGTAACCCTGATGTTGTTATTGTTATAGGGTTTAACGCCAGTTTTCAGCACAAGATAGGCTATACAGTGCGGCCAGTATTAATTGTGGAGGAAGAACCTGGCCAGCTTTCTCATATATCCCTATTGGCTGAGCATGAGACTCAACCCATAAAGACAGGTGTAGTGGCAGTAATCTGTAACGGAGAGAGCTTTAGACCACCCGGCCACTCGGGGCCCTTTGTAAACCTGATATAGAAATATGTATACGGCTGACATATCTAATGACTTTCCCGTGAATTCTCACTCGTGCTCTGCTAGTACTTCCTGATGGTCACGAATATAACAAGCTACGTTGATTTTAGATTGGTTTTTATTGCTTAACCAGGAAGAAGCAATAACCACCAATGAGAATTGAATGCAACAACTATTTCACTGTGCAACACATCAATAACAGAGCTTTCAAAGTTGTTCCTAATATATATTGGATATTAGTATTTTAATACTAAACCTGTTAAATTAAACAGTAATTATTGCTAGCGTCATAAATTGTGCAATGTTATTGTCTCCATAATAGGAGAATAGACCTTGACTAAAGATTCACCTTGACTAATGAGTCACCCTCTATAAATACCCGATATTAATATAGCATTCTTCTTCTTCTTCTTCTTCTTCTTCTTCTTCTTCTTCAAACCGCTCCGGTGGTCTAGTGGTTAGAGCGTCCGCCTCTGAAGCAGGAGGTCGTCGGTTCGATCCCCGTCCGAGTCATAACAAAGACTTACAAAAATGGTACTAACATCTGCCTCGCTTGACGCTCAGCATTAAGAGATTAGTGTTAGGACTGGTCGGCCTGGTGTCAGAATAATGTGACTGGGTGAGACATCATACTACATGTCTGCGGCTTGATGTCTCAGTGCTAGACATCACTATAAACTGCCTCAATGCAGACATCGTAGCGATATGACTGAAAAATTGTTAAAGCTACGTTAAAAATAATAATAAAAGAAACTTCTTCTTCTTCTTCTTATTATTATTATTATTATTATTATTATTATTATTATTATTATTATTATTATTATTTACCAAAGTAGTCCAGATGCAATTCAAAGTAGGAACTTCGCGTGAATGTGGTTATTAAATGAGTAATAAAGTACTTCATTATTCTAGTGGGACATGCTTGGAATGTTTAGTGTATACTGAACATATTTCTAGGTTACGATAATTAAAATGGAACTGGAAGGGTTGGGGCAGTTTATGAACCATGTCACTTTGTTAACTTTTTCGTTATATTAATAAACATGAACACCTGTGACTGCAAATGATGTTTCATATGGATTATAATTTTATAAAATAACAAGTTAAGGAATAAGTATTATTCCTGACTGCTGAAGACGAAAATAACATGCGTAGAGAACGTAATCGTTTTGTATCGATTATGTGTCCGTTGTATTGATGTGTGTATAGTTTCAGCAAACGTATCGATACATTGATATATCGATGAATCGTTTAACCCTACATTATAGTACTCAACATGTCAGAAATCGTTTAATATTACACAGTAATCAAGATAAATCTTTATTGCAATAAGCATCTGTACCAAGCAAACCAAAAATGTGTATTTCACCTGACGAACTTTAACTCGATATAGCATAGTGCAGATGTGGCTAATTATCAGAAGTGATACTAAAGTTGTATCAATACGTTTTGTGACGTGAAGAGTTCCCTCCGTGTTTGGAAATTTCGTAGCAAGAAACTTGTGATTTTTCAGCTACCCGAGGAGTATATATCATAAAGAGTGGTATCATGATGTATTTGGGTAAAGTTTGACAAATGTCCAGTTGTACTCGTGAAAATTTAGGCAACACCCGAACAACACACGCACACAAACATTTGCTTTAGCGACTAATGCAAGATCAAGTGCTTTCTTTCATTGGTTTGTAATTATGTTTTTCCAGTCATCATTGACCGGAACAACTTATGGACTGGTAGTTTGCATTTTGTCGATTCTGAATAAATTTAGATCTCAACTGTCCTGCATAAAGCCCTGACAATCACTATTTTAGGGTGGATATTGTGATGATCTTTGAATGAGCTAATCGTAATGCAGCTTTCCGAAATATAAAAGTGAATTAAATCATTTAGCACACATTTATGTTCTACAGCCGTGCTACTCAGTCTCCTAATCGCAGATATACTATACTTCATATGATTGGCTAATACAATTAGTGATTATGATAATACATAGGTCAAAATAATATGACCCCTAATTAGTCACTGTCAGATCTTCACTTAGGACAGAGGATATTTGATTTTAATGAGTCTGGTTTGCTTCAGACAATCGTCTCGCACAAGATTATGAGTGTTACTTCTTCTAAGCATCTTGGAGGATTGCTTTGAAACTTTATACATGCATTCATACCTTAGTGCATTTGGTCCTAAATGTAAATTCTTTTTCTTGCACTACCACAATGTCCAACTGGAAAGTATTGCTATTGTTTCTAATCCTACATGAATGGCCTTATACACATGGGATGTTCACTACAAGACTATGATGTCTAGCTGATACTAAATATAAAGGTATAGAATATTGCCTGATATAGAATATTGCCTGGTACATAATTGTCTGATACAGAATATTGCCTAATATGGAATATTGCCTGGTATAGAATATTGCCTGATATAGAATATTGCCTGGTATAGAATATTGCCTGATATAGAATATTGCCTGGTATAGAATATTGCCTGATATAAAAGATGCCTGATATAGAATATTGCCATCACAACAACATCTTGAACTTTGTTATTACGACTCCACATGACACGTGGCATGGGCCCCGAGTGGCCGAGTGGTCTAACGCGCTCTCCGTTACGGATCACTGCCATCTCACCTGTCTGCGTGGATTAGAGTCTAAGATTCTGCTAATGTAGTTATGCGAGAAAGCTTGCCAGTAGCTTCTCGTGGGTCGGTGTTTTTTTCCGGGGGTTTACCCGAGATCTTTCTCCACCGATGATACTGGCCGCCATGTATTGTCTATTGTGTGCTGAAAAATGGCGTTAAACCCTACAACTCAATCGCTTTTTCGCCAAACGTTGACTTTAGTTAGCCTTGTATTAGAATGGCGCTGATCCATCAACCAATATGGCCGCTACACAGTATCCAGCATGAAAATCTTGTTATTACTGCTACTGAATATATTGTTATACAAAATTAGTTTTTTTCACTGAAAGACCTCATGTGATGTCTAGTTGGTCGTAAATAACGATGGCGCTGAGCTGATATCCAATATGGCCGACATAAGAGCCATTTTGAAAATCTTGTTATGATGATTCTTCATGAAAGAAACGTGATATTAAGATAAAGCATTTCTGGAAGAGTTAATACGATGACTAGTGAGTCCTAAATTAAACTGGTGCCAATCTGATCTTGCATTTTGTGACTTTTAATTCCCTGAATGAAGACTCATCTCAGCATGGTAGTTTCACTAAGGCTTCATGGAATGTTTTGTTCATCTTTAATTATAGCAGTGGGGGTTCAGTGGTTAGCATACTGGAGCCATGACCGAAAGGTTGCGGGTTCAAAGCCTACTATCGCATCATTCTCGATTAGCTACTTTGTGTGTCTTCGTGCAAGGTACTTGACACCAATTGCGTTGGCACTTAATAAATTGTGTGGTATTGCCGTTTAGCATGAAACCAAAACTTATCCTTAATTAAAATTTTACTGAAATGACATCCATTGTGTATCCATCTTGTTTTCGCTATTCCTCGTTATGGGAAAGCCGTTATATCGGGTTTTCATCAGATGCGTTATTGATAAGTTTTGATGGTATATTATGAAAATGCCTAATCTTCAATATGACCAACAATTTGGCTGTCTTTAATGAATTACCATCAATATGGTCACCATTTTAACTACAATGGAAATATCATCTGTACTCCTCTCTAATAGATGACCATCATAATGGAGTTTCATCAATAATCTTTTTTCTTGGGATGCCTAGTTGTTCCTAAACAAACATGGTACAAGTATTAGATACAATGTGTTTGCCATGACGACTTTCTTAAAACTCTTGCTATAAACATATTAGTATTACTTAAGGGGTTTTCATCAAAGCCCTTCCAATGATGTGTCTTTGACCTCAGCGTAAATGGTGGTAAACTGATTGTCAGCAGTTAGATTAAAAAGCTTGTTTAAGCTGCAGAAAATCGGAGAGAGTCTCAACACCAGAGAGTGAAAAAGGAAGAAATGGGTTTGTCTTGCATTTTGGACCATGTTAAACAATAAAAGAAAAACGATGAAACACAACATACACTCGAATTATTTTTAATAGATTTTACTATTTTCGCAAATATAGCAAGATAATCTAAAATGTTAATTTTCTGCTAGGAATTGTATAATCTACCAAACAAAGAATTTGAGACTACAGCTCTTTTACTGGCAAAAGCTACAATACAGTTCGTACAACTATTGATTGGGGAAGGGTCCAAAAATGTGCAAACGCTACATTTTGACCCCCTAGTCACGCAATGTAAGATGCAGTCCATACTGGTTACAGTTTCTTTATTCGTATGCCTATTGGACCCTCGTAAATTGAACCATATTCCGACAGTCTTTAGTTTTATTTCTATGGAGCCCTTTTAATTGGCATAACCAGCTAACGAACACGAAAATAGTTCTAAAGAATTTGGTTACTCACTATTCTGGGCTGTGAATCGATCACGTCAGTGTTGTGTTTACGTCTTACAAAACAACACATAATTTCTTTCGATTATTGACCTTCTACTCATAATGCATGTGCCCATTTAACAAAATATAAAGATAATGATGCGGAGGGTTGAAAGCCGTGTATTGGCTACAATTGTTGCAATTCCTGCTTTGTTGTTGACGCAGCTATTCCGTTGTTAGAAAAGCACTATTTGTTGGGTATCTTTTGGCAGCTGCCTATCTGTACCATTATAAATACAAAAAGGACAAAACAAAACTAGTAAACTCGCACACAGATATGTAAAACTGATTATACACCGGTGTTTGATGCGAGCATTTTGTTCAAAAAGCAATAACCTGAAGGTAACTAATCATACAGTGCCAAATATTTCCTCATATATTACCCCGGTGACCCGTTCTGAAAAAGGACAATGTCTATCACACTATAGAAGTATATTATTTCAGTTGTAAACTGTTACCATAGTAGAACAAATGTTTTAAAATATAAATTTGAGCACATTCAATGTAAGATCAACGTATAGTTTATATTTTAAATATTTTAGAACATTGGAGTGAAGAAAAATATAAACACATACTATGAAACAAGACTGGAGTTTTCAATTTTTACCCTTCATTAAAATCACCTGTTATGCCTATAATGGGTGGGCAACTTATGCAATGTAATTAGACAATCGTGGCTTCTAAATCATACAATGAGAAAATTCAAAGCACCACTCATAAAGAAGAAAGCTCAATATAAATGAACACTGAAAAGTGAATATACAGTTCAGTTAGCAGGTATACACATTGAAGAACATATTTAGTTGCCATGGCATTCAGCCATGTCGTCACCTGCATGACAAGTAAAATTATACCCAATTTCCGTCCAATATTCACGTATTTGCTACCACAGCTGTATGAAGATGATTATTAGTACTAGAGAAGAAAACTCGAAAGTCTTAGCAAGTGATTGAATGGAATATGTCCTGAGCAACTCGACCTCCAAACTAATGAGTAATCCGACGTTACGGTGCGAAATGTCAGTCAGTATTTTTCTCTTTCATACATCTGCCATTGTTGAACACAGTGACTGGCTGACGTATAACTGAACGTTTCTTTTATGAATATGAGAAAAAATGATCCTTTATTATGCATCCGCGTTTTGATAGGAAAATACCACCATTGGCATAGGAATTTTGCATGAAACACAGGGACCCAACCTCGTCTACTGGACATTTTGACATTTTGACCCTCGATTGTGATCCTTCCCTACATATACGACATGAAAGATCCTGTCATTTGAACCTAACATTGTCATTCTATGTTTAACATAGTTGTTTTTAATGGGTCATAACTGGAGCAGTTTGAAAGATTGATTTCAGTTTAGTCGTACCGTACCTACCTATCAGTCGTATCGTACCTACATTTCAGTCGTATCGTACCTACCTTTCAGTCATATCGTACCTACCTTTCAGTCGTATCGTACCTACCTTTCAGTCATATCATACCTACCTATCAGTCGTATCGTACCTACCTTTCAGTCGTATCGTACCTACCTTTCAGTCATATCATACCTACCTATCAGTCGTATCGTACCTACCTTTCAGTCGTATCGTACCTACCTATCAGTCGTATCGTACCTACCTATCAGTCGTATCGTACCTACCTATCAGTCGTATCGTACCTACCTATCCGTCGTATCGTACCTACCTATCAGTCGTATCGTACCTACCTATCAGTCATATCGTACCTACCTTTCAGTCGTATCGTACCTACCTATTAGTCGTATCGTACCTACCTTTCATTCATATCGTACCTACCTATCAGGCGTATCGCACCTACCTATCAGTCGTATCGTACCTACCTTTCAGTCGTATCGTACCTACCTTTCAGTCGTATCGTACCTACCTTTCAGTCGGCTGAAAGTGCCATAATTTACTTTGGATATTTGATTTTATTTTCTGATAGAAATGTTTGTTTTATCTTTGACACGAAAGTAATCTCAGGTGAAGAGCACACCATTGTAGAAGTGAAATATAACGTATGATTTCCTTTTTAAGGGAATTCATGTATGCACGGCAGATGTTTGTGAGATTCATGGCGGCGGCAATCATCGCCCACCTGGCTAGTGATGGAGAAAATAAACGGCTCATCGAAGAGGCAGAAACACACATGTTCGATGACCTGGTATGTTTAATTTTACTGAACAAGCAATACTTGCAACCAGCATAGATCCACATTTGCAATTACTGTCTCGACGACTAGAGTTTGGGAAAGGTATTACTGCATAGCGACATTCTTTCAATTCAAATAATTCCCATTAACGTAACAATAGTTTTCGTTGGTACTAGTTCTTCAGAAACACAAAGGTTAGTCTTTATATGAATCCACACATTCAGTGAACACAGTAATTGGGATATGTGTATAGTCGAATGCAACATAACAGTATATCTATAACACTAGGATTTCCTTGGGAATCGTAAACTAAACTTTGTTTGCTAACAGCTAGTTTAGGTAAGGATACCGAAGTTTGATTAAAGTGATCATACCAACGTTTTTGTATAGCTAGTTTAGGTACGGATACTGAAGTTTGATTTAGGTGAGCATACCAACGATTGCTTACAGTTAGTTTAGGTACGGATACTGAAGTTTGATTTAGGTGAGCATACCAACGATTGCTTACAGTTAGTTTAGTTAACGATACTGAAGTTTGATTTAGGTGAGCATACCAACGTTTGCTTACAGCTAGTTTAGGTACGGATAATGAAGTTTGATTTAGGTGAGCATACCAACGGTTTCGTACAGATAGTTTAGGTAAGGATACTGAAGTTTGATTAAGGTGAGCATACTAATGTTTGCGTACCTTTAGGTAGGGATACTGAAGATTTGTTTTAGGTGCACATGGTGGGCATATTTCAAGTCTGAATACACAGCTGGTTTATGTGATTTTTCTGCATGTATTTATTGATTTTAAGTGGACTATTAACTGTTTTATAATTTGTGGCACAGCTTGCTTTATCCAGGTCTGTTCATTCCTTATTATTGAACTGCCAAGACTCAAATTTATTGATCGCAATGAACTTTCAGTGGCACCATGGCACTAAACACTATAACAAGTGAAGAAATAACGATGATCTAATAATTAACGGTGCATGAGACTGTATACATTTTTCCAAATATGTCGCATTTTCATTGAAATATCATAATGTAACATTCAGTGTAGTTTACACTGGATCATATCTACCTCATGGTTTACCTAGTCTATAAATTTCCACATACTTTAAAACCGTAATTGGTTGCATGTATAACCTGCAGTTGTATGATAATCATTTTGCAAAGAATTCTGATTTAAAGCAAATCAAACACTAAAATATTGTTATTAAAAGTTATCTCTAATCAAATTCTCAAAACTGAAAACTTTAGTTGAAATTGTCAGTTCCACATGCCTAGATGATCTGTAATTGACTTGTACTTGAAAATGAAATATTTTCTTTCACAGAAACAAATAGTCCTGGCATGGGAACAACCCGAGGAACAAATAATTGAGTGCAGGTAAGAGGAATTACAGGTATTGTTGCAAATAAAGGGTTGTTTGTATAGACAATCAAAGAGAACAACCTGAAGATCATCTCAGTACAGCTAATGATATTTCTTTTCGATTTTTTGTGCAGTGCGGTGGTGGACTTAACATCCTCAATTCTCACTCTACAATAATGATCTGCATTGGTGGCATACATGCATACATATAAATCACCACAGCGTATCGACAGGCAAGACTTTGAAAACTTCACAAAGGGGACAGTCAGTATTACTGATTGACATTTGAAATGGCCAATGAATGAAGTCCATCCATGGAAAAAACTCTGCTGTCTTCATTTACATTATATATTTGGACCATAACATAATTACAAACATCTTGTATATTAATTACATGTATAAACAGAAAAATATTTTAAGACTTCATTTTGACTGTGTAAACAATGAGGACACTAATTAAAGGTACAAAAGGCAGGGAATACAGAAAATGTTACCAGATCATGTAGCGAGAGTGTCCTGTCATGTCATGTGCAACTAAGATATCTTACTCAGCGACTTGGATTCATCATTTTAGGAGGAGGTGCGGGCTCTACCTGTATAATGGGGCCCCGAGTGGCCGAGTGGTCTAAGAGCGCTCTCCATTATGGATCGTTGCCATCTCACCTCTGTCTGCGTGGGTTCGAGTCTAAGATTCGGCTAATGCAGTTATGTGAGAAAGCTTGCCAGTAGCTTCTCGTGGGTCGGTGGTTTTATCCAGGGGTATTCTGGGTTCTTCCTCCACCATTAATACTGGCCGCCATGTATAGCCTATATTGCTAAAAAGTGGCGTTAACCATACAAAACAAACAAACAAACTCTCTGTATATTTCCTTAGTGATCTGACTAATAGAAGGAATGGAGGACAACACAAATGCAAACATTTATTACTAGCTGTATTAGTTCATAAGTTCTTCATTCTATCACTGATATTTAGTTAACTAGAATCAATGTCGTGAAGTATAATTCAACAATATGCTCATTATGTAGAAGGATGCGGTTCACCTATTCTTTAGTACATTGTTTACTGTCATAGCATAGCAAACAGGCAATGGAGAAGAGCTCATGTGATGCATCGTTCTATCAAGTCGACATGAAACTAAGAAGTCGATGGCAAAAGAAACAAACCCTGTTGATGGCTTGTTATTAGTTTACACATAGCATGAACATCTGTCTTATAAAGGCGTACGTATAAACCAACATGTATATTTGATGCTGATGCTGTTGTTGATGTTATTGTTGTTTAAGCGTTTAACGCCAATTTTCAACACACGTTATAGATAGCCGCCAGTATTAATGGTGGAGGATGAACCGGAGAAGAACCACCAACCCACCAAAAGCTTTTCACATATCTTTGATGCCTGTTTGCGACTAGTATGAAACAGAAAACGAACCCGATATTTTGAGAACTAATACCAAATTGTAAATTAAAGCTGCGAAATCTTAGTAATGCTCTCTCTCTCTCTCTCTCTCTCTCTCTCTCTCTCTCTCTCTCTCTCTCTCTCTCTCTCTCTCTCTCTCTCTCTCTCTCTCTCTCTCTCTCTCTCTCTCTCTCTCTTCTTCTGTCAGTAAGTCAGTAAGTTTGGTTTATTTATGTTCGTGCAGTACTTTTTATAAGTTTTAAATTTAAGTTTTAACCATGACTCTTTGATGCTGTGATTGGATCAAATGAAAACGCGTTTAATTGGAAGTTACTGGAACTTGTGCATTTTGTTTCACTTCAGTCCGATACAGAAGTGATTTTGTTTCAGTTCAGTAAGGTATAAACGCAAATTGTTTTCACTTCAGTATGAAATAAACGCATATTTTGTTCACTTCAGTCAGGTATAGTGCATATTTGTTTCAATAAATACACAACCGTAAATGTTTTAATACCCAATAGCAATAGTACTGCACACATAGTACCGCCCAGCAACATTTGAACTTGGTCGAATGCTCGACATCAATTTAAAAAAGAATTGTCATTTTGAGCAGTGAAGCGCGAGTCTTGACTCGTCCGCAAGTATGTTTATATTCTGTCTGAAATATTGGAATCATGATATGGGATAAATATGAATTCATTCACTCAATTGTAATTATCAATACGACGCTAAGGAATATCACGTTCATTTAATTTTGGTGGCAGCAAAAAAAATTTGATTTCTTTTGAAAATGTAATCGAAATTGCAGTAGAATTTTGGTCGTGTGTAATCAAGCATTAGAACCCATGACATATCTCATGTAATTCGGTTTTGCTGAACTAAGAAAGTACATGTTTAGAAATGTCAGGATTAAGTATATGTTATACTATTGTTATTACACTATTGTTATTACACTATTGTTATTACACTATTGTTGTTATACTATTGTTATTATACTATTGTTATTACCAGTTAAACAACACAGCATATGCCTTGTCATATGCTTGTTATTTGTTTGACCTAGAAATGTCTTAAAATCTGGCTTCTCAGCAATGTTATGACATGTAGGGTGTCTGTCGCTAGCCTAACTCCGAAAGAGTGTATCAAAAAGTTAACTTAGAATATCGCAAACCGGCTGCTTTTCTTCATTCAGAAAACTTTGATGGACGAGAAACTAAAGGTCTAATACATGCGTGTACATGATTTGTTTACCAAGTAGTTCTATACTATTATGAGACACGTGTCGTGCAATATGAAGTTGTTAAATATACTGTACGATTCTGACAATGAAACCTAGTAAAGTACAAATAATCAACGCTTCCATTAACATTATATGTTTACACATATGCACTTTGCACACCTGGAAAAGATTTCACGGAAATCCTGGATGGTTACCTGGGAAGAAGTTTCAATTTGGAGCGATTTGGTATTTAATCACCAGATCATAGAAAAGGGCATATAAATAAATTAATACAAATTCTCCTTTTTCTGCATTCACGAAAATTGTAAAATTGTAGACCCATAGTCTTAGACGCACACAATTTATTAATTTAAACCGCCTTCAATTTTAACCATGTGTATAGTATTTTGGGAATCAAGGACGGTCAATTTTCAAGTGGACTATGTTTTAATTTGTAACATTAACGTGTATATTATGAAATCAATTTTTGTATAATTTTAAATTTTTTTTAGTGAGGGTATGTGAGTAAGCTTCCTAGTAGCTTCTTGTGGGTTGGTGGTTCTTTACGAGGGTTTTCCCGGGTTCTTCCTCTATCATTAATACTGGCCGCCATGTATAGCCTAACCTGTGCTGCAAGATGGCGTTAAACCCTACAACAACAAAAACAACAAATCCTGATAGTGTATTCTTTATTCCCTGGATGACAAGAAATAACGGATATTGAGGCAATCAAATTGAATTCATGGCGGACTCTTTTGAAACCGATTTAGTTTTACAATCTCAATCTGAGACTATTCAATTATTAAAATATCTATATCTACTATAAAATAACGAGCACAATTGTAGGTCACAAAAATATATAATTCATTGACTTTGGTAACAAATTTGTTTTTTGGATTATCGGTATGTTCTTGCCAAAATAATACGATTGTATGTATCGCTAGGTACCACATCCATACAGCAGAAACGTCACGATGATTTCCATTCACATTGTACTGGTGTTAATTCATATCACGCATTTGATCGTAAATGCGAGGTCTTTTGCACCCTGTGTACATAATGTTTCATTGGTATACATGAAACATGGCAAATAGTATTGCCAGCTACCACACTCTCATCATAAAAATGTGAACCAAATTGCACACTTGTATTAAATTCTGTGTTTTTATCTTTTTTAGTAAGCGCTGTTTATGCTTAAATCATTAGGCTAGATGCTGTTACATCTTTATTGTTTATTGCTGCCTTTCTCTAAATTCTCTTTATCCACCTGAGTCATTCATCTACAAACGTTTACCCTCTTAAACTGCTGGATGGAAATTCACCAAACTTGGAACATAGATTGTCTATATGTTATCCATCTAAAGAGAAGTATAGTTAGTTGTCCCTTATTTGTGTAATTTTTGAAGGATGAAGGCTAAACATACAAAAATAATGAAATGTTTAAAATATACGTTAAGCTTTATGCAAGCAATCGTGTTGGTTAAACACAACCTAAAGTGTTTAGGGTTACAGTTCAGAAAACGAGGATGCATCAAGAATTACAATATCAAGCTTCTAAAATAGCCTTTCAAAGAGCACTGTTAATAACAGATTAGACATATTTTAGCTTGCACGTTGATCCACTCGCTAAAATCAAATATATGTAAAATGCCACAGTCAAGTTCATCTTGAGTATTATTCACAACAGCACAGAATAAAGTAATTCCAGGAATAATTAGCATTCTGTCTAAATATATTTGCAAAGATACTCTCATTACAAATGTATTGTAAGAAATGAGTTTATATTATGTATTTTTAATTTAATTTCTATTAATTTTTGTATTATTCAATTACGCACTATTGTAATGTAACTTTATTTACTGGAATATAGTTCAGTTCTGACAGACTTTTTTACTTAAACAATTTTATAGAAACATCGTATCTAATGCTGATCTAGTTACATACCTTGATTCAGAACCAGTGATAATTTGTTGTAAACAACCTTTTTTTGTTTGTGTATTCTTTCACTAAGGAAGATTCATAAAATGTAAGCGAGCCCATACTTAGAGTATATGACAAATAAAATGTATCAATTAAGCTTTTTCCAGAGGACCAGAGTATTGTCACACGTTTTGCGTTGTAGCTATATTTATTAATGATATTTTGGGAAATATTAATTATTCTTGCCTTAAGACTTTAAGTTAAAAAGTGTTTTATGTTGTGACCAGTTTTGGGTTAATTATTTTGCTTTCGTCAGTTTATTTGGATCTCAAGTTTGTTTTCCTGTAAATACTAGAGTTCTAAATTAATTCTTGGACAAATACATTTATCGAAGTTTACACAGAATTCAAAACTTGGAATATTTTTTATTTGATTCAACAAAACACTGTTGACAAAACGATACAACACCGACTGTATCATAGGTCATCGTCTTGCATGTTGAATATCATCAGGATTCGAACTCTGATTCATTTAGAACATTTTAATAATGGTATTTCGATATTTTATTCTTGGGTTATTTTTGGATTTGATTCGTAAATCAGTTTTATCTTGTTTTAGTCTTAATACCTTGGAGCCTAAGCACGTAACAATAGTGATATAAAACCATTTGGTGCATAGTTTACAATCATGTCATCGCAAATATTTAAGCATGTAATTTGATTTGCATCGTATATTCCATGTCAGCTATTACAAGGTAATTAAATTGTATATTCCATGTCAGCTAATCTGAGAACATTTTCTTGCAGCTCTTTCAAGCACTTCTTTCCACTTCTGAACTGTATTGACACGCCTGCTGTTCAATTGTGGGCACTTTGGTCAATACAGCATGTCTGTATCCAACATGGTAAGTTCATTGTATTGTTAATTATTTCATTCGCGAGTTGTAAATGCCTAGGATTTATATTTATCCATTGCTATCATTATTCCAAAAGCCATTTGTATTACTTCATTGCTATTATTATTTGTTATCACAGAGGCCATTTGTACTTAATTAATCTTATTATTATTGTACATATTCAATTCTATTATTTTTTTCAACACTGACAATGGAACACATGTCGGTACATTTTTTCAGCCTATACCGCCCTCTCCTAGTAGAAAAACAGGCTGACTGAATCTCTCTAATACATTACACCAAGCAAACCTAACAACTTGCTTACCTCCTAGATCAGAACAACTCTACAACTGAATGTGTTCATTGCTTAAAAACCATGACCCAGCCACCAAGTGCAGAGTATCAATTCAAAATATTTCTCCGTGGTATAGCAATGTTAGGGACCAGCTTCGCACTACTAAATGAGACCGCCGTAAAGAGGAGAGGCTTTGGCTTTCCACCAGACTAAATATTCATAGAGAAATATATGAAGCCGTTAAGAAACACATCACATAGTCTTTCTAGCCAAATTATCCCACTAGAGTACTAAGATCACGTAGAGTTCCAGCTGCAAAGATTTCCAGGAACCTAATGTCAAGGAACAAATAAATGTACACCACTTCCAACTGCCTTCTCTCAAGTAGACCTTCCGGACCTGTTTGCACATTTCTTCCGTGACAAGGTACAAACCATTAGAGATAAGCTTGACAATACAATTTCAATTGACTCGTCGTTACCATGCAGTTGCAATACAGAATTTGTGCAACAACATTTAGCATAACTGGAACCTGTCTCTATGAACTTAGTACGGACAATCGCGAAGAAGAGTGCACCAACGTCATGTGAACGTGATCCAATTCCAACATCACTGATGCTTGAATGCTTACATCCAATATTGCATTCACTAACTCTCTTCCATCATTTTCAAAAGTGGTACCATTGTAAAGCCGCTGCTGAAGAAATTAACACTCGACCATAACGATTTAAAGAACTATCGCCCAGTTTCTATTCTCCCGTTCATATAAAATGTCTTAGAAAAAGTTGTTCTAATCCAACGTGTATCTCATCTGAATTTAAAGTCTTTTTAGCAATGTACAGTCTGAATACCACCCTTGGCACAGTGCTGAAACTACTCTTCTGAAAGTAGTTAATGACATTCTCTCTGCTTTTGACCATGGAAAGAGTATAGTTCTCATCCTGCTAGACTTTTCTGTATTATTTGACACTATAGACCATGACATTTTACTTCATCATCTTCAACATGTAGTATGCATTCACAATACAGCCTTATTGTGGTTCAAGTCCTACTTAGTCAACAGGACACAAATTGTATCTGCAAATGGAATACAATCCAGCCCAGTTGACCTATGTTGTGGTGTTCCACAGGGGTCTGATCTTGGACTTGTTTTCTTATTCGAAATGCTCGGACGCTCTCAAAGTGTCATAGATAATCATTCAGTGTCTCACCATTTGTACGATGATGACACTCAAAAATAAAAATATAGCCACCCAAGTTCATACTACAATCCAAGGACTAGAGAGGTGCATTTCTGATGTGAAAGAATGGATGACATGTAACAAGCTGCAGATGAATGATGATAAAACTGAGGCCATTATGATCACAGCATACAGATGTTCTCATGTACATCCGTTACCTAAAACAATAAACATCAGCATCACCAACATTACATTTATATAGACAGGCTCCGAAACCTAGGTGTTACTCTGGACAGTATTCTCACATTGTACTTACACGCCATGAACATATGCAAGGCTTCATATCTTGAGCTGAGACGCATTAGCTCCATCTGCAAATATCTTTCAGCTGATGCCACTAAAACACTTGTGTTCATCAGTACTTTCAAGACTGGACTACTGTAACTTAATTCTGGCTGGTGTATCTCAATATCTACTCCAGAAACTTGAAAAAGTTCAAAACACAGCTGCATGGATCATCCTTATAGTAACACGATCAGAGCACACCTTCCCACTATGGCTATCAGTTCGATACGGATCCGAGCACAACATTTGTTCTATGTGATATGTTTCACTAACGGACTTCAGTCCAACATATCTATCTGGCCTAACCCATGTATACACACCAGCAAGATACATACATTCCTCTTTTGAAAATCATATACTCATTATTCCCACTATAAAAAAGAAGTCATACGGACAACGTTCTTTGCATACCAGGGCCATGCAATATGGAATGAATTGCCCATTGAAATTAGACACAAAGACACAGGAGTGCTCTTAAAACTCTTCTTTTGACTGCAAGAACAAACTTAAAGACATAATAATGTTTCCTATTTTAAAATATTTTCAATTTTAATGTTTTCTAATTTCAAGTTGATTCCTTTTTTGTTTTTCGAAGTCATATCATTATAGATGTTGTAAAGCGCTTAGAGCTTGTAAAGATTAGGTATACAAAGTCCTCATTATTAATGTTATTATTATTAATGTTATTATTATTATTATTATTATTATTATTATTTTTATTATTATTATTATTATTAATATTATTATTACACAGGCCATTATTACTAATTCAATGCTATTATTATAACACAGGCTATTTGTACTTATTAATTGCTATTATTAGTACACAAACCATTTATATTAATTGTTACTCTTGTTATTACACAGGCCATTTGCATTGATTCATTGATATTGTTATTACACAGGCCATTTGTATTGATTCATAGATATTATTACACAGGCCATTATTACTAATTCAATGCTATTATTATAACACAGGCTATTTGTACTTATTAATTGCTATTATTAGTACACAAACCATTTATATTAATTGTTACTCTTGTTATTACACAGGCCATTTGCATTGATTCATTGATATTGTTATTACACAGGCCATTTGTATTGATTCATAGATATTATTACACAGGCCATTTGCATTGATTCATTGATATTGTTATTACACAGGCCATTTGTATTGATTCATAGATATTATTACACAGGCCATTTGCATTGATTCATTGATATTGTTATTACACAGGCCATTTGTATTGATTCATTGATGTTGTTATTACACAGGTGAGTTGTGTTGCCGAATGCTTGAGGAGGAGGGAGTTACAACTCTCCTTAAGAAATTAGTTGAAGATTCACAGACAGATGATGATGTGGTCAAAATCATCAAGGATATTCTACAACTCAGGGAACAAAAAATACAGTAGAAGGAGAAATTGCACATACAACAGACTTGGCAAATGTTTTGTGAAAAGGTGAAATACATTTACAGCGGACTTTGAGAAGTAGTATAAAACAATATCTTGGTACATTATTCTTACACATGCAAATTTTGCTTTTCATGTTGTGGTTTTAAACATCTGTGTGGAATTGGAAGATAATGCTTTTGAATATATCATAAAAGTATATTACCTGCTTAATGAATAATGTCTGCTTCAGAACATTGGTGTTATTGGAAGGCAATATGCATGAATTTAACCCTTTTGCTGTCAGGCAATATGCATGAATTTAACCCTTTTGCTGTCAGGCAATATGCATGAATTTAACCCTTTTGCTGTCAGGTAATATGCATGAATTTAACCCTTTTGCTGTCAGGCAATATGTATGAATTTAACCCTTTTGCTGTCGGGCAATATGCATGAATTTAACCCTTTTGCTGTCAGGCAATATGCATAAATTTAACCCTTTTGCTGTCAGTGAGACTAGTACTTACATGTTGAAGAAAACTGACAACTATCTAAATAGATTTGATCAGTAAAGCAACCATTACCTCATTATTGTGTGCATGTTAGTCCTCATTTACTATGCCATCCAACCACTGCCCATGCTTTTGTGTTATGTTCAATAAGTATGCCTTCCAACCACCGCCCATGTTTTTGCATTATCTTCAATAAGTATGCCTTCCAACCACTGTCTATGCTTTTATATTATCTTCAATAAGTATGCCTTCCAACCACTGCCCATGTTTTTGTATTATCTTCAATAAGTATGCCTTTAAACCACTGCACATGCTTTTGTATTATCTTCAATAAGTATGCCTTTAAACCACTGTGCATATTTTTGCATTATCTTCAATAAGTATGCCTTCCAACCACTGCCCATGTTTTTGCATTGTCTTCAAAAAGTATGCGTTCCAACCACTGTCTATACTTTTGTATTATCTTCAAAAAGTATGCCTTCCAACCACTGCCCAATGATTTTATTCTTCTTAGCCTTCAATCAGTATGCCTTTTAACCACTGCTCAATGCTTTTATTCTGCTCGGTCTTCGATTAGTATGCCTTTTAACCACTGCTCAATGCTTTTATTCTGCTCGGTCTTCGATTAGTATGCCTTTTAACCACTGCTCAATGCTTTTATTCTGCTTGGTCTTCAATTAGTATGCTTTCCAACCAACACCCATGCTTTTGTATTTTAGTCTTCTTCATGTGTTAATGTCTTTTACTACCACTGCCTATATGCTTTTATATTGTATCTTAGTCTTTAATTAGCCTTCCAACCACTGCCTATATGCTTTTGTCTTCAAATAGTATGCTTTTCTACCACTTATCAATGCTTTAGGTATCTTAGTCTTAAAATGATTTTTATATGCCACACTAATTTTGATTCTTTGTTCATTGCTATATAGAAAATGCAACATAATTTATTACATCGATTATTATGCCACATTGTCTAGACTCTGATTGGCTATTACATATTGGCCAGAACATCGGTGTCTACAATGTCTGCACCCTGATCTGCCATTACATACAGAGCAGCCATTTCAGGTCTAAACTGTCTGGATCCTGCTCTGTCATTACATATTGGCCAAGACAGTTGTTTCTACACTGTCAAGACCTGATCTGCTATTACATGTAAACCGGTAAATCCATGTCTACACTGTATTGACCCTGATCTGCCATTACATGTAGACCATCACAAATATATTCGCGCCATTAAAAAATATGATTTGAAGTTAATGATGTAGACTGATGTGGTGGGGCATTATGCAACATGTTGTGGCTCTTATTGTTGGTTAGGTGACTTATGTAAACACATTTTTGTGTTCTAAGTATGGCATGGTTGTCAACATTTTAAACTAATGTATATAGATGTATTTTAAATGTTCATTTTCAATAAACTTTTAAATGATTTCCATGTCCTTGATAACGGGCGATCTATTGTTTGGGTCATCTATTTGTGTGCATATATTGGTGTCAACAGCTTTTGAAAAGTAGGTCTGTGTATTTGTACCTCAGTAACTCTTTACCAGGCTATTCCATATTTGGAACATCCAAACACTCCTTCTTTCAGTATTAATTCTATCACCAGGTAGAACCAGGGGCTAGTAGATATAATGGAAATATGTTCTCATTAAAGTTTGTTTCATCAAATACCTTTTCATGACCCCTCTGCCAATTTCATTCAAGTTTGAAAATGACATAAATACAGAATACTTCTGACTGTATGAATCCTGCCTGAAGGTCATGAGGTAACAAATAACATTGAGGACACATTTTAAATAAAGTGTTAGGATAGTTTTGTTTCCAGGCATTTGTAGCACAATAAACACTTACCCAATTTACTTCATGATTCATATATATCATTATCAACTCAACTTCAAATATCACTATTGTCCCTTTCTTTTGCTAGGGTTCAGGAATTTAAAAATGGAAACAATTTGGTTAAGATGTTTTATCTTTCTTTGATTTCTTTACCAATTCATTTCAGATTTGAAACCATCCTATAACCACCCACTCCCTTCCTTAACAATCCTTATGTCAATTCATTATCACGACCTGACCCAGGGTCATGAGGTCAAAAATCACATAGGTGGCACATTTGGTTGAATTGTTTGGTCAATATTTTGTCAGCAATAGCTTGTCCAATTCACTGTATATTTGTAATATGATATCCTCAATTACACCCAATATGTATCATCACATACATCCATTCTTCCATTCTGTATCCCATCTATATCCATTCTGTATCATGACATACACTCATGCTGTATCCCACCTGTAACTATTCTGTACCATCACATACACCCATTCTGTATCCCACATACCCATTATGTATCATCACACACAACCATTCTCTATCCTACATACCCATTCTGTATCATCACATACACCTATTCTGTATCATCACAAACACCTATTCTGTATCATCATCAAACACACCCATTCTGTATCCTCATATACACCCATTCTGCATCACATACACTCATTCTGTATCATCTGATTCACCCATTCTCGGAGTACATCTCCTTCCTTAATCCTTCCAAAGTATGACATGAGCCATCCTGTATCATCACATATACACACTTTGTATCCTCATATACATCCATTCTGTACATTCCCTGCCTTCAAATATATACCACACATTCTTTATCATCAAAACTGTATTTTGCTTGTATCTGAAAGTAAATACGAAGCCAATCAATTTAGTTTGCTTAGTCCATCATACTTTAATATGATAACAAATATTCTGCATTCTGATTTTGTTTGCCACCTAGTGATTACAAAGGGGAATTAAGTTTTAAGATTTGTTTCAATTTTATATTTCTCTGTACTCTGTATGCATTGATGGAATCATATTTTTCAAGTAATAAAGTGTAATTATCCAAACTGTTTAGTAGCTTGTATGTAAATTACTTACCTAAAGCACACTTTTGTGATAATACTCAATGTGCTTCTTCAGCTAACTTGCAGACTAAGAATTAGGTCTTGTAAGCTTTAAAATGTGAAGTCCTTTATTTATCTCGAGATTTTTATTTTATCACCGCTACATTGGCTGACTTAATGAAATTCTATAAATATAAATGAAATGAGAATTGGAGACTTAGCTGCACTTGCCTTGAATATTCTGCAGTACAGTAAGATATTTCTTAACATTTTCATTACGGTAAACTAGTATTAGGGGCTGGTAATTAATGTTATGCAATCGATTTATTATAGCCCAAGATGATATTGGAAAGGTAAAAAAGCGATTAGTAAACTCGCTGCTGCGGCAAATGTTACACGTGCTGCTGCTGCAGATTGGTTATCACGACAGGCAATATCGCAAATTTACCTACCGCCGCTTACACGAATCGAATTTGCGCATTTTGACGTCAGTAGTCCAAATAAAGTTCATCAGGCGGATCTAATTTTTTTATCACACGATACTATTAAAACTGGTACACGTTGATGAACGTACAAATACACGCTGACTGTCGTTGACGTTGCAAGTAAGTATAAAGAGGCAGAGCCGTTATTAATTATAACGTCAACAGACGTTGCTGCTGGGTTTGATCGAATTTATCAATGTGATGGCCTATGATGGACACAACTACTACAAGTTGATCCAGGCAAAGAATTTTAGGGTGCAGTATCGTCGCTAATGAAAAATACAATGTTAATATACGACGGGAACACAAATTGATCAGGCAATCGTTGAACGATTTAATCGAATGCGCGGCTATTTGGATATCAGTACGTAAGATCTTGTGAATGAGTTGCAAAACTACCAAGTGAGGTAGCTGCATCAAATAATGAAATTACTCGAACAACTTCTATGAAACCTATCAATGCCATCGCAAAATATATATTTGTACAACGACATGGTTTTTCAAAACAACCAGTATTAGGTAGTGTTACTGGAAGATATTTGCGTGAACCCGGTGAAATTGAAGGTGGTAAAAAAGAGCCGACTTATACTATATGGAGTATTATGACACATAAAATTTCCAGCGTACATCCACGAGTAGACCAGCAATCTACAGATTAGATTCAACTGCACCTTAACGAGGATTTACACGTGAACAATTGCAAGTAATTTGTATGTAAACACAATTACCACCGCGATCACTTAACTAGCACCCCTACGTCGATTACACTCAAGGCAGGTCAGCATAACATTTTTGCGCGTGTGACCAAGTCTGCTATCTTTTCTATCTACGGTAACTTTTTGGGGATCATTATTTGAATACTGGCACAACATTATTGTGTTACAGCTCGCATAATGATTATTATGTTGTTGTTTTATCATCGTGATAAATGTAGCATCAATATCCAAGTTGCGATTATTTTCTTTGTCACTTTGTTTATAACTAGCGAGTATTTTTTCATAGTATATCATCGCATTAAATTTACAATAACCCTCCGCAGCTGACGTTTTTTTTCCCAACTCGTGAGACGGCGAGATATACTAAGATTGACCATTGCATACGATCATCAATGACCTAAACAACTATAATAGTTAATCCTTGAGATGAGTGGATTATCATTGCGTATCCTAGCGTCCATGAAGTTTTATCCATGCTCAGCACATCATCGACAATACTGACATCAACCAAAACAATATCAATTTAACACAATATTCCGTTTCTGTACAGGCAATTCTGAAAACGTCTCTTTGTGTTACTTGCCAATATAGAATCCATTGGTCGCAATTTATCCCAAAAATCATTATAGACGTTTCCGAAATTATTGTATGCATTATTTCGCACTGAATATTATTTGACTGTAACCTAATTCATTTCTTAAATTCTCTTAATTTTGAATTATGCGCTCTATGATCATCAGCTATCTCATAATAATGTACAAACCATTTTTTTAAGCTATTCATGCATAGACAATCCAAGAAACGGTAGTGGTTGACCGTGGTCATCACACATTATCACCGCGGTATTCTTTAACAATAACTAATCAAGAAACATTTTAACACATCTAATTAGACAGTGCATTTTACATCCTAATTTATTACTTTAGGTATATATTTCTCACCCATTGTTTCAGGAGTCCATTTATAACCCTTGTACTTAAAGAAGCTGTGATAAGTACATGATATTACACCACTTTCTTTCATATCTCTCGCAAGTCTGTGTCGGTTTTAACACAAATAATAATGAACTTTGTCTGAATAGTTCAATAACACAAGTTGTTTTACCACAGCCTCCTGGTCCGTTTAGATAAAAAGTCTTGTGTCTGGATACTGGATCATATACAGATAGCGCTAATGATGCTTGTCGAGGTGACAGCAATTTACGATAAATATCATTAACATGAACATCAGCGTATTCGGTATAACCATGTAACTATTCTTTTTTATTCTCCATGATCACCAACCCATTGATTTATCAGCCCCTATACAGTAATTCTAAATATTTTCTGAGATACAAAATGAGTATGTGGCAACGCGAATCGAGGCGTCAGGATATCTAGTTTTTCATCGATAATTTGTAGAAACATACGCGAGCATAGACTACCTTAAATATGTAAACTGCGGAGATTCTCCATCAATATAACCTAAAAGTGTACCTAAATTAGTTCCATTTGACGAAAAGCTGTTTCTCGACTTAAACGTATTCTTGCGTTTGGTATCAGCAATTATAAAATCGAGTATATATATATATATATATATATATATATATATAGGGATAGATATATATATATATATATATATATATATATATATATATATATATATATATATATATATATATAGGGATAGATATATAGATATAGATATAGATATATATAAATATGTATAGAGATAGATAGATAGATAGATAGATATATAGATAGAGATATAGATATATATATATGTATATGCATATGCATATATATATATATATATATATGTATATGCATATGCATATGTATGTATATATATATGCATATGTATATGTATATATATCCATATGTATATGCATATATATATATATATGTATATGTATGTATATATATATATATATATATATATATATATATATATATATATATATATATATATATATATATATATATATATATATGTATATATGTATATATATGTATATGTAAATATATATACGGCACCCCGTCAAAACAGCGCACGACAAAAAAGCGCCGACAAAAGAGCGCAGACATAAGAGCGCCGACATAAGAGCGCACTAATTTGCCGACAAAAGAGCGTCGACATAAGAACGCAAACTAAAGATCGGAAAGAAATATTTAAAAAATATAGAAACAAGAAAATTAACTCAGATCAGATGGCATCGTTTGATGGTAACTCTTTTAATGCTTCATTAAAAACAAGTATTTGACGAAAAAAAATTAACTGTTCAGTTCCTTTAACTAAAAAACTGGTATAATCGTATAGGTAAACACAAATAGATGTCATATCGTTTGATCGTACCTCCGATTGTTTCAATCTAAACAAGTATTAGCCTTAGCGAACACAAATTAAAGTTCCTTTCTAACCCTGACATATTTGTTTATCGTACCTCAAGTATTTCTTTAAGTGCGCCCAATTGTCGGCGCTCTTTTGTCGGCGCTCTTTTGTCTGCGCTCTTATGTCGACGCTCTTATGTCTGCGCTCTTTAGTCGGCGCTCTTTTGTCGTGCGCTCTTTTGACGGGTCACCTATATATGCATATGTATATTTATATATATGTATATGCATATGTATATTTATATATATGTATATGCATATGTATATTTATATATATGTATATGCATATGTATATGTGTATATATATATATATATATATATATATATATATATATATATATATATATATATATATATATATATATATATATATATATATATATGTATATGCATATGTATATGCATATGTATATGCATATGTATATTGTTACGGCTATTGGATTTAATTTTATTTATTTTTAATTATTAAATCCAAAATTGTCATTTAGGATTTATTATTCATTAAATGGGAAATTTTTCTAGAAAATTCATTTGACCTGGACTTTACTGTAAACAAGTTTTGACCTTGGCTTGTTTGACCTAAATCCTGACCTTGCTTTAGACATTGTCAACAAGCCTCTAAATCTATTGGTCAATTTCAAGGACAACATTTTTATTTTTAGTTCTTAGGGGTAGGAAAAATCTAGAGTATGTTATTTTTAGTAAAGGTAGTCTCTTTCTGTGACCTTCCATGAACTTCTATCAATTTCTAGAAAAGCGCGTGATTACTTGTTTACTTCAGAAAAACAATATATATAGCTGTATTTTAGAAGCTGACATTAGTAGAATATAAATTGGGCTTATTTTAAAGAAGTTGTGTATTTATGTTTGAGTGTTAATATTATTCTGGACTTGTGTCAATTCGTTGGAAAAGAAGAATTATTCTATTTATCTGGAAAAGGACATATGTTTCATAATTTCATTTGGATGATTTAAAAACAAGAACTGTACCACGTGACATTGTCAGCCATTTTGGATTATTACATCGTCAAGATTCGAACCTGGAACTATTAGAACATTTATTTATCAGGACTTGAAATTTCATTAGTGGATTGTTTTGTGAATTCTTTATTTGTTGGATTTGATTCTCTAAAACCGTAAGTTTATTTATTTTATGAAAATAATTGTACTTAATAAAATCATTGTTAAAGTTATACAAGCTTGTTAGTTTTCACTCTTTCTGTGTTGCTGCTTATTCGAGCCTAAGCACGTAACATAGAATTGGGGGCTCGTCCGGGATTGAGATTTGAGATAAATTTGAATTTCCCCTAGTTTTTGAGAATTTTAAATCTTTAGTGAGGCTAACACGCTTGTATCAAAATGACATCTAAGGTAGAAATATTTCTTTCTAATCCTACCCAGGAGCAATTAGATCTTTTCAAAAAAGACGAGTTGGTTCAACTTGCCAGAAAATACGATCTTTCTGAAGTGAAGGCTTCTTTAACGAAACAAGATATCAAAAAGATTTTGGTCCAGTATTTGGTAGAACAGGATGTGTTTGAACAAAGTGCTTTGATTCCAGTTAGTAAGTCTACACCAGACTCTGACATTAAACTGAAGGAATTAGAATTAAAATTCAAGATGGAATTAGAGTTGAAGAAGCTGGGATTTCAGAGAGAGAGTGAATTAGAGTTAAAGAAGCTGAAGTTTCAGGAAAGGGAGAAAGAGAAACAAATTGAATTACAAAAAGAGCAGATGCGGATTGATAGAGAGAGAGAGAGGAGAAAGAGAAGCAAATTGAATTACAAAAAGAGCAGATGCTGATTGATAGAGAAAAGGAGGAGAGAGAGACAAGAAAGGGAGAAAGAAAGACAATTACAATCTGAATTAGAGTTTAAGAAACTGGAATTTCAGGAAAGGGATAAAGAAAGACAATTACAATTTGAAAAAGAGGAGAGAGAGAGACAGGAAAGGGAGAAGGAAAAACAATTACAATATGAAATTAGAATGAAAGAAATGGAGCTGGCAAGTGAGAATCACCATCATACTTCAAATCAAAATTTTGATTTAGCAAGGAATATTAGATTAGTGCCCCCTTTCAAAGAAAAAGAAGTAGACAAATATTTTATTCTTTTTGAAAAAGTTGCAGAAAATTTAAAGTGGCCAAGAGAGAATTGGACTCAGTTACTACAATGTGTAATTACTGGTAAGGCTAGTGAGATTTACACTTCACTGTCTGTTCAGCAAAGTGGTGATTATGACGTAGTTAAAGAATGCATTTTAAGAGGTTATTAGTTAGTTCCTGAAGCTTATAGGCAAAAATTTAGAAATTACAGAAAAGAAGCTGGACAAACTCATGTCGAATTTGCTAGACAAAAAGAGCAGTTGTTTGATAGATGGTGTTTAGCCAAGAAAGTCGAGCAAGATTATCAAACTCTCAAGCAAATTATATTAATTGAAGAGTTCAAAAACTGTGTTCATAGTGATGTTAAAACTTATCTTGAGGAGCATCAGATTGAAACCTTGGAAAATGCTGCTCGAGCTGCTGACGAATATTCTTTGACACATAAAGTTCCTTTTGTTAACAAGACTTCTACTCAACAATTTTCTGGCAGAAAAGAATTTCCGCCTAATTCAAGCCCTTCTAAAACTCAAACTAACACAACTTTCAAAGGTCAGACTTCGGAGAAGTTTGATTCTAGATCCTTGTCTCTTCCGACGTGTAACTTTTGCAAGAAAAAAGGACACGTTATTTCTGATTGCTACAAATTGAAAAATAGGCATCAGAATCAAGATAGACATGTTCCAAATGCTCTTATTTACAAGAGGTCAAGGTCACAGTCATGTATTGAAAGCAATACATTTGTTGGGTCTAATAAATCCCAGTCTGATTGTGATATGGAGAATTATGAACCATTCATATCGAAGGGTTCTGTATCACTCTTGGGTGATTCAGCCAATCCCACCCCTATTAAAATTTTAAGGGACACAGGAGCCTCTCAGAGTCTTTTATTATCAGGTACTTTGCCTTTATCTGAGAAGTCTTCTTCTAATGAAAGTGTTCTTATTCAGGGGTTGGAGTGCTGCTTTGTTAATGTTCCTCTCCATTGTGTAAATTTGTCATCAGACTTAGTGTCAGGACCTGTGACAATCGGAACAGTCTCGGTTTTACCTGTTGAGGGAATAGATTTATTGCTAGGCAACGACTTAGCTGGAGACAAGGTTGTGGTTAATCCACTTGTAACTGACAAGCATAATTTGGATCAGAAAGTTGATCCAATTGAAAAAGAATTCCCTGAGATATTTCAAGCTTGTACAGTTACTAGAGCTATGGTAAAGAAAGCTCTTGAGAATGAAGTTGAAAAGGGCAGTATTCCCTTCGTTGACACATGCATGGGTCAGGCTTATGTTGTTGAGGGCAGTAATCCCTTATCTGATACATGCGTGGGTCAGGCTTATGTTGAAAAAGCCAGTATTCCTTCAACTGACGCTTGTAAAGGTCAGGTGTTTGATGAGATCACTTTTACTCTTGGTTTAGATCAATCAGAAAGTATTGATCATAGTGATCCTCTTTTGACAACTCATTCTCTTTATTCTAATCAGGGTGATGATTTTGAGAATGATGTTACAGAAGGCAGCATTCCTTCAACTGACCCTTGTATAGGTCAGGTTTTTGATGAGGTCACTTTTAATTTTGGTTTAGATCAATCAGAAGGTATTGATCATAGTGATCCTCTTTTAATAACTCATTCTCTTAATCAGGGTGATAAACGACAGTCACTTGTCGTTGAACAGGAAAAAGATCATGAGATCTCCTGTTTGTTTCAAAGGGTCATAAATGAGACTGAAGTTACTGAAGTTCCTGTCTGTTATTTCATTAAAAATGGAATTCTTATGAGAAAATGGAGACCTTCTGAGGTACCTGCTGGTGATGAGTGGTCAGTGAACTATCAAATAGTAGTTCCAAAACCTTACAGACAGGAAATACTTAATCTGGCCCATGAAAATCCTTTGGCTGGTCATTTAGGGATTAATAAAATGTATCACAAGATCTTAACTCATTTCTATTGGCCAAAAATCAAAAGTGATGTTGTCAAATACTGTAGGTCTTGTCATACTTGTCAAATGGTAGGAAAACCCAATCAGAAGATACGTAAGGCTCATCTGCAACCTATTCCTACGTTTGATGAAACATTCAGTGGAATTATGGTAGATTGTGTGGATTCCTTATCTAAGACCAAGGCAAATAATCAATTAAAGTTAAAAATGAAACTAAGGTTTGATAGAACTAAAAGGGAGAGAACTTTTGAGTCTGATAATGGAGTTGTGTTACTCTTATTCATTCTTCTTACTTTACTTCAAATTAGATATTACGGCCCTTACAAAGTTAAGAAGAAAATGAATTAGTTAAATTATAGTATTAGTGCTCCTGGGATCTAAATTAATTATAGGAGTACCAGTATATTGAAAGAGATAGCCATGTTAAATATGTAATTAATTTAGTTGTACCAGTCCCTCTTAGTGAAGGAATATCATCAGGATTCGACTGATATTGGAGCTACGAATTGTTGGAATTCAGAAATTATAAACAAATCTAGACCAGAAACTTTCACAGTTGCAAGTGCAAGAAACAAATGAACTGAAAGTTATTATTATATGAGGATTTATGTCCAGATATTCTTACAAGGACAAACAAAATTTTCATGACGTTGAAATTGAAAATTCCAAACAGCATCCATGCTGGACGAGTCCACTCAAACAGGAATACTTGAAAAAGGAAATTCAATATTTGCTGGAGAATGATTTTATCAAGCCCAGTAAAAGTGATTGGAGTTCACCATGCATACTTGTTTTAAAACCAGATAAAACTCTCCGTATGTGCACTGATTATGGGAAGGTGAACAGAGTGACAAAAACAGATTCATTCCCATTAACAAGAATTGACTATTCTATTGATAAAATTGGGAATGCCAAGTACGTCACCAAATTCTGACCTTCTGAAAGGATTTTGGCAGATTTCACTACGGAAAGAGCAAAGGAAAACTCAACATTGCGACTCCAAAAGGACTCTATCAATATAAAGAAAGTCCATTTCAACGTCTCATAAAAATGTTTATCTCTGGTCTAGAGATTTGTGACGTCATCATCTACAACTACACCTGGAGAGAACATCTAGCAACAATTAGAAAATTCTTTGACAGACTCACTAATACGTGTCTGACTGTTAATTTATTTAAAAGTGAGTTCTGCCTTGCTAGAGTGGTTTTTTTTATAGGACATTTAGTGGGACATGGACAAGTTAAAGGTTGAGGCTATTTCTTGATAAAATAATTGTAAACACTCTTTCCCGTGTATAATAATTTATTATACTGTATAATTTATGCTAGATTGTTTTTAATTTCAGATGTAAATTGGTTTGTGATAAAAAGAAAGTTTTATCATATAAACCTTTCTTTTTATTTTATGGGGGAAGGTGTTACGGCTATTGGATTTAATTTTATTTATTTTTAATTATTAAATCCAAAATTGTCATTTAGGATTTATTATTCATTAAATGGGAAATTTTTCTAGAAAATTCATTTGACCTGGACTTTACTGTAAACAAGTTTTGACCTTGGCTTGTTTGACCTAAATCCTGACCTTGCTTTAGACATTGTCAACAAGCCTCTAAATCTATTGGTCAATTTCAAGGACAACATTTTTATTTTTAGTTCTTAGGGGTAGGAAAAATCTAGAGTATGTTATTTTTAGTAAAGGTAGTCTCTTTCTGTGACCTTCCATGAACTTCTATCAATTTCTAGAAAAGCGCGTGATTACTTGTTTACTTCAGAAAAACAATATATATAGCTGTATTTAGAAGCTGACATTAGTAGAATATAAATTGGGCTTATTTTAAAGAAGTTGTGTATTTATGTTTGAGTGTTAATATTATTCTGGACTTGTGTCAATTCGTTGGAAAAGAAGAATTATTCTATTTATCTGGAAAAGGACATATGTTTCATAATTTCATTTGGATGATTTAAAAACAAGAACTGTACCACGTGACATTGTCAGCCATTTTGGATTATTACATCGTCAAGATTCGAACCTGGAACTATTAGAACATTTATTTATCAGGACTTGAAATTTCATTAGTGGATTGTTTTGTGAATTCTTTATTTGTTGGATTTGATTCTCTAAAACCGTAAGTTTATTTATTTTATGAAAATAATTGTACTTAATAAAATCATTGTTAAAGTTATACAAGCTTGTTAGTTTTCACTCTTTCTGTGTTGCTGCTTATTCGAGCCTAAGCACGTAACAATATGTATCTGTATATGTATCTGTATATATATATATATATATATATATATATATATATATATATATATATATATATATATATATATATATATATATATATATATGTATATATATGTATATATATGCATATGCATATTTATATGCATATGTATATTTATATACATATGTATATTTATATATATATGTATATGCATATGTATATGTATATGTATATGTATATGTATATGTATATGTATATGTATATGTGTATATATATATATATGTATCTGTGTATATATATATATATATATATATATATATATATATATATATATATATATATATATATATATATGTATCTGTGTATATATATGCATCTGTATGTATGTATATATATATATATATATATATATATATATATATATATATATATATATATATATTCAAACAAAGAACAACTGCATACGATTAATGATAGGTTCTATAACTGCCTGTGTAAATGAATTATGCTAATATCATTTACAAGGTGTTCGTCGCGGATTTCCAGGACCAAAACTGTAATTGACGTGTGGTTTTGTCCTCAGAGGAGAAACACGATCATGTGTACAATTTGGTGGTAAAAAATTACAGAGAGGTAAAGCGATTCTATGATAAAAGAAATAAGATGGAGAGCGACAAAGGTATAAGAACCGCGAAACACGATATAGCAGGATTTCAAAATAATGATTTAAGCAAATAATATTATATAAATGGAGCAAAACGAGTTTACGAAACATCCTATCATCAAGGAGTACGATGCATCTCGCAATGTTGTCGTCAGACACAATCGACTAAACAAATCTTTATTCGGTACTGTTGAAAATACTGGTTATCTTAGATATCTTTGTCATAAATTCATATACTAATGTTATTACGGAGTAGTCGCAAAGGGTATTGTGGTAGATTATGTTAATTCAAATCCGAAAGATAATAATTTGCTGTTACAGAAAGTCAAAGATGACAGTTAAACAAAACTGTTAATTATAACAAAGTTGCAAGGGAGTTGATTAGGTCTTTAAATACAGTGACTGGTATAGAAATAATATTCACATCGATAAATGCTGCTGGCATATACTTTTATAATACCCATGATCGTTTCAGCGCGTAGCAGAAAATATAACCAAATCCACTTTTTTTAAAAAGATATGAACGAAAATATATTGCTTGAGTATGTTAGATAAAAAGTAGTTAAATCCGTTAAGGATACGCGCAACGCTGTTAGAGTTATCTCTTATCGGGAAATAATTCTGTAGATTGTCGAGTTTAAAATTTTATAAACTAATTTTTATTTATTAATACAAAAATTACTTTTTTGTTGTTTGTAAAGGAAAATTATCCTCAATTTTCTGAATCGGTCAAATTTCTTGCTTCATTAAGATTTTTTTCAGCGATAATAATTAAGATAAAAATAGTAACCATACTAATTGCGTGAACTTTTTTTGATTTATTTTTCAAGTATTTGTTAGCGTACTAACCCGTTTTATCATTGGTGCTCCTCCTTATGATGTTTGACGGACGAACACACACACACACACACACACACACACACACACACACACACATATATATATATATATATGACCAAACTGTGTTTGATGTGTTGTGCTGTGACGTATGGTGAAACATAATTGTGAGTGGAATGTGGTGCTAATACGATATTATGATTTTTTTTTTAAAAAAATGTAATGCCGGCCATAACAAGATCACAAAAACGCTAAAGACTATCTCGCCAGATGTTCACTCCAACAATAAAATAACTAATTGGACAAATACTATTATGATATAATTGGAACAAAATGAATTTGTGAACCATCCCATCATCAACATTTATGAAGTGTATCGTTATGGTGTACACAGAAACAGTCGATGAAAAAAACCTAGTCGTATTTGTAATTAATATTGGTTTTGTCTTGTTCGATGCTAGTGGGAGGGATACACTATATCTTTGCTATAAATTTATATAGGAATATTTTCATGGACTAATCGAAAAAGGTTTTGCGATCGATCATATTAATGGTCAAAAACTTAACCATTCCTTAGTAATTTACGAAAGTCAAAATTGCAAATTGGAAAATACTGGTAAGCACAAAATTTGCTGGTTAGAATCTCTCCACGAAACGATGAGAAATCTTGCGCAGACATTTTCAACTGATACTGTTGACGAGTTGCTAAGCAACTGTTTCACCGTTCCGTAAGTTGCAGCACATAGAGCAAGAGAGAAAAATTCGTCGAAACCACCTCGCGCTGAATTCTTCAGAGATTTGCAGCTAAGCTGCTATGAATACTTTCACGGTGGATTGTGGAACACTAAATACGAGTATAAAGATGTTATCTCGGTTGATATGGTCGCATTTTATCAGGGATGTTTCTCAGGGATGAGAGAATGCTCCGAATAATTTGCGCGCTTTGGACATCCCACGCACAAAATTGCAAGAGTGGTGAATAATGGGTCACTGCCTGATTTGATCTAACCGGATTCGCTCGTATTATTACATTCGAAATCGCTTAGAGTCTTCATCCGATCTCTTATGTTTGGTTTGTTAGACATTTCTCTGAGAAACGTTGAGCTCCAATAGTTTTCTTACGTTATATGATTGATTAATCATGATTAACAAAATCAGCGATACTGATATCGCTGATTTTAAGTGAGGCAATTATATCAAATTGGAAGCAGACCGAAGTTTGGTCACCACACGATGATGATAAAACCGCAAAAGATCTCGGTAGAAGAATAATCGGTAAATTTACTCAAAGTGGAGCATATGGTCACAAACGACATTATGCACGATTAACTTTAGATGATGCTGAATACGATCTTATAATCGCAGTTGCCCCAAAGAGAGATATACATGTAAATCGTATAAATGTTTAATTGTCTAACGGAAGACAATTAGGTAAAATTGTCGGCTATTCCTATGGCGTCTGTCCGCAATATACACATCTAAGAGTATCCATGCTCGCTTATGTTTCTATAAATTGGGTATCACGGATTCATTTTATATCGAGACAAAAAAAAAATATACAGAATTAGTGACTCGTTTTACAAACGCTGATGCACCGTGAGGATCGTGGAAAATAAAAGAAGAAAATTTATATAATTATACTAAATCCGCAAAAATTGAAATCGAATATATTTATCGTAACAATCAGATATCAGAATTATCACCTGCGCTACCTGTGTCCGATCCAGTATCCAGACATAAGACTGTTTATCTAAATGGACCTAGTGGTTGCTGTAAAACAACTAGAGTGATCGAATTATTTAGACAGAATTTGGATTTAGTTGTCTTAACTCCTAGCCACTGACTCAGGAGAGAAATTAAAGAACGAGGTGTAAGGTCATGTACTTACCACAGTTTTTTTCAGTACAAGGAGATAAATGGACTCCTAATCGAATGGGTGAGAAATATATACCTGGAATAATAATTTGGGATAAAATATGCACATTGTCGCTAAATATATTAAAAATGTTTATTGATTGGCTATTGTTAAATAATACACCTCTGATAATGTGTGGCGATCATGGTCAACTACCACCATTTGTTGTATTGTCTCCGCATGATTGGTTGACGGATTTTGTAGATTATTACGAAAGGATAACTCATGACTAAAGCGCGCTTAATCCAAACTTTAAAGAGTTTAAGAAATTAATCAGACTTCAAACAAATAAAAATAAGTGTGAAATAATGCGCGAAAATTTTTAAGAAACTTCCATAAACGATTTTTGGAATTTGTGGAGACCAAACGATTTGATAGTGGCAATTAGAAATATAGTTTGTGATATACTTAGGCATCAGTTATTTGAACAACATAAGGAAACGTTTTCAGAATTGACTGTACCGTTATGTTATATGCAGGTGATACACGACGACATACTCTTGAAGATGATATACCAGTACCCTTGACAGAGTCAAAGAGGAAAACAAATCTTGTGTTAAATGATGATGTCGCAGTTGATGTCAAAGCTGTCGAGGATCCACCACGCGCTGACAAATCCTCTTAACATCGCAAGGGTTAACTATTTCTGACACAGTTGTTTGTATTATTGTTATTGACGATCGTATCGAGTAGTCCAACTTAGTCTATCTCGCATTATCACGAGCTATAAGATAACTCAGCTGCGGAGGTTATAACAAACTTTATTGACACCAGCAACGAAATTGTTAACGATGATATAGTAAGACAAACACTCACTAGTTATAAACAAAGTGACAAAAATAATCGCAACTTTGATATTAATATCTATATGATGATGATGATGATGATGATGATGATGATGATGATGATGATGATGATGATGATGATGATGAAACAACAACAATAATCATTGTGTAAGCAGAATGACAATAGTGTTATGGTAGTATTCGGATACACATCCAAAACAATGGTACCGAAGATAGAAAAGATATTTGTCGCGGTCATAGACGAGAAATTCCGATGCTCACCTGTCTTGAATGTAATCGAAGTCGAAGTGCTAGTTACGTGATCGTGGTGGTAATTGTGTATCCTCGGGCATTATATACAATTGTTCACGTGTAATTCTACGCTGATGAGCAGTTCAATCTAATCTGTATATTGCAGGTCTACCTGTGGATGAAACTGCACTACAAATTTTGTGTGAAGTGATGCTCCAGATAGTATCAGTCGCTCGTTTCTACCCCTTTCAAGTTCACGCGATTCATATTACTATCTGACAGTAACATTACCTAATACCGGTTGTTTCGAAAAATTATGTCGTTGTACAGGTATATATATATATATATATATATATATATATATATATATATATTTGCGATCGCATTAATAGGTTTCATGTTGGTTGTTCGAGTAATTTCATTATTGAATGCATTTATTAAACTTGCAGCCCATTCACGAGATCTTATAAATATTTTTTTTGAATTATTTCCTTCCTTGTATACTAATATCCAAATAAACGGTCAGCAAGAGTTCTATTAAATCGCTCAACAATTGCCTGATCACGGTTTATTGCAGTATGACCTCGTCGTATTTTGACATCATATTGCTACATCAGCGATGATACTACACCCTGAAATTCATTGTCAGGATCAACCTGTAGTAGCGGTGACCATCGTATACCACCGCGTTGATAAATTCGTTCAAAACGCAGAAACAACTTCTGCTGCTCTCTTTGTTGATAACGGCCGTGTTTCTTTGTACCTACTTGATACATCAATTACGTCATTTACGTATTTTGGTAGTATCATGTGATATAAAAAAAATATCAGCCTGATGAACTTCATTAGGAACACTGCCATCAAAATGCGCATATTCGATTCTTTTTGGCTGTGGTAGATACATTTGCCGTATTGCATGTCGCGATAATGAATTTTCAATACTGGTATTAGATTTTACGTTTGTAGAGTTCCAACTCTGTTTAGACTTACATGAAACCACGTGTTTATGAACTTGTCTGATGATTTAATCGGGCGGAAGAGTTCTATCACATCATAACCTTCGATGAGATGTCTCTCCACGTGCTATAGCCAGAGATCATTGTATGGTTTGGTGGGTTGCCAAACTCTGTTTACTTTGGTTTGGTGTTTTACTGCATAGCAACCTAAGTAGGCTATTAAGTAGCAATGAAATTTGAATAAAGTGCACTGCCCAAGGATACAATACCTTAGTTGACCCCGACTGCCCAAGGATACAATACCTTAGTTGACCCCGACTCGTTCTACATAAGTTTAGTCGTTATCAAATGTGAATTGCATTGATGTTTATGTATTTTTTTTTTTGTTGTTGTGAGTTTTGGTTTATTCCCTATGCACACTACGTACTTCACATTAAAACTTTTCAAGGTTCTAAATGTCTAAAATCTGTAACTTAAACTGAATACGTATACTTGATTTACATTTCGCCCTCTTTGATAAGTATTATTAGTGGGGTATTTGGTTACTCTACTATTTTATTGCCTTCACTGGACCTTGAATTTAAATACTAATAAGTGTAAAAGATTAAAGGTGAAGAGTGTTTTGTGTGAGACTAGTACATCGCAAGAGACGTGTTCACCAGCCAGTACCTGTGTGCACGAGATGCACGATCCAAGACCTGCAAGAATCTGTCAACCAAATGTAGCTAGCATAAGAAAATGTAAGCCACCAAATATCAAAAGGGGTATATATAAGGGTCATTGGATCAGCGTCTTGGCGGCACCACACACGCGTAAACTAAAGAAGGTAAGAATGCTTATCGTTTTTACCCTGTTTTATATTTAACATTTGCAATGATCACTTAGGCACAACAATATACATACATTAGCTTCTGTGCCCATTCATAAAGACATCCAACCATAAAAAATGATTGTGCTATTATTGTCATTTTATGAAATTTAGGTTAATATGCATACTATAACGTCCTGATTGTGCGTCACATCTATTACTTAGATATTTTAACATTTTTGCGAACTGACAATGTCATAGAAACAAATTGACACAGGCTGTCTTTGCGTCCAGAACACTCAATTTCACCTGGTTATGAATGTTTCCACTGCAGTACTACTACACTCTACCCCTCCCCAACCCCATACCCCCGCGTAAAACCACAGTTCATCATGTTGACTCGCCTTGATCAGTTTCGGCTGCTGGAACATTCCAACACGTTACACCCTAATTTTTTTAAGCTTTACATTGTTTTCGACCACATTTAAACTGTATTAATTCCTTTAAATGCAAATATTTATCACTCTACTTGGTCTAAGGCACTCGCTTTTACAGATCATTAACGTATAATCTCAGTCCGCATGGGTTCGTGTCTTAGTGGTGCCACCGTCTGTATATGAGAAAGTTTGTCGTTAGCTCTCTGGTGTCGGTCGCTCTTCCAATGTTTTTTCTCCACAAATTATGCAGTGCGGCATGTATAGACTGCTGGAAAGGACGTAAAATCCACAAAAACTAATCAGACGTGAAATCTCGATAAATTCCAATACCGTGGTACTTTATTGTAGTGAGACAGATAGTTGATAGTTAGTTCAGTAGTATAACCCTTCGACCGTCCGGTTCGTTTACATATGTCATGTTCGTGTATTATTCAGAGCATCGTTATCTCTTTCCAATGCGAGTCGAATACCTTAGACTCTGAAACATATCTGATGGTAATCTAATAAAACAACACTCAGCATTTAAAAAATTTCAAGTATCTATTATTTATGCAGCCGTGGAATGAGAACATTGAAGAAATTTAGTTAAAATTGTCGCACTTTTTGCTAGTGATGACATGTCGTCTATATAAAAAAGTCACTTGGGTCAGAAAGGTATTCGACACGGATTATTTCACTAACTTGTTATTATTTAGAATTTGATTCTACATACCTTTTGAGTGGCCAGTATTCACTTCATATTTTGATTCGTATGCATCCATATTCCTTTGGAAAATCATTATTTAGACTCCCCGATAGGTGCTTACGGCAAAATTAATAATAAAGTACGTAGACCGTTTTGGACGAAATGAACCAAAATGTGTGATCCAGTACAATCCAAACTGATTGTCACAATTAAAAATATTACGCATGTTGATAAGCAAATTCGCATTACCTTCTAAGTTGACGATTTCACTCGACGCGCTTTTATTTGGACCCTATCTGAGTATGGCCCCATTGTAAAAGTCCATAGCGATACTTTTCGTCTACGTTTATTGGTGCCAGTAAAGGTACACATGAAAATTTGTTAGATTTTAAAAGAACTATGTATACTTAATTTAAAAGTAAATGCTCATACATGCCCCATGTGCCTTGCATTAGTCATTTGTTAGACGTTCATGAAAATGACTTAACAACTATGGCAGTTCACAATGGCCATCAAACGTCTTTAGTTCAGGTGTTTACATTTCGAAAGACTGCTCCGGTGACCTAGTGGTTAGAGCGAATGCCTCCTATGCGGGAGGTCGTGGGTTCGATCTCCGGCTTGGCGCTCAGCGTTAATAGGTTCGTGTTAGTACTGGTCCGCCTGGTGTCACAATAATGTAACTGGATGGGACTTCATGCTACATCTTTGCGGCATGGTGTGCCAGTGCTATACAGCTCTATAAACTGTCAGAATGCAGACACTATAGAGACGTGGCTGAAACATTGTTTAAGCTACGTTAAAAATCCAAATCACAAACACGTACTTTTCGAAAGCGATTGTACTAGCTGTGGCCTTATGGATTGTGGCCAAATGAAAAATGTATCGCCACCAAAACTACAAAGATTGACAACGTGCAAAACATACGCACAGATCGAATCATTTTTGTGAGGAAATTTACTTATTTCAAGATGTGTATTAGACTGACAATGACTTGTTCCGCCAAGCTGGTTGGCGTAGAGATCGTGTTCGAAATTGGATTTGTAATTGCCAGATAGCAAAGGCGCTTTTTTTTAGCGACGATAGTGCAGAGTGATTGGCCATTAGCAGAGGTGCTTTCTTAGCGTGCGTGCCATATCCGAGCGCAAGTTGAGATGGTTTGTGCCGTAAACACTATATGACTGTTTTGATATGTGATCTGCGTGATGAATGTGTCTTTTGTATATTGCCCAGAGAGCGATATGATTCTGGTCGTTCTTCTAGTACTAATTATGGTGCCATTTGTTTTCGTGCCAAGTATAACCGGTAAACCATGTTAATTGCGTTGGTTTAGTACTAAATAAATAGAACGCAAAAATGAAGCGATGTAACGAATGCTACTAAGATGCGAGGGCAGTAGAGATAATGACAAATGCAAAAGAATAAGAGAAGGCGCACAAATGCAAGAGAATCGTTTACACAGCACTATATCCCTGTTAAAGTTTCAGGGATCCCTTAGCTAAATCTGTCTATCAGATTTCGTATGCATCAGTATTCGGTAATAAAGGAGAACTCGATCTAAGAACGAAATCGATGAGTGGGCACACACATAAGTTGTAGCTACCAGTAAAAGAAGTGAAATTACTGAAAACACACGCTTCAGTTCACCCAATCAAACAAGTTCTAACTTATTGAAATTGATTCCATGTAGATTAAGGGTTGATTTCCGTTTTAGCACTGGTATGTTGATTCAGAATTTTAAATGTGCAGGATGCAATCAAAACTAGATGTTTTTAATTTGTTTGAAAATATTTTATTATATTATACATTTTTAACAATAATATAATTTATTGCAAGGCGATTTTAAAAGAGTAACAAAAAAGACTATTTCCATTAATATAATCTGAATAAGGACAAATCTGAATGTAAAGACATCACATCAAAACCGCAAAAAGACAGTAATGCCTGGACATGGAAAAATAACAATTTCATTTTTATAACCACAAATATATAATCAACATGTATGGTGATTTTGAAACTTAAAATAAACTTGTGACGTTAAAATTCTGAAAATATGATAAATTACAGAATCTCCTCCTTGTGGGCATTTGTACGTTCTTATACTGTGCGATGGCAAAATTACAAATGATAAATTATATCCTAGTAGAAAAAAGGAGGTATTAGAGCAATTTTTAATTATGTAAAATGAATTATAAATAATCAAGACTGTGTTGTATATAATATAACTAAACCATAACATTGATTAAATTACCGTAGAAAATTCAATTTATGTATACAAAAATGAATTAGGCAAATATGGTGTAAGAGAACGTTGTAAATCAATAGATTATGCAACTGGACAACACAAAAAAAAATAATCATTACAAAATTCAAATGGGCCACACAAAATATTGTCAGATCATTTGAAAACTCAGATGGGTAACAAAGAGACTAATTTGCAACTTAAAATGTAACGTTTAGAACCAAAATACCAGTAGTATTTTGTAATACCAGTAGTATTTCATAATTTATGTGGACTGTCCTCTATCTTTAAATTAAATATCAACGGAATACTGGGTTTCTTACTTAATACAAAGGAATACTGGGTTGCAGACCTAATAAAAACGCGTACTGGGTTGCTTACCGACTACAAATAAATACTGGGTTGCTCACTTAATACAAAGAAATACTGGCGTTAAACCCTATAACAACAAAATACAATATGTCCATGAAATGTACCATATCAATAAATTATAATATGATATTGAGGCACATAAAATAAATATAATAAGCCTGGGTATATATGTTATGCAACTGTCTATATTGCAGCTATATTTATTTACTCTTTAGCTAGCGCTGACCAATTGGAAAGATTGCGTTAGTTTAAAATTATTGAATGGGACATGTAATGGATTTAAACTGTAGTTATAGGCACGTATATTTATTTCCTTACTTCTTAAATGATAGGTTTTAGACCAGTAAGTATTCTTGTACCATACGTATTCAGTGCATACGTACTACTTCCAAGCAAATTTCTGAGCAAAATTCAGAATTAACAGCAATTAAATACAACTAATTTATAAGACGTGCTCATTATTTACAGTACTTTCAAACTTTATATTAGTTGTTAGTAATTTCTCTCTGTGATACGGCTGTCTTTATGTTTCAGATGATGGCCAGTTTTATCTTCGGATATGCGAAACAAATTGTGTGAGCGCGAGTTGGATATTTAACGTAGATTCAACAATTATTCAGGCATATCGCTATGATGTCTGCAGTGTGGAAATTTATAATGATGTCTACCACTGGGACATCATGCCGCAGACGCATAGCATACTGTCCCACCAAGTCATTTTATTCTGACACCATGTCAACCAGTCCTAACACTAACCTCTTAATGTTGAGCGCCAAGCGAGGCAGCTGGTAGCACCGTTTTTACACGTTTATGTATAGCTATGCCGGGGTTCGAACCTGCAATCTTAGCATCCGAATCTAGTGCTCTAACCACATAGGACGAAACAAATTAATTTCCTTTTTAACCAATTAATGGATAATTTAATTTTTCCTCCATTTCTATTTAAACTATTTTAAAAGATACTTGCGCAGACCATTTATTTGAACTCGAACACTGCATTATATTTTAACTTTTAAATGGTTTACTATGTGTACTGTTTCTTTCTCCTGTCATTACGGCTGCAGCTGAAACGAGATCGAAGGGTGCACAGTTCAAACCTTTTTTGTTCTTTCTTGGACCTTTTACGTTATATGTGCCCTGAATTCAGCACTTCGTGGCAAGTAGCCAATTCGTTCGAATTCAAATGCTGGAATCGTAGTTATGTCCCCTAATTATGTTTATCTTGAGATGAGTTTAACGATAAAATTCTCTCTCTCTCTCTCTCTCTCTCTCTCTCTCTCTCTCTCTCTCTCTCTCTCTCTCTCTCTCTCTCTCTCTCTCTCTCTCTCTCTCTCTCTCTCTCTCTCTCTCTCTCTCTCTCTCTCTCTCTCTCTCTCTCTCTCTCTCTCTCTCTCTCTCTCTCTCTCTCTCTCTCTCTCTCTGTGCACACCAGCTTCGTTTGAGAAATCATTTGTCGGTCTGTCCCCAGTAGCGTTTTCTGTAATTTTTCAGCGGCAGATAACGTCGAAAACACACAAATTGCCCGTCGCTACTTGGGGTACTCTCCCATTATCCTCTGCACCAAAAGCGGCCATTTCCTATTTTGAAAAGAAAATTACAAACTTGCGTTGACAAGTTTGAATAATTTACATTTTAAACGTAATACTCATTTCCAGTGTTGTAAGTGGACAATTATTAAAAAATTTACGTTGTAAAAATAGTTCAAGGCTGGGTGTGTGATAACGAATCACAGACTGAATAACTGTATCGAACGCTAAATCTGACATGCAGATTAATTGGGTATATACTAAATATTAGTAAAATGCTTATTCGAAACTTAAATTTAAACTTAAAAATTCAGCTTATCTTTTCTTTACTGTGAGAGTTGTTTAACACGTAAGAGTGTGGCAATACACTTGCCTACTGATAATGCATTGCTAATTTGGGCAGAGGCATTCTATTTTCTAGGGGATGCAGATGTATTTTTCCACCCAACATTTGTTTATGAATAGATAGCTTTCCAATACACAGGGCAAAAGTTTGTCCCGGATGGTTGAATCCATTAGTGTGTTCTTGTTGAATTAGCCAAATTAGTCCAAAAACTATAAACCTTGTAGTTGTTGAGATTATTAATACGAATTACAAACTGATATAGAAGTATCGTAGTTCCTTCCTATTTCTAAGGTGTGCTAAGAATGGACTTTATTCTCTACCTGAGTATTAAAACCAGGTAAATTCTAACTTTGGTATTTGTTATTGCAGATTTCATCCATTCTGCCTGAACGTAAGATCAACGAAAATGAGTATTAGAACAGCTATGACGTATGACATGCCCATGAGCCTTCAGCAATGCTGCCTGGACTTCATATGCAACAACTTGGACGTACTGTGCCAGGAAATCCGACTGCCACGTTCCATCAATGTCAAACTTGCTTTCAAGAACTCCGATGTCTTCTTTAATGAGAACATATCTGAGGAATTTCTCAGACCCTTTGTGAAAAGGGTAAACTAAATGACGAGACCCTCTCACTCTTTGACTCAAATTTCATGAATTTAAAGAGGGTCTGTATAAAAGATGCACAACTCTCATCCGCTGGCTTAAGGATATTGAAGACTCAAAAAATTTTAGAATAGAAGTTTCAGGATTAGGAAATGTGACCATCAATGACGTAATAGGTTCTCTAGGACAGTGACATTGAGCAATTTGAGAACTCTGCACGTGTCCAATTTGAAATTAATACATACTCCAAACAAAATGGGTGTCCGTAACTGTTTGAACACTGCTGATCTGGATGTAAACATAGCAAGTCTTCGAAGTCTTCAATATTTAGACGTTAGCAATACCGAATTAAACATGTCTGGACTGGAAATAATTGCAGAAGAATTGCCTTGTCTGGAAGTCTTGAATATTTCTTGTACACGTATCAGTGACATTTCACCACTTCGGACATGCAGGGACAGATTACAGTGCTTGTCTATGTACCAGCTGAAAATCGATTCAGATATTATTCCTGTATTGACTGACTGACAGAGCTCGTGCATTTAGACGTGTCATGTGACTCGTACTCGATTAGTCAGTCCGGAATTAACTTGGACCGTTTCAGATTCAAGGTGTCTGACTTGCTTACTCGTACACACTGTCTACCAAATCTTACATCACTGGATATATCTGGAAACGAAGGATTGACGGAACCAATCTTAATGTAAGTTTAATGCAGCAAAGATGGTGATTATTTAAAAAAATTTAAATGCACAACTATAAATCTCAAGAAGCTGGAATATGTTACGATAATTGACAATATGTCCTCATTCGTTCATTTTTTATGAGAAAAACATTAATCAGTTAACAAATAATGTTTTGGAATTCACACTATTAACAAGGGTCATTATGTATCTTTTGTGTTTTATGGATATTTCTTTGGGTTCAAGGAAGAATACTATAGGTTAAAGGTCAAGGTCAAGGTCACTGCTAGTGAAAAAAGCGTTAGCTCTGACATGTACCTTTGACAATGTTAATGGAGGACTAAAACTTCAGTTAAGAGAAAGGTCTCTTAAATATGGTATCAAATAATTACAGGTCGGTGACATTGTTGTTCAAGGAAATAGTTCGGCAGAATAGCTACACGAGTACGTTAGTACGAGTTGCGTTCATTAACTAATCCTTGTGGATGGCGTGCAGTTCAATTATTTAAGGCATGGACAATATCTTTTGAAGTTCGGGTTATAATATCACATATCAGTCATTGTAAGCCAAAGAAAATATTTTGCAGAACTAGTTTTCGTGGGTAAGTTCCTTAATCACATTTGATGGATGGCTTGTACATCAGATACTCAAAAGCATCTTGTTCTCGGATCCATCGGTACACTTTATTGGCCATGGTTAGTCTATGAAAATAATTGTGTGCATAGTAATTTAGACAGTCTATAGGTAAACGTTATTGGTCATGGTTAGTCTATTATGAAAATAATTGTGTGCATATTACTTTAAAAAGTCTGTAGGTATACATTATTGTCCATGGTTAGTCTAATATGAAAATAATTGTGTGCATAGTACTTTAAACCGTTTATAGTTAAACGTTATTTTCCATGGTTAGTCTAATATGAAAATAATTGTGTGCATTGTAATTTAGACCGCATACCTTTGCACGATCGATGTTATTGAGCAATAGTAAGTAGTCTTCAGGATTACTGCTTTTTCTGTTCTGCAAAAAGGACAGTTTAACATGGCATAGTAAAAAATCTAGTGGATGTATTTGCAAAACTCTACTTCATCATCAAGATAATCATCGTACCTTTCAGGAAGCATCCAGCAGCTGTCTTTCAGGACGCATAAAACAAATAAGTAAACAAGACCTAATTAAAGTGCACTCCATTCTACGGCACTACTTGATCATGTGTCTTGCAATTCTCAGGTGCCATATTTGTCACTTTGAAACTGTCAAGAAGTTGATAGCTCTCATTGATTAAATCATCATTAAACATGGACTATGCTTACAATAGGAGTATTATCCTAATAACTTTTGAGTACATAAGTTGTTGGTTTTGGTTACTTAGCGATATTTTGGTTACTTAGCGATATTTTGGTTACTTAGCGATGTTTTGGTTACTTAGCGAAGTTTTGGTTAATTAGCGATGGTTTGGTTACTTAGCGATGTTTTCACCACATGATAGGTTGTACACGGTGGCTAGCATAACTGGTAGAAGAAGAATCTGGAAAGAACCACCGACCGATGTGAAGCTTCTGACGAGCTTTCATGCATACATAAACAGGCGATTACATGCTTTTAATTAAATTGTTTTGTATCAATGTTTTTAAATAATAGCGCGTGGAACAATCGGATTTTTAAAGTTTTTTTCCGGGTAATGTAAGATTACAGTTTGTGCACCAAATGAAGATAATTACACGTATAATATATATAACCTTGGGGATGAGTGAAATCTAATTCCTGAAATTTCTGCTAAACTTGATTCACTTTGAATTACTATGGAATAAAATGGTAGTAAGCACCCTTTTGCGGCACTTTCATACTGTTAAGAACGTATGAATGGTTCGGACAATCCATTAAATTTTTCTTTTCTTTTCTATCTTGTTTTCTTTAACCTAAGTCCAAGTATTTTCCTACAACGTTGCAAATTTTTTAACTTCGGCAGTTGCATTTAAGTGTTGGTAGAAAGGTCAAAGGAGAAAATGTATTACGCAAGTCAAGTTTCAATAAAATATGATCAGACTTGTTTCTCGTGCATCCGTGAAATAGGTCGAATTTCCTGAAAATATGGGCATTTTAAGGTCAAAGGTGAAGGTCAAAGGCGCAGTATTCTTTTATTGTATGTTCATATCTTCTGATGCATAACTTTATAAGACAAATAGTCCTTTGTGAAAAGCAGTTTCTGCAGATTTGGAGTTCGAGATTTCAAAAGCCACGATACTAAAACGCAATGTTTAAACAGTGTCAAGGAAAACGTAAAAAAATACTTGTCCTCAATTAAAGAACGACGAAATAACAGATTCCTTGATGAAATAAGTCAATGACGACGTAATGATTGCTCATCCTCAATTAAATGTGTCAAGAACGACGTAAAATTTATAGGTTACTGCCTTTGTATGGGAACCTATGCACGAGATTTTCGGATGGAAATAATGCACGACTTTCTTGTATGGGAACCTATGCACGACTTTCTTTGGGAGTGCAGTATATCTATCCTATAAACGGGAGTTCATATGTTCCCAAACAAATGCAGTAGCCTTTTAATTATATGCTCATTATCTTATTCTACATGAGTTTATATCAAAATACACTATGAGAAACAAAGTAACTGAATGTATCACGTATTCCAGACTAAATACAGAAGCGCAGGTACATCATTACACAACATCAATATTAATGCGTACATAATTCCGCTCAGATAAATTTGAATTTAGTCGTGCGCTAGACAAATTTTTCAACAGAAAATGGCGTGTTGGTCAACTTAAAATTTTAATTTGTGAGTCGCATTGATTTGGAAGGAACGAGTTTTGGTGTTTTTGTCGATTTTACTCAATTTCGTGATTATGGACTGAATTTATGTGACAAACCTACATAAAATACATCGGATTAGTAGCAGACTATGGAGAACCTTGATGGCATTTGCAGAAGTTTCTGTTCTCTCATGGTTGTTTTAAATCATAATGTGGGGAAAATATGAAGTCTTTCAAGTACAATTATCAAAGACTATGGAATTTAATTTCATTGTGAGTGCAGTACGGAAGATGAAATTGACTTTGGCATATAGCCGAAATTACAGTACAATTTTTAAAAGATGTAATCAAGCTTGAGAACCGTGACATGGTTCATATAATTCGGATTTGCAGAACTAAGAATGTACATTTTGGGCAAATTCAGGATGTAAAACTAATATATTCGGCATTCGCATGACCAGCTACAGATAGTTTATGCCTTGTCACTTGCATGTTATGTGTAGGTACCCAGCAATTTTATGAAATCTGACGTCTGTGGCCCGCCTAAATCCAAAACAATGTATCAAAAACGTTAACGCAGAATGTAGTAAAACGTCTGATATGTAGCATTCCACGAAACATTTTCTTTAGTTCATTCAGAAACTAATTTCATCAACCAAAACGTAAACCGCATACAACGTAAGTGTACATGATTTGTTTAAAAATCAAAAGTGTTGGCGTCTGCGTGCAATGTTTGTTCACAATGTAAAGTAATTCCTTTCTCAGTGCAATATGAAGTTGCGCGCGAGTTCAATATCGTAAAATACTGAATGATTCTGACAATGCAAAGTTGACGGAGAACAAATGAGCATAAATAACGACGATTTCTCAGTTTGTTAGTACAGCGTCTAAGGTGAGCATCCTTTGCAGGGTAGAACATTGTTTCGCAAATATGACTGGAGATTAATATAACGTGTTGCCTCAAAAAAATGAGACCACAGCTACAAACGATGGAGCTTTATTCTGGAGGATGTTACAACAAAGTTGTCAACGAAGTGTATAAAAACACAACAGTGTATTTATTGATATGAAATTACATTATAGTTACTCCTCATAGGTCATGAGCTACATTGAAGGGAGCGAAAGCAGCAATGGTAAAATATCCATTGCCAAATGATACAAGGGATCATCGATATGCCGAGGGACGTTACATTGAAGTTCCACTATATGTTTAGATAATTACAGCACAGGCTGCTACAAGGTGTTGCGTGAGAGTATGGCTTATCGAACTTTAGTTTCGCTGAAATTTGTCAAATTTAAAATGTTTCTTTTTTATTACCAACAGAGAGTTTCTGAAGTCTCATTCTGGTATCCAATTTCTTGGACTTGCTTTGACTCAAGCCTGCAGATACCCGCTCTTTCTGGGTGACACGGATTCTGAATTGAAAACAAATATAACGGTAAGTAAATTAAACATATAGTTATAAGTAACATGATTAGATACAAAGATGGAACATGTTCAAGGAAGCCAACGTTTTAAAATGTCCTACCTGCATCGTTTCACCAAAATGTAGTTTGTTCTGCACGTTTTGATTGTTTAGTAAAAATTAAAAATTTTGTCCTATTCCAGATTCTTTAAAGGATTTTGTCTCAATAGTAACTCTAACCAAATTACAAGATCAATTTACGTCGACTGTATATAATTTTGATCGATGAAAGTTTCCAATTCGCCGAACAAGTTATACCAAATCGTAATGGCGTAGAACGAGTTTTATTTGTATTCTACTATAACACAATTGTTTGTTCTGCATTCTAAATATATGCACTGGATATCAAACAGTATTCTTTAAACATCAGCTTAAACAGGCTAGCATGGTTGTTTAAAAATAATTTCTCATACATAATGGATATAAAAATGTATTTGAGACAAAAATAATACCATCTGGAAAGAATGATATATAGACAATATTATTGAACTCGGATTTGACCAGGTTCATCTTGACCTTTAACCTTAAAGTTCTTGAATTGACGTAAGTGTCTACTTTATGGATTATGGGTAATTATGGAAATAAAGAAGTAACATTGATTAAACTTATCCCCTTTAATTCAGTATTAGTAATTAGCTTACATTTTATCCCCGATTTTATTCTCTTCTCTTTTTGTGAATATGGGATATTCAGTTTGACCAATTTGAGCTGTCATTCGCTTGTGCGCAGTGACTTCCAATAATATTGTAATTAAACCAAGTATGACAGAGCTGTATATTGGTGAGACTTTGGTGGAGTCCAATTTGTTTCCATTCTCAGTTTAAAATTGTTAACAGCTATTGTCCCAAATTTATTATAGCCAACCACCTTTTTTGATGCCCAATAACTCGTTTAGTGATTATTTCATTTTTTTTAAAAAAATTAATAGGCATTTGGATGTAGATTTTGGACAAGTGATGTGAGAATTCTGCATCATTGTTAAAACAGAGTTATAGCCCCTGATTGTGAGGCTGGCCGACTTTTGATGTTTGCACAACACTCCCTCTGTTGTCATTAGATTTCATCCATATTTGGTATGCAGCTTTAATCTGACATAACCTTGGTTCTGTATGATTATTAAACTTTTTGTCATCTGTTAACAGAGGTATAGTCTCCGATTTTCCAAACCATCCGCATTATTTCCAAAACAATCCTTTTATCTGATTTAACTAAATTTGCCCTATCGCTTGATGTCTGACCTTGGCTAAGTTTGTCATCTGGTGGTACACCGAATTTGTATATTTTTATACTAGATTTGTGTGAACAGTTCAATCGCAGTAATGGGACTCGACAATTCATTCATATTCTTGCGCATGTCACTAGATGGCTTGTACTATAAAAGGAAACCTGTTACGACATTGATCTTCTATAATAGTCTTGAATAGTAGATTTAAATGAACATACATGTCTGCCTGTTGAAATGAGCACACGTGTCAACCTATTGCAATGCACACACATTTATCTGCTTTTTGAACTGAACAAACGTTTCTGTATGTTTTCCCTTGTGTAATAAAATAAATGGAAATATTACAATGTTCTGCCAAGAGTACAGATGTAGTTTTATTTAATATTTTCAATATACCTGTACCAGTGTATTGCATAGAACGTTATTGGTAATAAAGAACAAGATAATAACTATAAATATTTATTTTGGATCCTAATCATGTTCATTTTCATTAATCACACAGCCTTTCATGGTATCACGAAAACAGCAGGCTACAAGAAGGAATAAGGACATTAAGAAAGATAAATTGTTTACTTTTTTATTATATTTTTAATATTTAATGCTTCAGTTTTTGTAATACCTGTTTTATGATCTTTATTTCCAAAATGTCAATATGTAAACTGACATATATTTCATTTACTTTAAAAATAATTATTGTAAGAATGAGTGTATACGCAAAAGCATTTATAATGTCAATTTCAGTATTTTGTTTAATTTTGCCTTCTCAATATTTCAGGTTACTGGTGAAGCCAATGAAAGGCAGCTTCTGGAATGTCTGAGACGATATGCTAATCGGCCGACATATGTTAAGCATGCGTTATGCAAACTGTTCACTTTTACACGGACAATGTCGGAACCTAGGGAGGACATACTTAAGGTAGATCTAATCTCTTGTTATTTGAGTCGAGCAAGGATATTGCTACCTTAGGAATAATCTCTTGCTACTGCTGAGTCAAGCGAGGACATCTTAAGATGTAAATAATCTCTTGTGTTTGCTGAGTCTAGAAAGGATGGTATTGAGGAAGAAATGTCCTATTTCTCCTGAGTCAAGAGATTATGCTATTTAGGTAAATACAGCGTATTGCTACTGAAGAGTCCAGGAGGTTTTTAGGAATATAGAAATAGCTTATTGCTACAGATGAGTCAAGGAGGTTATTAGGAATATAGAAATAGCTTATTGCTACAGATGAGTCAAGGAGGTTATTAGGAATATAGAAATAGCTTATTGCTACAGATGAGTCAAGGAGGTTATTAGGAAGGTAGAACTAGCTTATTGCTACTGATGAGTCAAGGAGGTAACTAGGAAGGTAGAACTAGCTTATTGCTACTGATGAGTCAAGGAGGTTACTGGGAAGGTAGAACTAGCTTATTGCTACTGATGAGTCAAGGAGGTTACTGGGAAGGTAGAACTAGCTTATTGCTACTGATGAGTCAAGGAGGTTACTGGGAAGGTAGAACTAGCTTATTGCTACTGACGAGTCAAGGAGGTTACTTGAAGGTAGAACTAGCTTATTGCTACTGACGAGTCAAGGAGGTTACTTGAAGGTAGAACTAGCTTATTGCTACTGACGAGTCAAGGAGGTTACCGGGAAGGTAGAAACAGCTGATTGCTACTGACGAGTCAATGTTACAGGGAAGACAGAAATAGCTGATTGCTACTGACGAATCAAGGAGGTTACCGTGCAGGCAGAAATAGCTTATTGCTACTGATGAGTCAATGAGGTTATTGGGAAGGTAGAAATAGATTATTGCTACTGATGAGTCAAGGAGGTTATTAGGAAGGTAGAAATAGATTCATGTCATTGTTAGAGCAAAGAAAGGATATTTTTAAGATACAAAACCGTCTCTTGTTTAACTGCTGAAGCAATGGCGGATACTGTTAGTTGTAAACAAAGTACTTTTTTCTGCAAACCGTATTCGTTATTGGGTCAAGGGAGAATTTTAGTAAAGTAAAAAAACCTCTTGTTACCGTTAACCCATTGCTACTTTCAGCTCAATATAATATCAATACAAATTTATGTCGATCAATTGTAAATTACTGCAATGAAATATTATAATACTTTATAACCTAGAACATATTGTAATTTGAAGACTTTAATATATTTGTTGTTGTTGTTGCTATTCGCGCATAAGAGAATCTTAACAACAATGTTTAAATTCATTCTTTTGAAGACTACTGAGTAAATTTTGAGTTTCATTATTGAATTACCTGGAACTTAGAATTTTTGCGTTGGTGTATGTCGTGTATTGTTTTATCAAATGTAAAACAGATAAACTAATCACTTCCTTTTCGTCCATGTTAATTGTCTGCTTTACTCTGACATTAATTATAACAGTTTTGATCACCGGTCCACACATCAACTGATTCGTTTAGCAAAGTTTTGATGAAAGAATCACACGTATTAAAATCTGTTATAAAATTTTTGATGATCAAAAGAAGTAATTTCTTTGTTTTGACATGATTATACAGTGAAACTCGTATTTATTAGAAAAAACGTATTTATTTGACATAATTATACAGTGAGACTCGTATTTATTAGAAAAATTGTATTTATTTGACATGATTATACAGTGAAACTTGTATTTATTAGACAAAATGATTATACAGTGAAACTCGTATTTATTAGACATGATTATACAGTGGAACTCGGATGTACAAGTGAACATGATTATATAGTGAAACTCTTATTTATTAGACATGATTATAATATGAAACTCGTATTTATTTGACATGATTATACAGTGGGAACTCGGACTTGTTACAGTGGAACTCTGCATTAGTGAACATGATTATATAGTGCAAATCGTATTTATTAGACAACATGATTATACAGTGGAACTCTGACTTACTACAGTGGAACTCGGATGCATTAGTGAACGTTATTAAATAGTGAAACTCGTATTTATTAGAAAACTATGATTATACAGTGGAACCTGGATTTATTAGACATGATTATGCAGTTGGTTAAACTTGGATTTATTAGACACGCGAGTATCCATAATAATTTAGGTTTATTTGGCAATATGATTATACAGTGGAACTCGTATTTATCAGATAGTATGATTATAAAATGGAACTAATGCCTCCTATGGTAATGAATATAGTTTGAAACTAAAAATAAATGAAGAATATAGAGTGGAATTTGGGTATATCTGAGAACATGCTTGTACCGTTCGACTCCCGTTTATTTGTACAGCTCGTACTGCTGGCCATCAAGCAAAATCCTAAAAATACTGGGGTTCAGGAGGCTGCCATATCCTGTATTCTTAACTTGTTGAAGTCTGAACTGGGACCGACAGTTCATCCTTCCTGTCTGAAGGACATCGTGTATCATACACTACGTGCCATGGCAAACTTCCCAGGACACCAACAGGTAAAGAACTTTGTTAATCATAATAATGTTCCATATGGTAGGCAAGGTTGTTGATTGCAATCACAATAATGTTCCATATGATAGGCAATTGAGTTGATTGCAATCATAATAATGTTCCATATGGTAGGCAAGGTTGTTGATTGCAATCGTAATAATGATTGGCACGGCAGTCTAGTACTTGGGCATATTACATATATATCTAGTACTGTTTGATATGCTTGCTAAACCATATTATGATTATATATGCTTCATCTAAAATATTATAAGAGTTCATGATAATTCCAAACATACTGCATCTTTTGCAGTAATTTTAGAAATAAAATGTATCCAGTATATCGAATCTATGAAATTCATAATATATCGTGGACTATGATGTACTCAACTATTATAATGGGTAACCTGTTGTATTGTTCTTGGTTTATATTGGGTATCATGTTGTACTGTTTGGTTTATACTGGGTATCATGTATTGTTCTTGGTTTATACTGGGTATCTCGTTGTACTGTTCTTTGTTTAAATTTAGGAGCATATCCTAAAATTACTTAAGTGGGGATTCAATTATTACACAGAACCGTTTTCAAATTGCGAATTATTCCGTCTATGGGGCTTACTCATTGATACAGCAGACTCCATTTCTCTTGTCGTAAATTAATTAGATTATTACAAACAACACTTTGGTCCCAAAGGAGAAGACATATTGTCTGTTGGAACTTGCAATACCAGTCTCTATTCATTTGAGGTCCATACAAATAAGAATCCCACTTGGCTTATGTCAGGAGTTCCATTGCAGGTAAATCCGATGAAGATTGAGTTATATGGGTACAAGTCCAGCGGTCTGTTTTAGCAAGGCCGCTGTGCTCTCGGTATTAAGTTAGTGTTAGGACTGGTCGGTCTGGTGTCAGGATAACTACGTAGCATACATCCTCATGAAGAATTAATGCGCCAAAGTAAGCTCAAAACTGATAGAAAATAAAATAAATAAAATTGGAAATAGTTTCAATTAAAGAATTTAATGTTTTTCCTCAGTTTATCGTTTTCGAATCATACAGTTTACATAACGCCTTCGGTGTTATTTGCTTTCTGATTCGGCAACTTACAACCTATACAACGATAAACTCAGATAAAGAATACATTTAACTCTTAATTCATTGGTGTTTATTCTGTATTTCATTTATGTTTATTGAACACATCATTTGTGGTTATTCTGTATTTTTTTTATATTCAGTTTTTCTTTACTGGTAACATTATACATTTAATATTCTTTCTGTTGATATTCCATTGGGAAAGAATAAATAAATTACACAAATTGGTCTACCAGATTTTGTCCAAGTGACTTGGGAGTGGTATTCACCAATTAACCATTACCTTTTGAATGGTTTAACTGCTATAAGTATGTCATGTCACTGCACTCCGTGATAGAAACGTCATTCAAGTTTTGACGGGAGGGGAAGGAGGATGGTAACACTCTATTGGTGGAGGGAGGGGCAGAATTTGAGGGGGGGGGCAAAGTATATAGGCTACAACATTTGTTTGCAAATTCAGGAAGGGGTAATGCCCCTACCACCAATTACGTCCTGCTCCATGACACTATACACCAGCATGAATGTAACACGAATAGTTTACATTTTCAATGACAATACCATTTATTTTTCAGATTCAGAATTATGCAGTGTACACCCTGTTCACTCTATTCATGAAGAGGATTCTGCAAGATGCAAGTCTCCATTATTTGGTCTACTTGTCTGTTGTCAATTACAAGAGATACAGATTTTCAAACGACATTTCTAAAACTTGCCATCATTTTATTGCATGCGAACTAATAATTAATGTAGAGAACAATGACTTTCTAAACATAGGACAGTTTTTTTTATTAAAATCAAATATAGTGTTTTAGTCCAGTTTTCAATCCCAAAAAGCGGTAAATTGTTTGGGAAATCGGTAATTAGGCAATTTGTTATGAGAAACGAACGTAATTCTATAACTCTTATGGATGAGCCATTTTTTTACAAATTAAACACAGAAAACTGGAGAACATAAATAAATTGGAAATATTTTATCTCTCATAATTGTAAGATCAACTGAGTTGATGGAATGGCCATGCTATTAAATTTTCTACTCAAGAAACCACTGGACAATTTAAACCAAAATTGACATAGAACACTTTGGCATAAAGGTCAGTCTAACGAATTATGCCATTTGAATTATCATATATGACTTACATTACTAAACCTGAAAAGCTTAAAAGAATTCTGATACAAAGCATTAACGAACTTGAAAAACCTTTATAAACTAATGCAAATTATTCACCACACAGTAGGTTTGCCGTTACAATAAATAAACACTGGAAGATAAAGAGCGAGCGAACGAACGAAATAAATATACTTTGTCTCAACCGATGCACCGATACATGGACAGGTAACTGGGATAGAACATCCCGTAGCCCGTCCCAGCGCTATGACTTGGAAGACGTCTAAACCACCACCACCCCACCATCCGTACAAACATGGCCTATTTCATTTTTAATCGGTCTCTGAATATTGCGTGGGATCTACAAGGACAAATACTTCAATAAGTTCCCGAAAATCAATCTGTCTTACAGTCGAACATTTGTTTATGCAGGCAAGTATGGAGACCAGTCTAACCCACATACGACCTTACTGTACGCCATTTACGATGCCGAGCGCTACCAGCCATCTGCTTTTTGAACCTTATGTACACTAGGAGGTATTCTTTAATCGGTAGCAGAATGGAAATCAGTTACTTATTGATTCAGGCAACACCTCATCTTATGCATCCAAAGACGACGATTCTATCTCTCAGGATTCTTCTTCCGTATTTGATTTCACTATGGCGCGAAAAGACAACCTTCAGAGCTTTCATTGAAATGTTTCACCTTTTGCCTCCGGTGTTATGCCCACTTCGTCCCAAATTATCAACACATGGACCGGAGCTCTATTATATGTTCATTGTATCACGGAAAAGGAAGAATTCAACTTAAAATTAATTCCTCAGTCTAGCAGAGGTACAAACATTACCCCAAACTGGACATAATAATAATAATAATAATAATAATAATAATAATAATAATAATAATAATAATTAGACCATGAAATTAAAAAACATAGCAATGCTGAATATGTTTCAGGTAGGAAATATTAGTAGGTCTTTAAGTTTGTTCTTGCAGTCGAAAAATCTTGAAATCGATTAGTGTCTTTGTGTCTAATTTCAAGGGGCAATTCATTCCACGTTTTCATAGTGGGAATAATGAGAATACGATTGTCAGAAGAGGAGAGTAAGTATCTTGATGGTGTATACACATGGGTTAGGCCGGATGGGTATGTTGGACTAGAGTCTGTCAGTGAAAACGTTGCACAGAAAACAAATTATTTGATTCTGGATACAATCGATAGCCAGTGTATGGTACAGAGCAGCAGGGAGGTGTGCTCTGATTATGGTACTCTGAAGGATGGTAAAAGCAGCTATGTTTTTTTAAAAAAGGTATCTAGAGTAGATATTGAGACGAAGCAGCGTTAATTCAGTTTCAATAATCCAGTCTTGAATGTATTAATGAACACACAAGTGTTATAGTGACATCAAATGAAAGATATTTGCAACTGGAGCTAATACGTCTCAGCTCAAGATATGAAGCCTTGAATATGTTCATGATATGTTGGTACAATCTGAGTACTGTCCAAAGTAATACCTAGGTTTCGTACTGTCTGAATTGAATGTTGGTGTGGCTGATATTTACTGTTTGAGGTAAAGGATGTGAATGAGAAAGTCGTTGTGTGGTGATCAGAATGTCCTCCGTGTCATCATTTGTCTGCAGCCTATTACATTGCATCCATGGTTTCACATAAGAAATGCACCTCTCTACTCACTGGATGTAGCATAAGCTTCAACTGGGTGGCTATATTTGTATATTTGGGTGTTTCAGCGTGCAGTTGGTGAGACACTGGATGATGATCGGTGACCATTGAGAGCGGCTGATTGTATAGAACGAAGAGAACACTTCCAACAGATCCCTGTGGAACATCACAACACAGATCAACTGGGCTGAAGTGTATTCAATTTGCAGATACAATTTGTGTCCTATTGACCAAGTAGGACTTCATCCACAGTAAAGCTGTATTGTGAATGCCAAATATATGCTGGAGACTATGAAGTAATTATCGTGGTCTAGTATGTCAAATGTCTAGTATGTCAAATGCTGAAGATAAATCAAGGAGGGTGAGGACTGTAATCTTGCCGGTATCCAAAGCAGAGAGAACGTCATTAACTACTTTCAGAAGAGTAGTTTCAGTACTGTGGCAACGACGATATGCAGACTGTACATTGCTAAAAAAAACTATTTGAATTCAAATGAGATTTCTAGTTGGGTTAGAACAAAATTTTCTATGATGTTATATATGAAAGGAAGATTAGAAACTGTTCGGTAGTTCTTAAAATTGCTATGATCGATTGTTGGTTTCTTCAGAAGAGGCTTTACGATGGCAGTTTTGAAAAATGATAGGAATTCCCCGGATGAGAGAGTTATATTAGTATCAGTTATTGAATGCAATATTTGATCTAAGCACTCAAGCAGTAGTGATGTTGGAATTGGATCCAAGTTTACATGACTTTGGTGCACTTTTAATCACGATTGTCCGTACTGATTCCATAGAGACAGGTTCAAATGCTGCTAAAGGTAGTCGCTGAAATTATATATCCCAACTGTATGGTGACGACGATTAATTTGCATTTGTGTTGTCACCTCTTTTACCTAGTCACGGAGGTAATTTGCAAACAGGTCCCAAAGGTCTACTATACAGAAGGTAGTTGGAAGGGGTGTACATATGTTCATGAACATTAGTTTATTTTAGTAATCTCGAAGAGCTTTTTGCAGATGGAACTCGCCGTGATCTTAGTAATGTAATGGGATAATTTGGCTAAATGGATTCTTTGTGACGTTCTTCTTAGCGGCTTTATGCAGTGCGAAGCTGGTCCCTAACACTGCTATACAACGGAGAACACTTTTGAATTTATATTCTGCATTTTGTGTCTGAGGCATGTTTTGCAAGCAATAAACTCAGGCAGGTATGAGTTGTTCTGCTGTAGGAGGTCAGAAATGTATTATCTTTGCTTGGTTGTCATGGATTAGATTGGTTCTATTTATCACACGGATTTTTCTCTTAGTAGCAAATAAAGCTTGAGGGTTTGGGACTGATACTTCCAGATGGTATATAATGCAAAGGTGAACTGATGCAAGTTCGTGGAATACAATTGTGGACCGTAGAATATTATTATCCGGTCGCTGACGAATCCAGTCTAAAATGTGACCATCTGTATGGGTGGGTTGGTTAACTGATTGTTTAACGTTTTAAACATGAATGGAATCGAGGAGCTTTTATGGTGTTATTAAGCACATGTGTGTCTCGATTGTTAACGCACGAACTAAAAGCAAAACAGATACCCGGATATGGGTCACATGGTCAACGTTTCAGAGTAAAATATAAGCTTTTGACATATATAACATCACGAACTTCCAGTAAGGCCTTCACTGAAACAAATGGCTCTTTCTCTGTGACAATAACAAGGGTTGTTTACCAGACCTGCCAATGTTTCTAGATTAAGTTGTGTACATCAAAAATGGCAACTATCAGTCAGAACTGAACTGTCCTAGAGAATATCAAATCCAGTAAACAAAGTGACTTTACAAATATTATGTAATGGAATAGAACAAGTTAAAACCAACAAATTATTATCTATATCTATATCTATATATATATATATATATATATATATATATATATATATATATATATATATATATATATATAGATAGATAGATAGATAGATAGATAGATAGATAGATAGATAGATAGATAGATAGATAGATAGATAGATAGATAGATAGATAGATAGATAGATAGATAGATAGATAGATATATCTAGATAGATAGATATATCTAGATAGATAGATATATCTAGATAGATAGATATATCTAGATAGATAGATATATCTAGATAGATAGATATATCTATATAGATAGATAGATATATCTATATAGATAGATAGATATATCTAGATAGATAGATATATCTATATAGATAGATAGATATATCTATATAGATAGATAGATATATCTATATAGATAGATAGATATATCTATATAGATAGATAGATATATCTATATAGATAGATAGATATATCTATATAGATAGATAGATATATCTATATAGATAGATATATCTATATAGATAGATAGATATATCTATATAGATAGATAGATATATCTATATAGATAGATAGATATATCTATATAGATAGATAGATATATCTATATAGATAGATAGATATATCTATATAGATAGATAGATATATCTATATAGATAGATAGATATATCTATATAGATAGATAGATATATCTATATAGATATCTATATCTATATCTCTATGTATAGATATATATCTATATATATATATCTATATGTATAGATATATATCTATATCTATCTATATGTATATCTATATCTATCTATATGTATATCTATATCTATATATATATATCGATATCTATATCTATATCTATATATATCTATATCTATCTATCTATCTATACCTATCTATCTATACCTATCTATATCTATATATATCTATACCTATCTATACCTATCTATATCTATCTATATCTATATCTATATATATCTATACCTATCTATATCTATCTATATCTATATCTATATATATATATATATATATATATATATATATATATATATATATATATATATATATATATATACCTATCTATATCTATATATATCTATATCTATTTATATCTATATCTATATCTATCTATATCTGTGTAAATAAATAAATAAATGTTTTCTCTCTTGCAGTTATGTGACATCGATAACGCTGCTACGCTGATAATGGAGTGTATTTGTTCCTTTGATGTTCCTGCAATGCTGTTTAGGTGTTTATACATGTTTGAACTTCTTACAGCTAAGGTAAGCATTACCTATTTATGTTTAATAACGTTTGCTGGTGGCAGTTGCAATTAAGATTTTGTATAGTCAGTCAATGGGTGCATACTATAGTCATATACGAAACTACAGGCAACTACTCGTCTATTCGGAATACATTGTGTTTTTCTGTGAATATAAAACATATTGGTATAGTACTTGTCATATTGGATGGGTTGTGGCAATTGTATTTGCCTGTTGAGACAATGATGGTACCATTTTCTTCTGTTCAGCGTCTTATATTTAGCGCAATACGTAACTAAGACACTTGTTACTTGTATGTGCCTGGTCAACGTTGATTAGGCAGATACATTACCATATTGTAACTCACCAAGCAGAGGTTATTGTTTGCATTTATGTTAACAAAGCTGCATTCCTTGTACAAGAGTTTACTTCTTTTCTTATTGCGAAATACTACATGCTTAAACATACAAAATATTTATAATCTAATAATGTTCACATTTCACAAGAAAATCTCAATAAAATATCCCTTGACATAAACAAATCCCACGATCAGTGTGCATGTAGATACACTGACATAATTTGTATAATCACTCTTAACAGTGGCGTAGCGAGGATACTTGGCGCCCAGGGCAAAACACCCAAATTTGCGACGCCCAGAGCAAAACACCCAAATGTGCGCCCCCGGCTGCACCTGTTGTGCAGTTATGTTGATAGTTTGGACCGATTTGTCGACCATTTGGCGTCCCCTAGCCACCGGCGCCCGACCTGCCACACCTTCGCTACGCCACTGACTCTTAAGAGTGGGGTTTGGTAACATAAGAAAGCATCCAAAGTTTTTCTGAAGGCTACTTGAATCTTACATTTCATATTAGAGAGGGAGAAACCTGGGACTCCTAACATTTATGTAATAAGTGGCACTCGCATCACTAGCCATCACACGTTGCTGGACTAGATGCCTCTACTTAGAAATCTCACTAAAACAGTGCGACATCAGTGTAAAATCATACCAGCCTACAGTAGTGAGAACGGGATGAAGACATCATATCGCTTTTTGTGGACTCGGAACTAATCCGCTTAAAAACTGACTGAAATAGTTCATTCTCAATTTGTGTCCACTACCTCTTCCATCTATTGGTTCAGATGGTTAGAATGGAATATATATGGTCCTCTTCCACCAGAATTTTCACAAACAAGGTGAAGAAACTTCTCCAGTTTTGAAATGCACTCGGGGTTAGCATCAGGTCCAGCTTGTGTTTAACTCTGAATTGGTAAGGTTTCATTCTCAAGGTTTTCCGGGCCATGAATGCTATGCCACATATGGGGAACCAAATGGGGACCTTGTTGCGCCTTCCAGTTAAGGTGCTGGAGGTATTGAAACTTAAGGTTTGTACGCTTTTCACATTAGTCTCGTATAAAATAATAAAATTATCTTTGTCTCGGCAGCGTCTTTGAGTCTTCTTAAAGAGGAATGTTTGTCTCTAGTCAGGCTCAGCTCTTACGGGAAGCGATAGCCACAACTACGAGACATTCGTTGTCCAGCTCTTTTGTATTATCAGCAGAACTACTTCACTTGCGAGGGGCCCCGAGCGGCC